>CM062294.1:81976376-82283876 GCA_031216915.1 Pictodentalium vernedei
AGTTTCATAAATATTATATGAGAAAAACACTCATTTCATATTGTATTTATCATATGACACACACGCACAAATTAGCCACATACTTTGACTTTTTAACCCATCACCTAACTTGAATTGCAGACGGCACTTGGAAAAAACATCCTCGTATAACTAAAAATTTTCATTTTTTGCCTCCAAAACATAGGTTATGACCCCTCATTGGAACGAGCTCGTCGAGCTCGTTCCAATGAGGGGTCATAACCTATGTTTTGGAAACAAAAAGTGAAAATTTAAAAAAAAATGAATGGCGTTTTTCTTGTAGGTAAAAGATTAATACAATAAAACCCACCCTAAATAGGACAGATAACGTAAATTCTCCCTACTAAAATTATGCAAATATCACCCAGTTGTATTTTGTTTAGCCAATCAAATTGTCCAGTTTTGAAATTCACCAATGAAAGCTCACAACTCGAATTATGCAAATTATGAAAATGTGGCCCAGTTTTATTTTGTTCAGCCAATCAAATTGTCTAGTTTTGAAATCGACGGAAGGCTTTATTTATCACTGATTAATATGAAATCAAAGTATCAAATGTTTTAAAGTGAACAAATCGGACGAGACATATGATAAATTCGGATACAAAAGTACCTGAAGTTATTTGAAACGATCATTATATGAAATAAAAGACGGGACTGACTTGAGTGTTACTCGTCTTTTTTTCCTTTCGTGTGAGTTATGTTTGGGTGACAATAAGTAATCAGGAAAAAGACGACGCCAAAATCGAAAGACTATTAAGTCACACGCCATATCTTTAAAACACATGTTGTGGTTAACGGGTTCTAGTCAGATTGCAGACATTTTGAGATTTGTTAATTGTTGCTGCTTTTTATGGCAAAATAATTTTTTATTATTAATTTTGTGACCAAGGTTTATCAAAAGACAAAAAAAGAAGAAAAGAAATAAATCTTTTAATGAAGAGTAATCCCAGAATCGCAAAATATATTTTGGGTATATCTATGCTGTTTTAGTGAATATCGGGAATTATCTCATTCGTGTGGACCTGAAAGTATCGTTTTTCACTCGCGCTCGAGTGAAAAACGATACTTTCAGGTTCACACGAATGAGATAATTCCCGATATTCACTTAAACAGGGTAGATTTTCTTTTTATTTTATGCTACGTGACATTTTACTGCGCAGTATTCAGCCAAAATTGACTGCAAACAGTTTCAAGACAATAACAAAAAGCTGCTGATCGTTCCTTCAAGGCGACGTCATGCACTGAAGCGTAACGTCATTTAGTAAGCTACCGAACAAATTCATTATGTGGACCTGAAAATATTATTTTCCACTCGCGTAAAATTAAACTTTCAGGTCCACATTCATGAGATAATTCCAGATACTGACTAAAATAGAGTAGATTTTCATTTTTTATTATATGCTACGAGACATTTTATTGCACAATACTCAGCCCAATTCGATCCCAAATGCGTACGTTTCAAAACAATAACAAAGAGCAGTCGACGTGGTGCGGCGTAGCGTGACGTCGTCATTTAGGAAGTTACTGAGGGATATTTCTCGATATCCATCGAGTCGATGGATATCGAAAAATATCTTTAAGATAATTTCCGATAATTTACAGGCTAGCATATAATAAAGGTATTTATTATTCATTTGAAGCTAAAATACAGTAGGAAAAATGGCAGCACATATGCTGCTATTTTATGATCTAGTGTACAGAGTTTTTTTGCCGAAGACGTTTGGCACAGAATTCGCACGAAATTACAAATTTTAAAAATTACAAAATGCTCACTTTAATATACACATCATTTTTTTCATTTTTCAATGCATAAATGTGTGAGTCTCCAGCCTGTACCCAAAGGTAACTTAACCCTTTAAACCCCAGCGGCCGCTTTTCCGACCAGGAACATGATACGTCATAACGTCATTAAATAGGGTGGCTGTTCTGTAAATGTGTGGGGTAGAATATTTTCAACGTGCAGTCCGGAGGCTGCACGTTGAAAATATTGATTGGTCTACCCCAAATAATGAATGTGTGCTCTTCCTATTCCTGCCATTGAACTGGTATGGAAGATACCACTGGAGTTCCAAGGGTTAAACAATTTTATTATTGACTGGTTGAGTGCTGGAAGCCACTATCAGGGCTTTCAAAAATGAGGGCGCCAGAGCAAAAGGTAACATTTTTCTTGCTCACATTTCATATTCAGTCAAGCATAATTAATATTTTATTTATATAAAGTTGTTTATTACAAAGTATTAGAGAGTGCCTGTGGGCACTCTTCAGTAGTTTGTAAAAACAAACGAAGTTTGATGAACAAATTCAGACCACCCCAAAATATATAGCCCTCAGCCAGTACTTTACATTCTAACTGCACTGTTCATAGTATGTGTCAAAGTAATTGAGAATGATCTCATATCCAATGGCATTCTATTTTGTCCCATTAATGTTAGCTGCTCAAAATTTAATTAAATTGCAATGTTCCGAAAAGCTGTGGACACTCTCCAATAGTTTGTAAAAAACGAATTTTGATGAACAAATTCAGACCACCCCAAAACATATAGCCCTCAACCAGTACTTTACATTCTTACTACACTGTTCATAGTATGTGTCAAACAAATTGAGAATGACATATCCAATAGCACTCTATTTTTCCCATTAATGTTAGCTGCTCAAAATTTTATTAAACTGCAATGTTCTGAAAAGCTCATACAACGTAGTTATCCTTCTTTTAACTAAAGATAAACGGAAAAATAGTTTCATTATCTTTATACAAAAAACGACAGCTTCGTTATCTCTATCTGGGGGTAATTAGCATCTAACATTGATAGTCTCTCATTATGCATTATTACATTAACTCTCACAATTATCATCACCATACCATTCGCATCATTATCACATTCAACTGTTATTGTCTTAGCAAAATGTAATTATTTGTTAATTACTGTGCTCAAAATAACTTTTTTTCTTTGCGTAGCAAAATGCTACACATTTCCAAAAAATAAATAGCATTTTATAAAAATTGCATAGCTATTTTTGTATACCAGAGTTATGTTATGCTGTTTTGTATTGAATTCTAAGTAGATAGAATAGTTTCCATCCATTTCTGGGCATTTCCAAATGATCTGCAGCACATGAAACATTTACTATGTTTTTTTTACCTGAACTGCCTTTAGATGTTGCATGGACTTGGATATTTTCAATTGGCGTCTTGGTTGTTTAATAGAATTCTCAAAATGGAAGTTGGGATTTTTAATTTCATGGGCTTGAAGTTATTTTTAATGGACATTTTTTGCAAAATGTTGTAAAAACAGAAAGAATTTAAACCAATAGAATTCATCTTACATATGAAGTTGCTAATGATGCTTGATGGAGAATTAATTTAATTTTGTTGATTTTTCTTATCTGGAAGAAGCAGTTTTTTCTCACTTTAGTTATGCATGGAATGTTCCACAATCAGAAGTAAAGCATCAGTGAACTGGTTTTCAAATTTGTTTGCAAATTCCCATTTACATTTTGCGATACAAGATAATCAACTGCAGCCTAATAGGCTGCAGTTGATTATCTTGTATCGCAAAATGCTATACATAATTGAACATTGTATAGCTTTTTGCAAGTTTTGCATAGCAAAAAGCGACGCCACACTGCTTATTTTGAGCCCTGGTTAATTACGGGCTGAAAATAAACGTTCAAAGTTCAACTTAGACCTTGCAATTAGGATGGGAATAAATATCAAGCAGACAAATTCAATGAATGACTGAATGTTGCCCACCTTGAAGTTTACAACACTGAATATTTTTTTTCAAAATTGCGATGGTGATGTGTTTCATCGTGTTTTTACTTGTTTAAAAAGTTCGTTAAATCTCTGCTATTGAATCTTTTGTATCTCTTTGTAAAGAATCAGTAGGCCTTTATCAATTGAGTGCTCTATGCCCGCTGAGGCCTCGTATTATTTGATGCAATATGGGTAATTTATTTTTTTTTAAATTTCTTCTCCAGATCCATCAGACAGAATCTTTTGATATTTGGTACACAGCAGTAATATGGAGCAGATTCAATTTGTTCAAATCCAGTATCTGGGTTCCTATTTGGGTTCCTTGTAGGAGCCCAAATTTCGACTTTGTGCAATATACAATAACCATGCTTTAAAAATCTTCTTGTTTAGCCCATCTTCAGAATCTTTTGATATTTGGTACATTACTGCATCCTACCTGAGGTCAGATTCAAGTTTGTTCAAATGACTTCGTACTAATGAGGACTTTTGTCATTTTAACCCATTCAACTTCAGTACTCTGCATTTTGTAGAAATTGGTAATTTTCTTTTCATATCAAGTATACACCTGGAACTTAATTAAGAACCCCCTGGAATGTTTTATGACAGTGATGTTTCTGTTACTGATTATTATGTTTCAATGGCTTCTATGTCTTGCAGTATATTTCATCTAGCGACACATGATGTTTCTGGTTGATAGCGTACCCCAAACACATTTAAGAAATAACTATTGTTTTCCTTCAGTTTATGCGATATAAACCGAAAAGTTTCAGCTTGTGCTGAAAATTTTCGGTTTATATCGCATAAACCGAAGGAAAACAACAGTTATTTCTTATAATTTAATCCGACTGTAATATTGAACGAAAAACTTTTAATTTTCGCAAAAAACAACAGTCAAACTCAGGAAAGTGTGCCACAAACAGGTCACGTCAATCATTGTCAAAATGTTTGTTGTTTTGATTTTCGATCGCAGACGACAGATATTTAGCAAGTCACGTAACAATATCATTAAAAATATTTGTTTTAAGTTCTCCCAAAATCATGTTTGGGTGTATGATCTTTTATTCGTCTCCCGCTTCGGTATATTTTATTAAATACAATAGTTCCCGTGAAATTATCATTATATTCTCGCTGACTGGAGGCAATGAAAAATCGATCATTGATCTTTGTTTACAAGCTTGTTATCCATCTATCAGTCTGCCATCACGCCCTCACGGTGACAATTGGATTGAGTGGGCGGGGCTTCCAGAGTCTTCAAAGTTGGATCGGATGTGAGAACGTGTAGAGACATTCCAAATCATGACGTGATTTGGTTTATACGATTTTGATGACTTTCACGCTGTATGCTTTCAACCAATCAAACGCAGAGGTGGGGCAAATGATTAAATTATTCCCTCGTTCACATGAAGCATGCTTCCCACGAATGTCACAATAAACACTATCCTCCACATGCAATATCTGGGTATAAAACAAGAAAATGTGTCATTTCCATTATCAAAAAACTGTAGACATGGCAAGGAGAAAATTGTCAGAGGCACTAAGAGGCAAATCGTTAACGTGCATGCAACAGCCATGTCATTCAAAGCTATTGGAAGGCAACTTGGCTATAGTCATTCTGTCATCCGCTGACTTGTCCGAAAACATTAACAAACCAACGATATTAAATACCGACCAAGGCCTGGACAACCCCAAAAGACTTCTCCTCTGGAAGATTGGAGTCTGCCACGCCTCGTTAGACGTGAACCCTTTGCTTCAAGTGAGGTTTTGAAACGCCTTTCGCTCTCCAACAGTCTTTTGTGCAACAGAACTGTTCGAAACCGTCTCAAAGCACTGGGTATGAGGTCCAGAAGGGCCAACAAGCGTCCAACTCTGTCCGATCAGCATCAAATACGTCGTTTGGAGTGGTGTATGGCTCGACAACATTGCAATCTCAGGACGTGGAGGAGACTTCATTGGGTAGACGAGAGTAGGTTCCTGCATCACGCCACAGCTGGTCGCATGAGAGTGTTTAGGCATAGAAATACTGCTTACGTGCCCAGGAACATCAGACCTACTGTTTCTTATTGTGGAGGATCATTAATAATCTGGAGATGTCTCTCTTATGATTGTAACTTGATATGGTGACTGTACCTGGGACTCTTAATGGTCATCAGTGCATCCTGAACATTCTCAATCTGGTTGTCGTGCATCATTTTGACAACCGCTCGTTGGTTACTCGCCCTGTATTCATGGACGGTAATGTAAGGCAAATTCCGTCCCATGCTGTGAGAGAATTCCTAACAACAGTACAACGCTATTACTACGCTACCTTGGCCTGCAATGAGCCCCGATTTGAATCCCCTAGAACACATCTGGGCCTTTCTTGGGCGTCGTGTGCAAATAAGAGGTCCGCGAGTACATAATTTGGCCGATTTGGAAGCTGCATTGCATGAGGAGTGGCAGCGGTTGCCTCTGGACCGTATCAGAAGGCTCACTGGTAGCATTAGGAGGAGGATTCAGGCTGTCACCCGGGCACGTGGTGGAAACACTCGCTATTGACGTCAGACACTGCGATTGTGTTCAAAAGATCACAAGTTACACTTTTTGTCAGTAATTATCGTCATTTTTTCATCATGGACCGTTTCGGCACCATTCTTGTGGAGAAACAAGTCGGGAATTAAAAAGCGAAATGACGGGCCTAAATGAAGAAAATGGAGGACTTGATGTAAAAGAAATGTCGGATGAGTTAGTGTCAACAAAAGAAGCCCTGAAAATAGTTAAGACAAACAAAGATGAACTTGAAAACAAGATAGTCGACCTTGAACAAGTATCTTTCAAACAGTATCAAACTATGCCAGGGCTGCAACTAGCGGTAATGGCATGGTTTAATAACAAACTCAGTTGAGAAATCTTCAGTAAAATCAAGTTAATCCAAAAAGCTTATCCTTTAAAACATTCTATATACCTTTACTTGAGTTCGGTATCAAACTATGCCATGTCTGCTATCTGCAAACATGGCATAGTCGAGGAACAAACTCAGCTCAGCGATCCTCAGTAAAATCCTTATTTAGAACATTTTTATGAATGATTTGATAACAAGCTCAGCTTCTCAACTGTCAGTAAAATAAATTTTATCCAAGAGCTCATCTTTTATTAGAATTATATCCCTTGACCCGCGTTCAGTACCAACTAGGTCACGGCTGCTATTAACGGCCTTCACGTAGTCTTTTAACTAGCGATGTTCGGCTATTTCCAGTAAAATCAAATTAATCAGGAAGCTTGTCTCTGAAGGATAAATTGGCATTTCAGTGACGTTCCAAAATTGCAAACTGAAAGCTCATAATCCGCTTTCCTTTTGCATTCACTAACTTGTAATACCTAAGATAAAAGGAAATCACAGTAGAAAATGTAGGACAAAATGCAGAAAACCCTATGCTTTCCTTCTGTCAAGAGATTGTACGCGACACCTTTCTTAAATTAAATTAATTTGTGAAACGGCACAGGCCGCCAAAAGAAGGGCCGTCTTGCAGGCAGGGATGAGGTGTGTTTTTGAATGCATTTTCAACTCTTTTTTCCAGGCTGTGGCCTGCGGCACCTCCTTTCGGCAAGCACTTGTCCTGCACCATCCAGAGGAGATCGGGTTCGATTTTTGTGGGAGGGAAGCGAGTAACGCGAGAACATTCGTTTTTTCTCGTTGGTTGGCTGAGGCGGGGGCTTTGCCACATCGGCTGTCACTTTCGGTGCGTAGTTGTCGTAACGAATCAGATCTCGTTTTCCTCCTCTCATAAGCTTAACATGAATTATTTCACCTGAAGTACTTTATAATAATTGCCGGCTTTTCATTTGGAAACTGTCCACTCGACTTCATGATACGCCACAGTTGTGCGGTCTGTTCTTAGCACAAGGGAGAGTGCAGACACCTGAGTTTTTTGTGCAAGTTTTTCTCCCACTACCCAACTTCTTAGTGTCTCACTGAAAAACTTCCAACTGCAATTGCATATGAAAAAACAAACATGACCATGAACATTGTATCATCTTAGAAAAAATAATATATTTCTCTTATCGATATTTAATCCTTTCAACACTGGCGCCCTGGAAGGTATCATTTCAGTCAAGACAGTCAACGACAAAATGGGCGAAACCACCCTGGTCACTTGAGAGGTTCGGCTGTGATCTAATCCAATAGCTCTGTCGAGCAGTTGGATTAAATTATTACCGAGCCTCGCTTCAGACGGTTTGCTCTTTTTGTCGTCTGCTCGTCCATCCACCAACACATCGAAATTGAGGACACTTTAGATGTGGGTTAAGAAACATGGGGCAGACGATATACATCATTTCACAAGTTTAAAGTTACTTACACCAGATGAACACGCACACACGCATACGCACTTACTCACTCGCTCGGTCGCCCAGTTGCCTCCTCCACGCACCCTTATAATAGTCGTGAGCCTTCCTGCCAATTCCTCTTCTTCTTACGCTGCCTCCCTCCCCCATATAGCACACTAACTTGTTCATATCGGCGACCACACACACACACACACACACACACACACACACACACACACACACACACAGTCTTGTTTTCCCTACATACCGAGGTACCCCATTGTTTGTCCTTTGTGTGGACTAACGGTTTCAACCTCGTTTTGCCGGTACAGTTCTGGGAAAACAACCGAGGTAAAGGGTTTCTTTTGTCTTTTGAACCTCGGTAAGGCGAAACACGCAAACTCTTTTGTCTAGTTACCTCGTCAAGTTGGTAAGACAAACCCACACACACACACACCGACACACACATACACACACACACTCTCAGACACACCGACACACACAGACACACACACACACAGACACAGACACACACACACACACACAGACACACACACACACACACACACACACACCCCACGCACTCACGCACGTACACACGCACGCATACATACTCACACACACACAGACAAATAAATACTCACTCAATCACATATACATAGTGTATAGAATAACCCTCACTCTATCACAGATTCCGTCTTATGTCACACTCCTGAAAAGAAGTTGCACAATACAAGCAAAAGTGTTTATGTTGTAAATTAATGGTGCAGAAATTCGACTTTTGTAGAGTAACAGATAAGAAGCAAAATGTGTTCACTTTTGTTATTGTTTTTATTACCTTTTTTGTTACTGATAAAATTTAAAATTTCAGACCTAACAAATTTTCTAATGGCAACTTTGTACAGAAAAGCAACGTTTTTGTCAGGAACAAACCTAGCAGATTCATAGGTCTTTCTATGTACTGTTCTGTACAGAAAAGCATATTTAAAAAAGGAAAAATTAATAATTCACAACATAGTAGCTGCACATACACTTTTAGCTCTACCCATAACTTCATCCAAAATGGCTAGCATAATAATAGGAAGCAAGAACTGCCGTGGTTTATCTTCCGATTCTTATAAACGACGAGACGTGTTTTCTCGATCCAAAGATAAATTTGACATAGCTTCTCTGGTAGATACGCATTCGAGCAAGAAAGTGGAAACTGTTGGAGCAGTGAATGGGGTTATGCGGCTGTATTCTGTTCTCACTCAGGTTCAAGCAGAGGCGTGGCTATACTTTTCAAAAATACTTTTGGGTTCACCATACACAAAAGTATTTTAGATAAGACTGGAAATTTTATTATTCTGGACGCTACCATCGAGGATCAAAGATTAACCCTTTCAGTTGTCTATGGTCCCAATGATGATAGACCACAATGTTATGATGAATTATTCTCTAAAATGGAAAGCATGGATAATAATTAAATCATAATAGGAGGGGATTGGAACGTTGCACAAGATTACGAAAAAGATACTATTAAATATAAGCAAAAAAAAAACAACGAAAAGGCAAATAAAAAAATAGGGAATTTAATGGAAACATTTGACTTATTTGATGTCTGGCGTTTAGAAAATACAGAGAAAAAACGTTATACTTGGAGAGGACCTGAAAATAAAATGGCGAGATTCGACTATTTTCTATTATCATCAGACTTGCAACTCTTTTTTCAAAATGCAGAAATTCACACTTGATTCCGCTCCGACCATAACCCAAAAAGCATAAAACTGTCTTTTGATAACCAGCCCCGGGAGAAAGCCATTTGGACGTTTAATAACAGCCTACTCAGTGATCCAGACTATGTTATATTATAAATAATCAGCAGTAAAAAGTAAGGCGTACAAAAGGCAACAAGAAATAGAAGATCATCTAAAAGTTCTAAATACTAAACTCGACAGTGGAGATGAGTCAGTGTCAGAAGATATGAGGTCACTTGAAAACGAACTTAAAACTATTAGGGATAAAAAGCTTCAGGGAATAGTAACGAGAACAAAATTAAAATGGAAAATAGAGGGGCAAAAACCAACCAAGTACATGGAAAAAAGACATTATACAGAAAAAACTATTCCCAAGTTAGTAAAGGATGGTGGATCGGAAATTACTGATATACACGAGATTCTAAACGAGCAAAAATCATTTTGCGGAAATGTATATTCATCAAAACTATCTAATAATCAACCTCGTTATACAGATGATACTTTTTTGACAAAAGTAGCCCCTTCCTTAACTGTTTTAAGCAATGGCGAAAACTTTTCTCTCGAAGGGTCATTGTCATCTTCGGAAGGCTTAAATGTCCTTAAAGCAATGCAAAACAATAAAACACCCGGTTCTGATGGCTTCACCGCCGAGTTCTATAATTTTTTTTGTAAAGACATTGGCAATTATCTGATAAACTCGTTAAATTGTGGTTATGAATTGAAACAACTTTCAACTACACAGAGCCTTGGAATTATTACTTGTATACCAAAACAAAACAAACTTAAACAATACATAAAAAACTGGAGCCCAATATCCCTAATTCACGAAGTTAAAAAAATAGGATCCGCAGCAATTGCAAACCGAGTAAAAACAGTTCTTCCCAATTTAATTTCAGACACCCAGCTCGGTTTTATGAAAGGTCGTTATATTGGGGAGTGTACTTGATTAACTTTCGATTTAATTGCTAAATGTGAGAAACTAGACATTCCAGGCATCCTAGTTCTTATAGATTTCGAAAAGGCCTTCGATTCCCTGGAATGGATCTTTATCTAAAAGGCGATGGATTTTTTAAATTTTGGACCCTCTATGATAAGGTGGTTTCAAACCTTCTACAGCAACATTTCTAGTTTCGTACTTAATAATGGCCATTGTTCTGAAAGATTCAATATAGAACGAGGTGTAAGGCAAGGTGATCCCCTATCGCCCGATCTTTATTCTAAGTGTGGAAATCCTTAATGCGTTTCTAAAATTTAACCCCAATATAAATGGAGTAAAGATAAAACATTCCGAATACTTAATAAGTCAATACGCTGATGACTCCACCTTGTTTTTAAGCGATGATGGATACTCTTTAGACAATGCCCTGATTATGGTTAAACAATTCTCACTAATCTCTGGCTTTAAGGTTAATTTTGATGAAACGGAAGTTATATGGAAAGGCTCCAAGCGGGGTTGTGGTGAAAAACTATCAACAAGAGGACAAGTCGTATGGAATCATTCAAGATTTTGGGGATTGAATTTAATCTATTTAGCGATAATTATATATTAAATAAATACACTGACAAAATGCAGAAAATTGAAATATTATCAAGTGATTGGTCATTTCGTAACTTAACAATAATCGGAAGAAATACTATTATAATAAATTTGGCTTTACCAAATCTGACACATTGTTTTATGGTTTTACCTTACCCACCAAAGGAGTTATTTAACAAAATTCAAACATTTTTTTATAATTTCTTGTGGTCCAGAAAAGTTGAAAAAATTAAACGTACAACAATTACTGGCCTTTTTGAAAATGGTGGAATTAAATTCCCCCACTTTGAAACTTTTAGTCATGCTTTACAAATGATTTGGATTAAGAAATTACTGGACTCCACCTTGTTGGCTGCATGGAAAACCCTTCAATTGGCGAGCTAGAAATGTTCGGAACTTACAAACTTTGGCACTTACATAAAGAAGGTTTAAAGGTAGTTGGAAAACATGTGAACACTTTCTGGAAGGATATTCTTTTGGCCTGGGCACTGCTGGACAATAACAGCAACACAACTCCCGCACACATATTAGGTGAAACTATTTTCTTAAATACAAATTAACACACAACTTTTTTCAATAAAACTTGGTGTAATAAAGGTATTTACTTTGTAAATGACCTCTCTCTGACAACAACGGCCTCCTAACCTTCTCTGACTTCTCCAACAAGTATAACATCAATGCCCCATTTACAGTTTTTCAGGGTATTATAAATGCATTACCCAAAGCTTGGGACATGGCGACCAGATCCAATAAACCTTTGAATAATATTCAGCATAGAAACGTTGAAACGTTACAATCTACTAATAAAGTCTCCCGAGCCTTTTATTTTAAATTTCTAGAACTGCACACAACACCTCTCATTCATATGCAGAATAAATGGAATGAGGTTTTGGATATAAATCTGCACTCAAATGACTGGAACTTTATATATAAAATCCCATTTACATTAACGGACGATACATATTTACAAAGTTTGCATTTCAAAATTGTCCACCAAATTTCATATACGAATTCAGAACTTTATAAATGCAAACTCACTGAAACGGAACTATGTATTTTCTGTTGCAATACAAAGGCGTCAATACTTCACTTGTTCTTTGAATGTTCTGTTGTGAAAACAGTTCTTCTGAAGTTTTGGGAACATTTGAAGAACAAGTGTGAGGTTGAGTTTCCCTTCACCTCAGAATATATTATTTTAGGCTACAGAAATATCCATGCTCCTCCCAATAACACAACAGACTTCTATATGTTGATCTACAGAAAGTTTATTTATTCCTGCAAAGGGAACAAATAACCTACCAACCTGTACTGGATTTATTGAACAATTAAGAAACTACAGAAATCTAGAACTCATGTCCAAATATATATACTCGAATAAACGTACAAAGGAAATAAACTTAAGGTGGGATACAATCAGTTCACTGCTAACTGGATAACCCCTTTTCTATTTTTCAGACACTGTTCTGTCACGATAATCCTTTACCCAACACAACATGCACGTAAATTGATATGCATGTGCCACTTCGACCCCATACCAAAACACAGACGGCAGCTTCCTGCAACAAAGTGCAGCTACAAATGAAACTTCATATCATTATGAATGAAAAACAAACTTTGCTTTTTATCTTTCTATGTCATGTGTAAAACCTCTCTGTAAAATTAGTTCATGAAAACTATGCTTTTGATTGTAATTGAAAACCTAAGATGTGAATAGAAAAACACTTTGAAAAAATTTTTTAAAAAATTGTAATACCTCAGTATACGCCTTTTACCAATTCCTGGAGTGTCTGCGTTTATATATATGTGTATATACAGTCTGAAATTTGCTTCAATGTCACAGTGATGTTTCCAATCATTCTCTCCTTCCGTCATGCACTTATATGTATCTACTTATTCATCTATTCATACGAGTAAATTAGTTAAAATACCCATTAAGTCATCTAATCCAAAATGTCACGTATTCATTCATTTGGTCATTCAATCACGCATTCGTCGTTCACACGTTTATACGTTCATTCTGTGAATGATGGATGCGTGATTGAATGACTGTTTTATAAAATTCGGTTGTTAACGCCACTATTTTGTATTTACGCATTTACATCAGTCTGATATTTTGCTTTTATTATATGCTAGCCTGTGAATTACCATCGAGTCGATGGATATCGAGAAATATCTTTTGGATAATTTGTGGTAATTCACAGGCTAGCATATAATAAAAGCAAAATATCAAACTGATGTAAATGCGTAAATACAAACAATATAGTGGCGAATCGAGAAATATCCCTTAGTAGCTTCCTAAATGATGCGCTCGTGAAAATTAAAACTTTGAGGTCCACACTCATGAGATAATTCCCAATATTTACTAAAACAGCGTAGATATCCTCTATATATACTATTCACACAACCTAAGACAATGAAACGCAAAATCAGTTCTTTAACAGAAACAACTTTTTTATCCACTTTCTTGATCAGGGTGAAAGCGACGCATTAGAAGGCGCTCTATACGAAAGGGAAAGTCTAGCAGCATTTAAGGCAATGAAAAATAGTAAATCCCCAGGATCCGATGGTTTTACAGCTGAGTTACAGTACATGGAGAGTGTATTATCACTAAATCACCCGCAGAGTGGAGATTCCCCCCAACAGCCAATGGACTTCCGGGTTAAACCCGGAGGTCCATTGGCTGAAGCATTGCTTGTGTCTTTTGTCGATATGTCCAAAATTTGAAAGTTATAGCTTGGGTGATAACTCCACCCCGCGGGTGATTTAGTCACAATCCACTCTCCACGTACTGTATATAAATTGTTTTGGAAAGACTTTGGTTCACTTCTAGTATGATCTCTAAACCATGGTTATGTCATAATATCAAATGAACTGTCGCTTATACAGAGATGGGGCCTTATGACGTGTATTCCAAAACAGAATAAATCAAAAATGTAATTAAAAAACTGGCGATCAATATTACTAATTAATGTGGACGTAAAGATAGGCTAGACCGCTGTAGCAAATCATCTTAAACATGTTTTACCAAAACTAATTTTGTACACTCAATGGAGCTTTCCGAAAGGAAAATATATTGGCGAAGCTACTCGATTAATTTTTCATTTGTTAAAACAATGTGAAGTCCTTAATGTATCTGGTATCCTCACCCTAGTAAACTTTGAAAAGGCCTTTGACTCCCTTGAATGGTCTTTCGTCGAGAAAGCACTAAAATTTCTCAATTTTGGTCCATCAATCCTACAATGGTTTCAAACATTTTATACCAGTTTATAGAGTTATGTTAAAAATAATGATCACTGTTCAGGCAAACTTAATTAGGCCGTGTTGTAAGTCAGGGTGACCCACTTGCGCCATATATTTTTATTTTATGCGCTGAGATCTTGAATGCAGCACTGAAATATAACTATCACATAAACGGCATTTCTATAAACAATTCGAAATATCTAATAAGTCACTATGTGGATGTTTCAACACTTTTTTGAAAGACGATGACTACTTATTAAATAATGCTCTGAGTACAGTAAACACATTTCCCTTGTATCCGGGCTTGAGGTAAACCTTGATAAAAATGCAGGTGATATGGATTGTATCTAAAAAGGTTGTAAGAGAAGATACAGGCAGAACAGACATCTAAATGGAAGCGTGATGCCACGTTTTACCATTTTATGCATTCAGTACAATGTCTTTGATGAGAACTATAATCTGATCAACTACATTATCATATGACTCGTCCGTTTTGTTCACTTTAAAACATTTGATATTTTGTTTGCATATTAATCAGTGATAAATAAAGCCTTCCGTCAATTTCATTGGTCAATTTCAAAACTAGACAATTTGATTGGCCGAACAAAATACAACTGGGCCACATTTTCATAATTTGCATAATTAGAGTTGGGAGCTTTCACTAGTCAATTTCAAAACTGGACAATTTGATTGGCTAAACAAAATACAACTGGGTCATACTTGCAAAATTTCAGTAGGGATAATTTACGTTATCTGTCCTATTTAGGATGGGTTATATTGTATTAATCTTTTACCTACAAGAAAAACGCCATTCATTTTTTTATATTTTCACTTTTTGCTTCCAAAACATAGGTTATGACCCATCATTGGAACGAGCTCGGCGAGCTCGTTCCAATGAGGGGTCATAACCTATGTTTTGGAAGCAAAAAATGAAAATTTTTAGTTATACGAGGATGTTTTTTCCAAGTGCCGTCTGCAACTCAAGTTAGGTGATGGGTTAAAAAGTCATACTAAGTGGCTAATTTGTGCGTGTGTGTGTCATATGATAAATAGAATATGAAATTAATGTTTTTCTCATATAATATTTATGGAACTTGTCCGAATTTTACGTTTGGGCTTGCCAGAGGCTCGCCAAAACGGAAAATTCTCAGACTCGTTTCATAAATATTATATGAGAAAAACACTCATTCCATATCCTCTATATACTAAATGGGAAAAATTGAAAATTTACTAAAGGACTCGCCTTTTCGAACACTAACATTACTTGGTAAAAGTACTATGGTAAAAACGCTAGCGATGCCAATCTTAATACACTATTTGTCAGCTCTTCTCATCCATCCAGAGGAATTTGTTAATAGATAATAGTCACTATTTCTTAATTTTTTGTGGAAAGGAAATAAACTTGAAAATAAAGCGTTGTAATGTTATTAATTCACTGGAAAAAGGTGGTTTAAAATTTCTCCATATAAAAACATATAGTCATTCTTTAAAAATGTTTTGGATCAAGAAGTTATTAGATCCTACTGTTCTCGCTCCTTGGAAAACAATTATTATAGACGACTTTGAAAAAAGTGGCAGCTATAAAATTTGGCATCTTCACAAGAAAGGCTTAGAAAATGTAGCAAAAAGTGCAAATAGGTTCTGGTAGGATGTTCTAAATTCATGGTCAGAATTAAATGAACAGCTAACACTCGATGAGTCGTCAGAGTAAGTCTTCTTTGAAACCCTATTTTACAATAATAGAATTCTAATAAATAATAAACCTTTTTATAATAAAAACGGGTGTGAAAAAGGCATCTACCTTCTTAATGATATCGTACTTGATCACCAAAAACTGCTTACATTCCAGTAATTTTCAGAGAAACTCAACATTACCACACCTTTCATGGTCTACTAGGGAGTAATTGAGTCCATATCAAAAACTTGTAAAGATACAATGAAAAAAGATTCCAAAAGTGGAAAACGTGAACAACTGAAATATTAAAATGCTAAACGGTTGTCACTGATTGTTATTGATACCGGTACGAATATAACATTACTCTGCGAGGCTCAAATGTTATAAATATTATAAATACGGTATATTATAATTTCTTTTCCTTATCCACCTACTTTTCCATCTACTCTGAACTCATTGTATAGTACGTGGAGAGTGTACTATCACTAAATTACCCACAGAGTGGAGATTCCACTCGAGTAATAATAGCAAATTTGTTGCAAAGCATAAGAAGCACAAGCAAAGTTCCAGCCAATGGACCTCCGGGTTGTACCCGGAGGTCCATTGGCTGTAACATTGCTTGTGTTTTTTGTCCACATGTACAGATTTTGAAAATAATATTTTGGGTGTCAACTCCACTCCCCGAGTGATTTAGTTACAATCCACTCTCCACGTACTGTATATATTATATATTTTTTGTAATGATGCTTTGTTAGCTGAATAAAAATACGAAAAAAAGCCAATTGTGCTGTCAACATTTGGTTTATGCATTTTACATTGTCAGCTTCATTCACATGAAAAGGGTAGAGTTTTGGAATTTAATCGTTGTAATGTGTTTGATGGCTCAATGTATTTTCAGTACAGAGATTTCTTCTAATGAGTAGCTTTGAAGCATACACGCACTGTCACCTTATTTAATAAAATGAAACTGACATACATCTGTTTATTTGACAGTTTCTCGATTAAATGCAAATAATGTTTCAGAACGTTTTAACCGTTTACCCAACGCAGACGATTTCAAAATTTATTATTTTAAATATCATTTTTTCAAATTTTTCAAAAAATTTCAACAAAACCGACCAGCTCGTTCCAACGAGGTGGTCACATGATATGGTTTTGTCAAAATTTTTTGAAAAATAATATTTTTTTAACTGCTGAATATGCATTTTACGCTGGCGGATCCGTCTATTCGTTGGGTAAAGGGGTAAAATGAGGGAAGATGTATCACCTTATTCACGATATGACCCAAAATTCTAAGTTACTGAATATAAAATGAACAAATCACTGGCTGTATATTCTTTGGTTTTCCTTTCAGTGTAAATTACATCACTCTCGCCTTCCCTGGTTTTTTCGTCGTGACAATCGACTTTCAATAAAGTTATCTCCCTTGAAATTGTTAGAAGAGCGTGGAAGGTCCAATTTAGAAGCAAGTAATTGTGGAGAAAAGAACTTATGACATCAGTAGAAAAGGAAGCTAAGTTTCCTTTTGGTACATTTTATAAACGAAAAATACAAACGGCTCCGATATTTATGGCAAGCTAATTAGAAGTGACTAATTAACAAGCATTAAGAAAATTTATCAGTATCGACCATACCAGCACAAAGCAGTCACACTGATCCTTTGTCTGGCGAATGTGTTTTACTGTAATTTCAAATTTTTATTCTTCCCTGGAAAACAATTAGCAAATCTCATTTCCTAGACGTTGATATTAATGAAAAGGACAATGTATGTGTTATATATCACGATGCACGCACTATTGATTTAATGAATAGACCAAAAGCTGTACAACACCAAAGATGGCGAAAACGCCGTTTTCTTATTTTTTGATATGTTTCTACATAGAATAACAATCAAACGTTCAAACTGATTTCGAAAAACTTGTATGAAGCCAGCTTTTGTATTTTCATACTTCTCTACAGGCAAATGCCTGAATTTTATGAAATGCTGCGCACATTGATTCTACAACTTCGCTTACCTATCGAAATTTCAATTATTATATGAAATTCCCATACCCTTAGTGTTAAAAACAGCTTCAGAGACTTAAAGGGAACTGACTGTCCCGTAAATCACATCCGTTGTCGAAAACATGGAGATTCGAGTGCTGTGTTGGTTGGAACTCCCAAGTAATTTATACTTATCCATATCAAAAATTCCTTTGAAAATTCGGAAATGGAAGCTAAAAGCAACATGAGACATGGTGACATGTCTCTCAAACTGAAGAGCATTGAAAGTTAATAGCATTGAAATCCGTTTGCATTTTTTGATATTGTGGGATTACCGAAGCATGATTACATTGTTGATTGCCGCACCAAATATAAATCACCAGTCCTATTTTTTTTTGAAGTACTTGTAACGATCAAGTCACATGGCACGTCACTCAGATCATTTTTTTATTCATACTGCTGATATTAATTAGGCACAGGTAACTGTTACCTTTATGAGAGCCATTATTTGATGAGGAAACCAAAATCCCATCAAACGGTCGCAGATAATCTATTTATATATTTATTTGGGTTTAATGACACTTTTGGCAGCCAGGATCACCTCGTGTCGGACAGTTTTACAGGTGGAGGAAGCCGGAGTACCCGCAGAGATCCTCCGAGCAACGGCCAGTCTCCCCAACGTACTAACTCCACGCAAGTAGGGTTAGCATTGGTTGAAGAAAAGTGCAGTACGCCTTAGTACACTGTGTCACAGTGCCCATCACATGGACAATCGGGATGAAGCGCTTTGCCCAAGGAACCACGCAGTTACCCCTGGCGGGGATCGAACCATCGACCTTTCGGTTTGAAGTTCAATGCCGTAACCACTGAGCCACCGCTCTCCCGGTCGCAGATCCACAATCCTAGTATTGATATGGAAACCAGTTTTAATAAGTTCCATTTACATTAACAGTCTCGTCATCTTTGACCCATGTTTTGTTGCTGAAATAGTATTTGTGAATGTACAAGAGGGTTTTGATTCTTCATTTGCCACCTCAGTTGCTTTTATTGTTTGTTAGCCTGTTTCCGGCGAAAGGCTTCCATGGTATGTAATTCGAAACATTAAAACCATGCTCAGATTTTGCAGGTAAATGTACACGAAGGGTTCGGATTTATTATGTGTCGCGTGGCTGTACCACTTAAGTATTTACTTAGCTTCCGGCAAAAGGTTTGTAGGGTATAATACGAAACGCTAAATCCATGCCCAGGTGTTGCACGAAGGTTTCAGATTTCCTATATGTCACTCGGCTGTGCCAAATCAAAACGCTAAAACTTCACATGTTTCAGCGGGGTCTGTAGATGTACACGATGGTTTCAGATTTTCCATGTGCAACAATGCCGTACTACCTGGGCCACATTAGTATTTTCTTATACGTTTCCGACGAAAAGGGTCCGGGGTATGAATCTGAAACACTAACACGATGCTCACAGGTTGCAATCGGGTCTGTATGTGTAAATGCCGGTTTTGGATTGTATGTGTGTCACTTCAATGTACCACATGTGCCACCTCAGGGTTTTATTAGACCGTTGCTGGAAATAAAGTGTTAACCCTTTACCTAACATGAAAAGCAGACGACACTTGCAAAAACAATTCTTGTACAACTAATTTTTTTCATTTTTTGTCTCAAAAACATAGGTTATGACCCCTCATTGGAACGAGCTCGACGAGCTCGTTCCAATGAGAGGTCATAACCTATGTTTTTGAGACAAAATATGAAAAACTAATGAAAATTAACTGACGATTTTTGAGAATAGCGCTGGCCGGTTTTGGCCGTTACGTTGGGTAAAGGGTTAAAGTATTGTAATTCTAAACGCTAAAACAATCATCACCTGTTACAATAAGGTCTGTATATGTACACGAATGTTTATGGTTGTATTTTTGCAACTTGGATGTGGAACATGTAACACCTTATTGTTTTATTATACCGTTTCAGGCAAAAGGCATCCAGGGTATTGCAATTCTCAACCATAAAAATTGCTCATATGTTGCAATATGGTCTCTTGATGTTCACGAAGGTATCCGATTGCCATCTTATCCGCTTCATTGTTTTTGTTAGACCATTTTTGTGAACGACTTCTGAGAGTTGAAATTCGAAATCCTAAAGCTGAGCTCAGATGTTTCAACACGGTCGGTACATGGGCATGAAGTCTTATGGTTCACTTGGATGTGCCATCTGAACCACCTAGCAAAAGGCTTCTGGTGTTTGTAATTCGAAATACTAATGCTATGCTCATATGTTTCAATAGGGTTGGTGAAATGCATGAAGGTTTCGGATTTGATATGTGCCACTTCGCTGGGCCACTTCAGTGTTTAGTAAGACCGTTCCCGTCGAAAGACCTCTGGGGTCTGTAGATGTGCACGAAGGTTTCGGATTTTTCTTGAGTCACTTGGGGTGCTACCTATGCCTGTTAGTGTTTTCTATACAGCTTGCGGCGAAAAGCTTTAAGGATATATAATTCGAAATGCAAAAACTATGCTCAGATGAAAAATCGGTGACCGGCCAAAGTTTTATTATTATTATTAGTCTGTGTGAAACACACAGACTATTGTTTTTGTACGGTTTCTTTTTCTTTTCTTTATTTTCTTCTTCTTCTTCTTCTTCATTCTTCTTCTTCTTCTTCTTCTTCTTCTTCCTTCTTCTTCTTCTTCTTCTTCTTCTTCTTCTTCTTCTTCTTCTTCTTCTTCTTCTTCTTCTTCTTCTCCTGTCTTCTGTCTTCTCATCACTTTTTTGTCCGCAAGATAACTCGAAAACGAATTGGCCTATCTCGCTGACTTTTGGAATGCTGATAGACAGTCACAAGTTCTCGGCCACCTATGTTTTTTCAGATTCCTGAGGCATTAGTGGTGTCCGTAGGGGTGTTTTGAAAGTGGGTCACGCCTATATCTCAGGCGTGGTATGATGTATGGACCTGGGACCAACACCAAATGAGTCGACACTCGACGGAGATTCAAAATATGGGTCAAGGTCACGGAGGTCACCTAGGGGTCATTAAGTGCATTTTTTCATAACTGCTGGAAATCACATTTTTTTTACCCCAGAAGCATTCCTGACGTCCATACAAGCATTTTGACGTAAAAAAGCGGGCGTGGCCAAAATTTTTGAAAGTGGGTCAAGTTCATAACTCAAGTATGGCACGATGCATGGACATGGGACTAACACCAAATGAGTTGACACGCGATAGAGGTTCAAAATATGAATCAAGGTCACCGAGGTCACCCAGGGGTCAATGAGTGCATTTTTTATAATTGCTGGAAATCACATTTTTTGACCTCCAAATGCAAAAAGTGGGCGTGGCCAAAATATTTGAAAGTCGGTCATGCTCATATCTCAAGCATAGTATGATGCATGGACTTGGAGCCAACAGTAAATAAGTCGACACTTGATGGATGTTCAAAAATATGGGTCAAGGTCACGGAGGTCATTTGGGGTCATTGAGTGCAGTTTTCAGAATTGCTGGAAATCACCTTTTTTGACTCGCTAAAGCATTCCTGAAGTCCATACATCCATTTTTACGTAAAAAGTTGGCGTGGCCAAAAGTTGTAAAAGTGGGTCATGCTCATATCTCGAGCATGGTATGATGTATGGACTTGGGACCAATACCAAACGAGTCGACACTCGATGGAGGTTCAAAAATATGATTTCCAGCAATTTCGGTAATAGCCCTCGTGACTCCTATTCGACCTTGGCCCAAATTTTGAACCTCCTCGTGCATTCCCTTGATCGGTCCCTTTGAATGCTGTAAAGATATATACCTTATCTGGTTTCTTGGAAAAAAATAAGCCTCTAAAGTATTCCCCTTACATTCATAGAGGGTGCGGTGGCTAAGCAGTTAGAGGTGCAGGCTGCAAGCCGAGAGGTTCTCAGTTCGAATCCTACTTGCGGCAACTGCCTTGTGTCATTGGGCAAAAACACTTCACCCCCATTGCCCACATAAGGGCATGGTGACGTTGTGTACTAAGGCATACTGCATGTCGATGATGCACTTGCACTAATCCTGCTTGTGTGGAGTTAGCATGTTGAGGAGCTAGACAGTTGTTTGTTGCTGCTTGGTGGTTCTCTGGGTTCTCAGGCTTCCTCCATCCGTAAAAACTGTCTGAGACAATGCGGGCCCAGCTGTTGAAAAGTCTTGTTAAACCCCAATAAATTAATAACATTCATAGAATGTCTTCTATGCACTGTTTGTCAATATGAAAACCCAAATACAATCAATCCTTTCTCAATGTTTTTGGTATACTGATAGACTGCCTGCCATTGGTACTCGGTCATCTGTGATTTGGAGGCATGTGGGGCCTTCGGGCTCTGGAGGTTAAAAATATGTTTACAATATTTACTGGGAAATGAGTTAGCTGAAGCATTAACCATTATCTAAAACAGAAGATAATCTCCAGAGAGAAAGCTGAGATAGAATTCTTTGTTATATTGAAGAGCATTGTATATTTATTTTGTATCATGTTACAAAACTTCAGTCTCAATCATTGAAGAAAGAGAGAACCTTTCACTTTTCAAATCATTTTTTTAAATCTATTTATTCTCAATCATAACTCAGGATTGAAAGGTTTTGGGGTGGAGTGGTGTGTGGCTTTCTCGAAACACCTATCACAGTTACAAAGTAATAAAATGGAATATTCGAATGGTCAGATCTTAACCCTCTTAATACTTCGATGTGAGTAAAAAAAATACCTTCAATATAACTCATGGCTGCAGAGCGTTTTTCGCTTTCTTTTCTATAACATTTAATTCTATGTGGAATAGGACACCTAAGGGATTCTTAACCTTCGGCCAACATAACGGGAAAAAAATGTCAGCTTTATGCACTCAAATGTCTATTCAGTTTTAATTACTTTTTCATTTTTGCTTGAAAAACATAGCTTATGACCCTTCATTAGAATAAGCTAATTTTTTAATGGATTATTTATTTATTGGTGTTTAATGTCACATATGTCTGCACAGTGGCTTACCAGAACCACCGGGCAACAGCGAGCAACTATCCCCCGCATACTAACTCCACACAAGCAGGGTTAGCATTGGTTGAAGACAGGTGCACCATCGATGTACCGTACGCCTTAGTACACATCGCCACCATGCATCCACGTGGGCAATGGGTGAAGTGTCTTGCCCAAGGACAGAGTGAGGACCTCTCTACTTGCAGTCTGCACCTCTGCCAACTGAGCCACTGCCCCCATTTAACCCTTTACCCAATGCAGACGATATCAAAATTTATTATTTCAAATATCATTTTTTTCAAATTTTCAAAAAAATTTCTACAAAACTATATCATGGTACCCCTCGTTGGAACTAATATTTTTTTTACCTTCTGAATTTGCCTGTTATGCGGGCTGATGCGGGCGATTCGTTGGGTAAAGGGTTAAAGGATTAAAATGGAGTATTTAAAGAGAGTATTTTAACCCTCTGAAGGTCTTAATATGGGGGCACGGTGGCGCTGTGTACTAAAGCGCACTGCACTTCGATGGTGCACCTGTCTTCAAAAAATGCATTGAGAATAATGAAAACCCTTTCCATTCTCACAATGTTGTTCTGAACACAGATGGACATAGATGGAACCTCGGTATTTTGACAATGCCAATAAGTCTTCAGATAGGCTCTTGGGGGTCTTCAAGGCCTTTCAATGTCTACATTCCAACATTACTGAACTTTTTTACTCGCAATATATTTTCCAGAGGTACCATGCATCATGCACTTCATCATTGTCTAGCTAATATGAACATTTGCCATCATCTATAAATATGGCAGATCCGGTGTTGGTGGAGCCAATATTTATAAAGTGGTTTATGCTCATACTTCAGGTTTAGTATGACCTATAGAAATGGTACCTACACCAAATGAGTTGAAACTTGCTGGAGGTTCAAAATGTGGTCCACCTCCATGCGGTCAAAAGAAGTCATTAAATGCATATTTTTCGACCTATGAGGAATTTCATTTTATACCAATTAATGCAATTCTGAAGATTATACATGTATCTCATCATTCAAATAAATGGCAACGGTAGTAATGTCAATTTCTGATTCCTTGATCGAACCCTATAAATGGTGTGCACATATATGCCTTTTCGGGTTTCTTAGAAAAAAATTGTTCTGATTCCTGTATGAATATTTTCTCCATGAAAGAATTTCACAAAAAGCAGTTAGGGAGTAAGCTGTGACTGCCACATACAATAACACGATCTATTTATTTAATCTCATTGTACAGAATTAATTCCCAAACCAAGTTAATATAAAAACAAATAACTTGATCATGAAGAATTCCAATGTACATGTAATTGTAAAACTACACTGAGATTTGTTATTGAAACCTATCACAATACTGTCAGGATGCCGGTAAAAGATGCACTACTGACATAGTTGACTGTACTGTTAACTGTGTTAGTGCTATGACTGCTTAAAATTAATTTATTAGAGAAGTTCTAGTTTTATGTATGCCTTGTTTAGGTCACTAGATGCTCTTTTAAGAGTAGGCCTTCAAATGAGCTCTTGGGGTCTTTAAGGCTTTTTATGACAATATCTCCAACATAGAGTCTATGCGCCCTTTGTCAGCGCGATAACTCAAATACAGATCGTCCTATCTCTATACATTTTGGCATGCTGGTTAACAGTTTGCACTCATCTATGTTTTTTTCACCCGTTCGATCTGAATGACAGATGACAGATCTGAAGTTGGTGGAGCCATTATTTCAAAGTGGTTTGCGCTCATTCTTCAATGTTGATGTAGACATGGGACTACACCGACTGAGTTAAAAATTGCTGGAGATTCAATATATGGTCCACCTGAATGAGGTCATCAATTGCATATTATTCAGAAAGACTGGGAAATGCATTTACACCTTAATGTATTTCTAAAGTTTATGAATGTATTTGATCACTCAAATTAGTGGGCAGAGCCAAAATTGTCCATTTCTGATTCGTGTATCGAGCCCTTTGAATGCTGGTCACATATATGCCTTTTCTGGTTTCTTATAAAAATTGTTCTGATTCATTATGGATATCTGTCAATACTGTTAACGAAAACCCATTTCTGATTTGTTAAAAAATATTTTCTCCAGAAAATAAGCTTCCAT
The DNA here is from genome assembly GCA_031216915.1 of Pictodentalium vernedei. NCBI lineage: Eukaryota > Metazoa > Mollusca > Scaphopoda > Dentaliida > Dentaliidae > Pictodentalium > Pictodentalium vernedei. The sequence continues at coordinate 82,001,735 of CM062294.1, forward strand.
AAATTCTCTTTCTGTATAGTTTGTTTCTGATACTTTAACCCCTTTCACACAGACTTCAATTTACTGGATGCAGTAAATTCTGTTTATCTACTGTTATTATAGTGTTTGTATGTACGCAGGATGGTTTCGGAATTTTCACTTACAATCAGATTTGCAAATGCGGAAACACGCCATATTGTACTCTGCACACAAAATAGTACACTTTAGTGTTAGTATCGCTGTCCTGTGAAGTTTGATTGCGCTGTGATAAAAAGAACTAATTTTATCGTCCCGCGACCAAACCTGATAAGACCAGGGCTCAAAATAAGCGGAGTTGCGTCGCTTTTTGCTATGCAAAACTTGCAAAAAGCTATACAATGTTCAATTATGTATAGCATTGTGCGATACAAGATAATCAACTACAGCCTATTAGGCTGCAGTTGATTATCTTGTATCGCAAAATGTAAATGAAAATTTGCAAACAAATTTGAAAACTAGTTCACTGATGCTTTACTTCTGATTGTGGAACATTCCATGCATAACTCAGATTAATTCTCCACCAAGCATCATTAGCAACTTCATATGTAAGATGAATTCTATTGGTTTAAATTTTTTCTGTTTTTGCAACATTTTGCATAAAATGTCCATTAAAAATAACTTCAAGCCCATCAAATTAAAAATCCCAACTTCCATTTTGAGAATTCTATTAAACAACCAAGACGCCATTTGAAAATATCCAAGTCCATGCAACATCTAAAGGCAGTTCAGTTAAAAAAAACATAGTAAATGTTTCATGTGTTGCAGATCATTTGGAAATGCCCAGAAATGGATGGAAGCTATTCTATCTACTTAGAAGAATTCAATACAAAACAGCATAACATAACTCTGGTATACAAAAATATCTATGCAATTTTTACAAAATGCTATTCATTTTTTGGAAATGTGTAGCATTTTGCTACGCAAAGAAAAAAAGTTATTTTGAGCACAGGATAAGACTCGTTTTGTTCCATATAGTCTCCTGGGTTCCTATGTGTTCTTTGTGCCCACTGGCATATTGAACACATTGGATCGTAGTGTGCGATATGCTAATATTTACTGCGAATTTATTCAGTTGTAACAAATAGAAGTAATATATTGTCTTTTACAAAAGTCATCTTGACATTAGGGTGGTAAACCTAAAAATTGATGGTGGTTTTCAGCTTTTCATCCATTTGTTTCGACAGGCGACCAAAAAGCTTAATTCCGAGCACTAACGTGCACTAATGTTATATGCCCCTATTATAATATTAGAATTTATATGTCCTTAGTTGGGTGCGCGGTGGCTTAGTGGTAGACTGTTGGACTTCTATGCTAGAGGTCCCGAGTTCGATCCCCGGCCGGGACGACCGGTGTTGTGTCCTAGGGTAAGGCACTTTATCCCGGTTGCCTACATGGGGGCACGATGACGCCGTGTACTGCACGTCGATGATGCACATGTCTTCAACCTCTGTAACTCTGCTTGGGCGGAGCTTGAACAGAGTTAGAATGTTGAGGAGCTGGCAGGTGCTAGTCGATGCTTCGTGGTTCTCTCCGGGAACTCCGGCTTCCTCCACCTTTAAAACTGTCACAGTCACGATTAGCCATTGTGCACAAGTATGTGATCTTAAACACCATTAAATAAATAAATGTCCTAAGTTAATAATTGGAAACAATTAACATTTTCTAAAAAGCTATTTTGAACTGGAATAAGTGGACTTTGGCTTGTGTGATCAATTATTTGCACTGAGTGACCTTTGAATGTACCAATCAACATGTTTACAAATACCCTTAAACAGACTCTATTTTTTTCACAAATTGTTTATTGGATCACACTTGTTTAATTGAAATTCGACAGAATCATATAGAAACTTAATGAGGTGACTTAATTCAACCAATCAGCAATTGTTTAATAAAAGAACACTGGAAAAATTTCTCATTCTGGAACGTTCTATTTGAAGACTATATAATAACCTCTCTCAACAGACTTTGGACATTCATCATCTAACACAGCATTCATTCCGCATTCACTGAACATTGGAGATTATTATTACTGGATAGTGCATTACTTTAGACAGCAGCTGAGATTGTTATTAAGAACTGAATGCAATTTTTATAATCTTTATTGGAGTATGAACGTGTGGGAATGGGTACAAATTATGTATGAATCCCAAAATCCGACAACCAATGCGTGAGTTTCAATGCAAACTGCATGGGCAGTTTTTCTATGTTTAACAAGGGTAATAACCCTGGACGAAACCTGCAATATGCGGACATTCTTTTTCCTCCACTGGTCTCTTATCGTACCACAAGAATCATATTAAAATCTGTTAACCGAAACTGAGTTATAATGCGAAACGTGCATACGGACAGTTTTTATAAGTGTAACAAGTGTCATATGTTGAATATGTTTGGACGAAACCTGCAATACGTGGATATCCTTCCTCCGTGATGGTTTCTCATTGTACCAAAGGGCATCGAATTCTTACAATGCTGAAGTTATAATGCAAAATGTTCCAAGTTTAACAAGAGCTATAACTCTGGTAAGAACATGCGGACAAAACTAGCAATATGTGGATATCCTTTCCCCTGTGATGGTCTCTCACCATACCAAAATACAGCACAAAGCGACAACCGATGCTTGAGTTATAGTGCGAAACGTTCGTACGGACAGTCTAACAAAGGTCATGAGTTTGGTACAACTATGTGGACAAAACCCGCAACATGTGAATGTACTTTCCCCCATTCTGGTTTATCACCATACCAAATGACATCAAAATCCTACAAGCGGTACTTGAGGTATAATGCAAAATGTTCGTACGGATGTACGGAAGCAAGCACATAAGGACGGAGACCTCGATTGTATGACCACCGAAACCTCCCCAGGAGGTCGGGGCTTAAATAGCTGGTGCAGTGGCCAGTACTATGAATTTGATAGTTACTCGCCACAGCTCAGTGGTTTTCCCCGGGTACTCCGTCTTCCTCCACCCTGAAAACTATCCGACACCAGCGGCTGTCGAAAGTGTCGTTAAACCCCTAAACATAAACACATCAATACTGAAACAACACACGTGACCAGCCAGCATTATCTATGTTGTCTTCAGTTTCCATGCTGAACATCCATGTATCATTTCATGAAGATGTAACCACACAAAGGAGATGCAACAAGAGGGAAACCCCCTTCAATATGGCGTCAAATTAAACCACGCTTGCCACAGAATGGAACGCGCGGTGATTGCAGTCACGGCGTAAAATATTTCGCATCATCAAACTTGATCGTGTTCACGGAAAACCTAGCATGAAAACCAGGAGCGCAGAATCAACTCTCGGATATTTTGTCTCGATTCACCTTTCGTACAAATCATTTGACGTGTCTACTGATCACCGATCTCCATACACGTGGATGCTGGAACATCGGCAAATACTCGTCGACTGAGTGCTAGAATGTCCTATGTCCCATAGGGGACATAGGACATTCTAGCAGTCAGGCGACGAACTGTCGCAAGTCACTCTGCTCGCTCCATTCCCGTCGAATTAAACAACGCTTGCCACTTTTCCCACAATGATGATGTGAGGAGCTGTTGCGCGGTGGTTGCAGTCACGGCGTAACATGTAATGATGCTCACGGAAAACCTAGCATGAAAACCTTGAGCGCGGAATTAACTCTCCAACTTTTTTTTCAGTGATGCGGATATTCAGTCTCGATTCACCTTTAGTACAAATCATTCCGTACGCTTCCATACACAAAATAATTATTATTAAACAATCGTCATAGCTGCAAATTTCAATTTCGTACTCTTGCCAGAGGAATCATCAACACTTTAGAGCAACACAATCACTTACTTATCGATCAGATAATCCTACGTTTACTTCTGGTTATCTTATTATGCACTGAAATGCTTCTAATTAGAGGCGATATCAACAAAAAGTAATTTACGATGAAAAAAATTATAAAATTCTCTAATCAAATTCGTAGCTGCGTGACCTCAGGTGACAACGAGCAACGACATTTCTTACTAAAGCAGTCTGTTGTATTTTCACGCAGCAATTAGTGTACTAATTTCGTCGATGTATTATGAATTGATGACAGAGGGGAGAGGTATGATGCGATTCAACATTCTACAAGCTATCTTATTCTGTACACTCGGCATATGTCACTGTAAAGAATTCACCATTGCTCTGCTGGCAACAGCGGATTGCTGCTATACATCCTTCGGTCTTCATGCTTCAGTTGGAGCCATCACGACAGGACTTGAGGAGATTGATGTCCAAAATGTTTTGTTGTTTGAACACAAGTGGAGGTAGGTAAACCAATTATTTATATTGCAGGACCATTTATCCGCACAAGAATAAAACTGAAAAAGTCTGAAACCAGATTTCCAAACTTATTTGGCATGTCCAACGCGGCAATACTTGGCGATAATGACCATTGGTGATAATGGATAATCGACACGGAATTGGGTATTGGTAGCAAAAGCCTGTTCCAACTATCAACAAAATGAGAGGAAATCAGTGGGTTCCCAGAGCTTCCATTTTACTCAACGCGATGATACGAGGACGGCCAAGACAATTAACCCGGCCAACCCAATAGCTTATATCTTTTTACACGCCTGTTTTATGAAATACCCATCAATAGCAACACTAAAACATGCGGGAAATGAAAATCCGTGCCGCACACATGTGCAGAACGGAAATCGTTGAGCAATCGATTGTTCACCCGAAACTGAATCAATTGCGAAACAACTAAATAAAATGTCTAACTTTTTGTTGATAGTTGTCAGCTGAATTGCTAAGTGCCCTAATATTTTTTATAGACGAGAAAGGGTGCAATAAACACAGAATGACACATGCGTGTGGTTCTGTGTATTTCTTATTACTTTTTATTTCATGTATTTTGTATTTTTGTTATTTTATTCCATTTCCTCTCTTGTAAAGTAACAAAACGTCCTGTTAAAGAATGAGACCCAGAGCTTGAGTTTCCTGAGACTGGAAAATGTTACTCCCCCCTATACCCACCCTTCTTTCAGACTTACGTTTATGGCATCGGCCTTTCCGGTCGTTAACGTGTTTTGCAAACAGCATAACTAATTGATCTTTGTGGTGCATGTGATGGATTTTAAATCATGATAACTTTTTTTCTTTCAGCTTTAGATTTGGCAAACTTTTACATTAGACCCCAATTTACGCCTCGAAATCTTAGCCAACGTTCCGAATAACCACTGTAGGCTAGACACACAGTGACGAAAACAATCTACGAGGTGCAAATCAGAGAGAGCGAAAATGTACACTGCAAAAAATATAGGTTCTCTTTAGAACCAGAACTGGTTCTTATCTTGTCCTTGAGATGGAACCTGTTCTGTTTAAACAGTATTTATTTCAAATCAAATAAATTTAATAAGATTAACATTAAATGGTAACAGAATTAAACATAAATTGAGGGGGTTTCAGTCGTAAGTACTGTGGATCATTTGGTTAGACTTGAAACGTTTATTAAGAGATGCTTTCGCCAGAAATGAACAGGTGATCGTCATCTCTGATCTGGAGAAGGCATACGATAAAACGTGGATGTATGGGGTTTTAAAATATCTTTTTAACATGGGGTTGAGAGGGCGTATGCCTCTTTTTGTAGAAAATTTTGTTTAATGGACCGCCAATTTCAGGTTCGTGTTAGGTCAACGTTATCTGATCCGCACGAACATGACTTGGGGTTCCTCAGGGTAGTACTTTATCTGTTACCCTCTTCGGAGAAAATTAATAGTCTCATTGAAGCAATTAAGAATATGATAGACTCTTCATTATATGTTGATGATTTTTTAACCTGCTATAGCTGTAAAAATATAAATACCATCGAGCGCAAACTTCAGTTGTGTTTGAATAGGATCTAGAAGTGGGCTACAGAAAACGGTTTCCAGTTTTCGAAAAACAAAACTAATTGTGTTCATTTTTTCCTAAGCTCCGGAAACACCATTTTCATCCGGAGGTGGAAATGGATGGGAGTATCATTAAAGCTGAAAAAGAAGTGAAATTCTTAGTCTCACTGTTTGACAATAAACTAAATTTTCCTTCTCACATTAAGAAGTAAAGGTAAAATATAAAGGTGCACTGAACCTTCTGAAGGTAGTTGGTAGCAGTAGATAAAAGGGAACGACAAGCCACACATTCATACTTACCATCGAAGGAAACCTACTGTCATTTTGGACCTACAGTTAAAACTAGAAGTCCTGTCATGAATTGCGCGCTTATCTTGACACAATTTCGCACAGGAATTGCGCGCAATTGTCCTATTGAAAATACTCAAATTACCACAGAGTCTTGCCATTACTCACAGCAAACACAAGCAATGTTTCAGCCAGTGGACCTCCGGGTAAACCCGGAGGTCCATTGGCTGAACCATTGCTTGTACATAGGCTGCTTAGAGAATTTGATAGCCTTTCCATATGACATAACGCGCCGATAAACGCACTAAATGGCGAGGTGTTTGCGCGCAATTGATGACAGGACTTCTAGTTTTAACTGTAGCTTCTTCCAAAATGTCTGAAACAAACTCATTGTAATTCAAACAGAAATAAGATCTAACTATAGTGGTTATAAACGGATATATTCAGATGGATCTAAAGATGGTGACAAAATATCATTGGCACTTCTTACTTGTGATCAGGTCACCTCAAACAGAATACCACATAAAAGTTCTATTTTCACAGCTGTAGTTAAAGCTTTGCAACTTGCGCTTGAACACATCGAGAATGTACAAGAAAGGAAGTCGATTATATTTTCCGACTCTCTTTTCTCTTTATTGGCTTTGCTCAACCCCAAGCTGAAGAACCCTCTCATTTTAGAACTTTGTGAGAAATTGAATACACTCCTGTCTGACCGATATGATATTGTGTTTTGCTGGTTACCGGAACATGTTGGTATCTCCGGTAACATCAGGGCAGATAGTGCAAGAAAATAAACTTTAACCAAGCCTCTCACTGATTTTAAAATTCCTTTCAGTGATTTCAAACCACATATCAGTAAGTACTTCAAATCTGTGTGGCAAGTGGAATGGGATGGAGCGACAAATAATAAGCTCCATCACTTCCGAACTAATATTACTGACAAGTATCCGCCTAGTAACCTTCATAGGAAATATCACGTTATTCTGACGCGATGTCATATCGGCCATACAAGACTTACACATTCACTTTTGTTAGAGGGTGATATGGGACATAAATGTGTTTCTTGCCAGCCAGCAGGCGTTGACAGTGGAGCACATGCTTTTGCACGGTACTAATATTAATCTTCGAGATCTATTTTATAACACAAATTCTCATAACATTCTGTCGTTCCTGTGGAAAATCAACCTTTCTAATCAATTTTAGATTGTTTTTATTTTTATTCTTTTAACCTCTCATCTATTCAGCGGATTGATTTACACGTCACAGCATTCTTTAAACAACTGGTCTCATTTTCCCATTACTGTGTTCACTGGTAATTTTCCTTTCCTAATATTTCATCGACACGTTTTTATTTACGTCATGAAAAATATTGACCTATCTTGTAAAGCACCAATAAATAAATAACTATTATGCTTGCGAATTTTGAAGTAAAAATTCTGAAAAGAGAGAAAATAAAAAATCCATTATATTACAAGACACACCTTGGTCTGATGCAAAAGAAACTTAACACATTTGGAGTCTATATTTACAACAGTTAGCGAGTTAGCACCCCGCGTCGAGTGTACTAGAGGATCGAGACCCTTCGCTGGTTAAAAATGCCAGGAGTGAAGTCATTTTGCCAGTTCGTTCCCACGTCGAACCGGCTGACACTGGTCGTGAGCTTAGGGAGGTCTCCTTGCTCACTCAGGTTCATTCCAAGAGCCTTCCCGTTGCCTCCGGCGAGGCTAATAATGGTTTCCAGGCGCCCCCCCCCCCCTCCCCGCGGCGCCGCCTCCCGTGATTTGAAGCAGGCCGCTTTCTGATCCCCCTGGTGTGCCTACACCATGGGAGGCATCGGCTGGTTTGCCCGTGATGGGCTATGTGTCTTCCGACTCAGAGGATGGGTCAGACATACCTGACGTCGAGAGCCAACAGTCTTCTGACTTGGGGGCAGCCAGGCCGCGATCGTCTGTCGCGCGCCTACAGCCTATGGAGCAACTCGCTTCTGGGCGTCTTCGACCGTGCCAGTCGGTACAGGTGGTTGAAGCGTTTGCAGCTTTGGACTCTAAGCTGAGTTCCAAGGCTATGAAGACTTCGTTCTTCACCAGGGCTGATACCTTTTTGCCTCAAGTGCGTTATCGTTCCTACGATTCCACCAATCCGTCAGTCTGCCAGACTTTGGCGGTCTTGGATCAGGAATCCTCCTCCCTCCGGCTTTGCAAGCCCAAGTCGGCCGTTATTCCTATGGCGACTCTGGAGTCCCTGTTGGGCTTATCGAGAGAGATGTTGAGCGTGTTTTCTCTCTCGGATCACGTCGTCTCTGCTTTGGCTGCTTATCTGCCTCCAGGTAAGTTTGATGACGTACAGGCTTCTTTGCGTGTGATTTCCAAGGCGCTCGTGCATCTTACTCACACACATGCCTGTAATACGGCTAACTTGGAATTAGTTCGCCGGGACGCTGTATTGGACACAAGCCGTTCCCTTCCTGATGGGCAGCGCGCTGCTCTTCGATCCGCTTCTTTGGCGGGCCCGCGACTATTCCATGGTTCTGTGGCGACGGTCCGGGATGACGTCCTGCGTCATTCCAAAGATTAGCTGCTGCTTCGCCAGCTTGATCGGCCTTCTGTTGGAGGCAGGGGCCGTTCTACGCCTAACAATCGCCCTTCTGCTTCCTCTGCGAAGCCAAGGACATATACTCCTGCCGCCGTTTCTTCTTACTCACGTGGTAAGGGTAAGCGTCGGCAGACCAGAGGGAGGACTCGGGATCATTCATCTAGTAGAGGAGGTCGGGCCTCGCCGGCGCTCGAAATGAAGATCCTCACCTTGATTCGTCCCATGTTGGAGGAAGGATATCAGAGTTCGGAGACCATTGGGCCACAATCACATCCGATCCTTGGTTGTTATATGTTGTTCGGTCCGGGCTGCGAATATCTTTCCGGAGGCACCTCACTCTATTGAGAGTGCCTCTTCCAACACAAGTTCCTTCAGACGTTTCACGTCGGAAGCTTTTGATCACGGAGATAGACAATCTCCTGTCAAAGGGGGCGATCGAGGTCGTCAAGAACATTCATTCAGTGGGATTTTATTCCCGCCTGTTCTTGGCGCCGAAGAAGGACGGCCGACTCCGACCGGTTATCGATCTGAGTATCATGAAACAGTCTATCATTGCTCCAAAGATCAGCATGGAAACATTCAGGTCGCTTTGCCGATCCATTCACCAGGGAGAATTCGCTTCCAGCACGTTCCGACGCTTACTTTCACGTTCCGATTCATCGGACATCACGAAAATATCTCAGGTTTGCTTTTCTGGGGCGAGTTTACCAGTTCAATGCCATGCCTTTCGGCCTCAACCTGCTCCTTGGGCCTTCACCCGACTGATGTCGCATGTGATAGCCTTCCATCGCACACAGTCCAGGGTGACTACTTCGGCATATCTTGACGATATACTCCAGAGGCAGATGTCGATACTCTGTTGAGCCTGCTCACGTCGCTAGGGTTCAGAGTCAACGAGGAGAAGGCGGTCCTGGTCCCTTCTCAGTCGTTTTGTCATGTGGGGATGGACTTCCGTACTCAGCTGAATACGGTGGCGGTTCCCCGGTCGAGGGCTGTGATTCTCTCAGCTTTCGCCCTGACTCTGTCCCAGTCCAAGTCCGCGACAGCTCGGAGTATTCTCCGGCTGCTCGGTCTCTGTGGTTCGGTGACGGATCTCATTCCTCTAGGTCGGTTGCATGTCAGACTTCTCCAACACTTTCTGCTTAATTGTTGGAGGCCGAATGTCGATCCTCTGGATCTGGTGCTTCAGTTACCAGACTTTCTTCATCGTCACCTTCTCCCCTGGATGGATGTTCAGTGGATTGTGCAGGGAGTTTCGTTGGACTTGCCCATGTCCGATCGTGTTCTGACGGCAGATGCCAGCAATCTCGGATGGGCTGCGACGTTGTTTCCTCTAGGTCTTTCCCTTCACGGTGTATGGGACCAGGATCAAGCAGCTCTTCACATCTTGCTCTTCTTCTGAGTTTCCGGCAGTGGATCCCCCACCTTTCGAATCGTCAGGTCCTTCTGTTGTCCGACATTTCGACAGTGGTCGCTTACATTCGGAACCAGGGCGTCACGCACTCGGTTCCCATGTACGAATTGGCTCGGGATCGTCTACTGCTAGCTCAGGATGTCAACACCGGAGTGGTGGTTCGTCACATTCCAGGTCGTCTGAACGTCCTAGCCGACTCCCTGTCCCGACGGAGCAGGGTCATTTCCACCGAGTGGATGCTTCACAGGGCAGTGTTCCAGTCGCTTTGCGATCTCTGGGATCGTCCCCACATCGATCTTTTTGCGACCTGTTGGAACCATCAGGTGGACACTTTCGTGTTCCCGTGTCCAAATCCTTTGGCTTTCGCCGTGGACGCTCTGTAACTCGATTGAAACGGTCTAGTCGGCTACGCCTTCCCACCGGTTCCGATTCTGCCACAGGTTCTTGCCAAGATACGAACCTGCAGTTGTCGAATCATTCTTATCTCTCCCCTGTCTCCTCAACAGGTGTGGATCAATCAGCTCCGCTCTCCTTCTACGTCGCGACTTTCTTTGCCAAGGTCACCCGATGAGGTTTCACGTCGACCCGACTTCATTGTGCCTTCACGCATATCTTTTGTCAGGTCCTGTCTCCTCCGTAGAGGTTTTTCGAGACGAGCAGTGGAGTGCATTTCTTCTTCAAGGCACTGCACTGGTTTAGCCTATGCGGCTAAGTGGAATGTCTTCTGTCTTTGGTGTGCTGATCACTCTGTTGCTTATGCCAATCCTTCGATAACACAGATTGCGGAGTTTCTGGTATATCTGTTTGATTCTCGGGGTCTCCAGACTGTTACCATCAAAGGGTACAGATCCATGCTTTCGGAAACCTTTTGGTATGGGGGAAAGCGTGGTATCGGCAGTAATCCATACCTCTCCAAGCTTATTCGGCACTTTTCTTTGAAAAGGCATAGGATTTTGCAGCTTACCACAAAATGGAATCTTTCTTGGGTGCTGCTTTCCTTGGGGGTGCCGCTCGAACCTTTATCCCAGATGGATGTGCGTTTTCTCACATACAAGACGGCTTTTCTGATGGCTTTTGCCTCAGCCAGACGGGTTAGTGAGCTTCACGCCTTCTCTGTTGATCCGACCTTTTCAAGAGCTCCGCCAACAGTGTTATTTTTACCACTGATTGCTCCTTCCCGGCCAAGAATCAGATACCAGAAATAACTCCTCCGCCTATCTGTATCAGGGCTTTTCCTTCTGCTGCGTGTAATCGCTCTTTGCTTTGTCCGGTTCGTGCATTTCGCATTTATCTCAACCGGACGCAGTTCATTAGGAAAGGCAGGAAACGATTCTTTCTTTCTCTTATTTCTGGTCGACAGAAGATCCCTCCTCAATCCATTTCTCGATGGATTTGTCTTGCTATTCGCGCGGCCTATGCTCGTCTAGCGACTGACGATTGTATTACCAATCGCATTTCACGAGGTGCGTGCCTTGTCTACCTCCTGGTGTTATGATAACTCCGTCAAGTTGTCGGATGTTATGCAGCAGCCTACTGGAGAAATGCATCTACTTTCTCCACCTTCTATCTGCGTCAGTTGCAGGAGCAGTCTGAGGACTTTTTTTCTTTGGGCCCTCTTTCTTCTGCTCAGGCTGTTGTCTACCCTAGCCATTAGGCTTCTTCAAGGTCAGTTCCCGCCCTGTGCTGTTTTACTGTCCTTTCTGTCTGTGCGTCACACATTTTCCTACTTTTAATGATGGGTATATGATGGTTACAGTTAAAAGTAGAAGTCCTGTCATGAAATGCGCACAAATAGCACGCTGATCTGCGCGTTAATCTGCGCGTTATGGCCATAGTAAGTCTATCTAATTCTGTACATATGGAATGTGCACAAGCAATGTTTCAGCCAATGGACCTCCGGGTTACCCGGAGGTCCATTGCCAGAAACATTGCCTGCGTTTGCTATGAGTAAACAGGAGAACCTGCATGCTTTGGATGCCCTTCGATATGGCAATTGCGCGCAATTCCTACGCGCAGTTAAGCCTATATAAGCGCACAGTTCGCGACAGGACTTCTAGTTTTAACTATAGGTTTAGAGACATGCGGTTACCAAGAAATGTTCTTTTTTGTAAGTCGTCTAGTCTTTGTCCGATTTATACATAGTTTGTCCAAATTATTTACAGTGAGTGACTTATTAAAAGTTTTCTTGTGGTCATTTATAGCCTGTTTGCAATCATAATCAGACAATGGTTTGGTGAAACGTGTTTTCCGAGGTTTTTTTAATGGCAGTGTTAGCAATGGCAAGCAATTCTTTAGTAATGTGGTCTTCTTGATCAGCACCTGCTTCAGACTTTTCCGTGTGAGTCGTTCAGACCAAAGTGATGAGAAAGTGTCCCAGTTTGCATTTTTTAAATTCCACTGAGGCACACTCTCATAATTCGCAGGAACCACGCTTTCCAAAACATTTTAAAAGTGGTCACGACCGCACAAGTCATCTTCGACTTTCCCAGAAAGGTCCCGGAAGATAGAAGGGCATGTACAGTACGTGGAGAGTGGATTGTAACTAAATCACCCGTGGAGTGGAGTTGTCACCCAAAGTATCACTTTCAAATTCTGTTCATATGGACATAAAAGACAAGCAATGTTTCAGCCAATGGACCTCCGGGTTTAACCCGGAGGTCCGTAGGCTGGAACTTTGCTGGTGCTGGTTATGCTTTGCAACAAATTTGCAATTATTGCTCGGGTGGTATCTCCACTCTGCGGGTGATTTAATGACAATACACTCTCCACGTACTGTAAATGTAAGATCAATTAATGTGTACGAACCGGATGTGCGATGCGGGCTAGTTTCTGGTGCTTCATTATGTAAAAACAGGTCATATTTTGTAATAACTTCTTCGACTGTTTTAGCCTTTACTTCTTTTTGGCAGCAGGAATTATCCCAAAGTGGGCTATATGCGCTGAAATCACCTAACAAAATATATGGCGTTGGGTGTTTATGGACCCGTAGCTCAAAATCATTCAGTTGGAGGGTCTCATTTGGTGAAACGTAAGTAGAACAGAAGGAAATAGTTTTATCTAACGTTAAACGTACAGCTACAGTCTGTAAATTTGTTTTAAAAGTACAGGACTGTGAATAATGTCCTGTCTAACTAAGATAGACGTCCCACGCACATGACGATCATTGTCATTGAATTATACGAAGGGTAATACTCAAGAGCTGAATGATCTTGAGATTCAGGTTGCTTTAAACGAGTTTCCAGCGGGAAAAAAGCAGCCGGTTTATATTTTTGGCTTAGAAGGACCAGTTCATTAAAATGTGTTCTGAAACCTCGGCAATTCCATTGTATTTATATTGGTTTAGTTTGTATTATCCATGTTCAGTTGAAGAGTTTGATGGTTGGCGTATTGGCGAAATTGCCCCGATAGATTTCCTTGGTGACTTTTTATTCGGGGACTCTCCCTGAAACGAACTCAGATGAGTTTTGTTGGAAAAAGTGGTGTTGATGCAGTTATTAACATCCATTTTCTTGCAGCTCTTCACACATGTTGTTCATAACAGCATTTTAAGATATTTAGGTGTTCTGTTTGAGTTTAATTTTTGTTGTTCTTTTTCTTTGCTTTTTTGATATTTGTTGTTTTTATTCTCTGTCTCTGACTCACATTTTGAGGTTCTGCTCTCGATTTAGTTTGAACATTTTTCTAGTCGGATTTTGTTTCCTTTACTTTTTATTACTTTCCAAAGTGTGATTTACGGGGATTTCACGGTTTGATTATAAACGATAACTTAACAAGTGAATTATTCAATCAACAATTGGGTTATGTATCCGTGAGCGCAAACGAAGACGCTTTGCCGTGGGTGTTATGGGGACTTCATTGTTTTGGGGGTTTTTTTGGGGTTTTTTAACCCTTTACCTAATATGAAAAGCAGACGACACTTGCAGAAAAATTCTTGAATAGCTGTTATTTTCATTTTTTTGTCTCAAAAACATAGGTTATGACCCCTCATTGGAACGAGCTCGACGAGCTCGTTCCAATGAGGGGTCATAACCTATGTTTTAGAGACAAAAAAATTGGCGATTTTTTTAGAATAGCGCTGGCCGGTTTTGACCGTTACGTTAGGTAAAGGGTTAAATATTATAATTATCGTTAATAATGAAAAGTAATAAACAGAGTAATCGCTTGACTGGACTGGTTACGTGAAATAATTCATTCGAGGCGAGGGACTATATTGTAAAACACTCGTGCACATTCGCACACTCGTGTTTGTACAACGTCCTTCACCTCTCATGAATTATTTCACGTAACCAGTCCAGTCAAGCGATTACTCTTCATATAATCACGTTTGTTTTAAGTTTATCGTGTTCTTTCTTCGGATTGTTTTTTTTTTTTTTTTTTTTTTCTATTGCTGTTGCAGTAGTGGGTGGTGTTTAGGTTGATTTTGGTTCATTTCGTGGGGTTGTGAAATTTTAAAAGGCTCTAAAGTTGGAAGAACACTGTCGTTTAACCACGTTGTGTTTGGCACGCGATAGATTTTGGCGAAACCTTTTGCGTTATGTGGTTGATGAACTTATACCAGGCATTGCTGTAACTATTTCTATGGCATCTTTAACCCTTTACCTAACATGAAAAGCAGACGACACTTGCAAAAATAATTTTTGAATAACTATTTTTTTTCATTTTTTGTCTGAAAAACATAGGTTATGACCCCTCGTTGGAACGAGCTCGACGAGCTCGTTCCAACGAGGGGTCATAACCTATGTTTTTGAGACAAAAAATGAAAAAAAATAATGAAAATTAATTGGCGATTTTTGAGAATAGCGCTGGCCGGTTTTGCCGTTACGTTAGGTAAAGGGTTAAAGCTTATGTGCTTCTCACATTTAATTTTCTCTATGCACTTCTCTTTTCTCTACACAGAGCAATCCTTAAAAGATGCAATACGATTGGCCTGGCAGTTATAGTATTTAACGGCGTTATTACATGACCATCCGTCTGCGCCCGAAGTTCAGGTCAAAGCAGTGTATTGGACAGCTATCTCCAAAGTGGAGAAAATGCTAAGCGGGGTACTGTTTGTCCTCAACCAATAGGATTTCTTCCTCCAGGGCCTTCGAAACGCACCTCACGGCAGACCAAGGTGCCTGGCTAAAATAGGTTTGTACCATTTTGGTCCAGGGCTGCTTATTCATATAAATCACAGCCAAACTGCGAATGTAAGCAGGCCGTCCACCTACACGCCACCTGGGGGCCCGCTTAGTAGGGTATGGTCGAAGGAGAGCCTAAGGAGCATTGGTCGGAGAAATAAATAGCACAATGCAATGAATGAAATCTGGTTCGACTCGTTCTCCACGATGTAATGACGATTTGCGCGATGGGTGAAGAAATCTGTTGTACTTCTACCTTAAGTGGGGAAACAGTTCTGTCCCTACGTCTACTTGTACTCGCGGCGCACATTTTCCACTATAAACGAAACACTGGTACACTCGTTCCCTTTCAGAAGTATTTAAATCGGTTTTGACGGCAGATATATGCTGTTCATTGTTCTCGTCAGGGTCATCTTTATTTTCTTACCCATTCTTACCCATAGTATGAAACATGTTCGATGAATACAGATGCCTTATTCTGAAAATTTGTCAATAAACTAATACAGCATGACTAAATCTGTCATGACTGATGTGCAAATGGGTGTATTATAGGCTACCTTTCTGTCAATTAAAATAAACAGGGTTCTTTTGTTTCTCAGGTTTACTGTGGTGTTTCCGTGACAGAACACCCACTGTTGTCCTTGTAGCGTTTATTTTCGTATTTGAGTTGTTAAACATTTGTTGAAAACATTCTCTAGGACTTCAGTGAATTTGTTTGTCCTCACCTGCCAGGATTCCTTCCTTCGTGGCCTCCGGAACGCACCTTACGGGAGAATAAGGTGCCTGCGGGATGTAAAAACAAGATAGTACCATTTTGGTCCGGGACTGCGAATTTGGATATTCCGTTGCAAACCTGATCAATTGAGCAGGCTGGTCTCCATCCGCCTAGTAGGGGATGGTCAAAACCCTCTAGGTTTGATTGTGAACTTCTCATATTTACAAATAATTATGAAAAAGCAGTTTAACAATCTGCACATTGATAAAAAAAAGCAAAATTTCAAAAGCACATTTTTCCCATAATAAAACTTGGAATTTAACCATTTCATTCCAGTTTGGACTCACGTGGACAATTTATATGTTATGCGCACCTGAGTATCAAATCTTCCAACTAGTAGAATATGCTAAACATATTCAGTTTTGGATGGAGTTTCCACACATTCACAACATTTTTTTCTTTCAAACCTCAAACAAGGCTAGAAGGGTTTTATTCGGATATACTGACCATCATTAACACTTTTCATGGATCTTCAATAACGTTTGCCCTTCAGTTCAGGATTAGCACTGAGGAGA
This sequence comes from Pictodentalium vernedei, assembly GCA_031216915.1. NCBI lineage: Eukaryota > Metazoa > Mollusca > Scaphopoda > Dentaliida > Dentaliidae > Pictodentalium > Pictodentalium vernedei. The sequence goes on from CM062294.1 coordinate 82,018,303, forward strand.
GAGGCACAACTTAATTTTTGATCGTTTCTGTTTAGCTGTGTCCTACTAATGTAATTGTCTTTCGATTGACGATTCGTTTCTTACTAGCGGGATTATTATGATCCCCGATGAGTCTGGAAGTGGGATGGGGAAATCTCACCCGAGGGGCAAGATATCTGAACCAGACCCGAGGCTTGCCGAGGGTCTGGTTCAAATATCTTGCCCCGAGGGTGAGATTTCCCCGTTCCCACCTTCTGACTCATAGAGGAGTAATTGGAACAAGATAACTTGATGGCATAGATATACTTGAAACACGCAAAGAACTCGAACTTCAAAATGTAACTTTTGTTAAAAATATTGAAATTAAAAAAGTTATTAAATCAAATACATATTAACATTCGATTCTTCTCAGCCGTCCAAATTACCCAAGATTGGTTATATGAACATCCAAGTGGATTTATATATTCCAAATCCGCTTCGATGCTTCAAGTGCCAGAAATATGGTCATGGGCAAAACAACTTCAAGGTCAAGAAATATGTTTAAAATGCGTCCAATAACATCAAGAGACTTGTAACAATGCCATTAAATGTGTAAACTGTCAGGGCAATCACATGTCATCATCTAAAACTTGTTCTGGCTGAAAAAAAGAAAAAACAATACAGAAAATAAAATGCTAAAAACAAATGAGTTTAACCCCCTGCACTCTGATGACAAAACGCCTATTTGTCATCCATGGTTATCCCCCCTGTGTTGTCAGAAATTCAGCAATTTAGATTTTGGTTGACAGAGCTCCAATTGAGCTCTGTCAACCAAAATCTAAATTGCTGAATTTCTGACAACACGGGGGGGGGGGGATAACCATGGATGACAGGGAGGTGTGGTGTGGCTTAGAGTGGGGGAGGTGCCGAGTATTCTCGACATCAGAGTGCAGGGGGTTAAAGAGGCCAGAGAAATAGTGACTCCAATGCCTGGCATGAGCACATCATCTCCACCATATGCAACAAAACTATCACAGAAATTACCAACTCAGTCCGTAAAGTGCCAAACACAATACACATGGCTCAAAGGAACAATTCCATCTTTAGTGAAGGCTTTTACAATTTTTCAATCAGTACCGCAGGCCAACCAAACAAATTCACTTGCCCAAACAACAGACAAAATACCACAAATCAGTCAAAAACAACAACAAGCAACTCAACTCATCTATCCCAATCAGAACCAAAAACTTAAATCAGAAAAGAATAAGCAAAATAAACCGAAAACAGAACCATAGCACAGACCCCAGCAAAATTTGAGTCAGAATAAGAAACGCTATCAAGAACAAGATACGAAAAAAGAAAAGGAAAAACAGGAAAACAGAATCAGACAGAATACGCAAACATCTTCAAAATGTTGTAACGTGCAACAGATTTGAAGGTATTGAGGACATTTTAGTCGATGAGTGCATCGATGACACGTTCTCGACTAAACTACGAACGAATTCTTCACAAGGTAGGTCCCCATGTAAAACTTCACCAACACGAGATACGGGGGCAATATCTAAGACCATAGTCCACCTCCAAAATCGCCACCCAAACATGGATAATGCATCCTAACACAATAATATACAGTGGAACTGTCGAGGTTTTAGAGCGAATTTTAATGAATGGCCCTTGAAGACCAAAATATACACCCACTGCTTTTTGTTTGCAGGAAACACTCTTAAAGAAACCTGATACTCGGGATCATTCTGCCCTTAAACATTATACTTCTTCATCTTCGTGGAACGTCTGTCTTGGTTAGAAACGACATTCTTCACAGTTCTGTACCTTTGCAATCAAATTTACAGGCTGCGGAGGTACGCCTAACTTTAGGCAACACAATTACACTAGGCTCTATTTACCTTTCACCGAGTAAAACCCTGCAGCTGAATGATCTTGAGCAAATGATTCACCAGCTCCCAACTCTGTACATTTTGTTGGGTTATTTTAATGCTCACAGTCCTCTTTGGGGCGATTCTTGCAACAAAGAAGACCTAAAAGGCAAAACGGTAGAACTTACTACAAAGTATGACTTGTGTTTGTTCAGTGATGGGCCTGGCATTTACCTGCACCCCGCATCTAGTTCTTACACTTAAACTGAATTTTCAATTGCATGCTCTTCTGTCTTCCTCGATTTTTTTTTGAACGGCAAAAGATGACTTGTGCGGGAGTAATTACTTTCCAATTGTGTTGGAGCGTGTGGTTCCGGCGGACGATGATGGGGTGCCCCAATGGAACTTATAAAAGGCTGACTGAGACACTTTCTCATCACTTTGTTCTGAACGCTCCACACAGGAGAATTGTGAGGAAAGTGCTGACCAAATAGAACATTTCACCACAGAGTTGCTTTACATTGCAAACGCATTCATTCCTAAAACCTCGGCAAATCCTAAACGTTTCACCAAACCATGGTTTGGTATTGAGTGCAAACAGGCTATAAAGGATCACAAGAAAAAGTGAACGGGAATTTAATAACTCACCAACCACACTAAATTTGGACAAACTACGTCTAACGAGCAAACACAAGATGACTTATAAAACAAAAAAAGAAAGGTTTTTGGGAAACTTATGTTTCTAAGCTTAATCAAAACACCCCATCACTAAAAATTGGAAACTACCTAAAAACATTAAAGGAAAAATAACAAAATCAACTGTACAACACCTGCAAGATAACAACACACTCATTATTTCAAACAAATTGGCCTCCACATTTTCTAAACATTCGTCGTCTGTAAATTATAATCCTGAAATTGTTAAAATTAAAAGACAAGAAAAACAAAAGATCAAATTTTCCTCCAATAATTTAGAGGATTACAACGGACCTTTCTCTGTGGAAGAGTTAAATAACTCTTTGCATAGAGCAAAGGATGCTGCCACTGGACCCAATGAGGTACATTGTCAAATTTTAAAACATCTGAACAATCATCTCCCGAACTTTAATTATCAATTTTCAATGAAATATGGGTGGCTGGCCAGTTTCCATCTTCCTGGCGTAAAGCAACAATAATTCCATTCCAAAGCCTGATAAAAAATCACAGCAACCCAAGTAATTACAGGCCTATCGCCTTAACAAGTTGTCTGTGTAAAACCATGGACATTATGATCAATGATCAACTTGTCTAATTTCCTGAATCGAACAATCTACTTGCGAATGTTCAGTGTGGTTACAGAAACCAGAGAAGTAATGTGGATCATTTGGTTAGACTGGAAACGTTTATTGGAAATGCCTTTACAAGAAAAGAACATGTGGTCGCCATCTTATTTGACCTGGAAAAGCTATATAATACGACGTGGATGTATGGGATTTTAACCCTTTACCTAACATGAAAAGCAGACGACACTTGCAAAAAAAATTCTTGAATAACTAATTTTTTTCATTTTCATTTTTTGTCACAAAAACATAGGTTATGACCCCTCGTTGGAACGAGCTCGACGAGCTCGTTCCAACGAGGGGTCATAACCTATGTTTTTGAGACAAAAAATGAAAATATTTTGAAAATTAATTGGCGATTTTTGAGAATAGCGCTGGCCGGTTTTGGCAGTTACGTTGGGTAAAGGGTTAAAAGATCTTTTTATCATGGGGTTCAGAGGGCGTATGCCTCTTTTTATTGAAAACCTTTTAAAGGACCGCCAATTTCAGGTTCGTGTTGGGTCAAGGTTATCTGATCCTCACGAACAGGAATTGGGGGTTCTCCAGGGTAGTATTTTATCTGTTGCCATTTTATCAGTGAAAGTCAATAGCATTGTTGATGCAATTGAGAATATGGTGGTCTGGTCATTGTACGTATATGACTGTTTAATCTGCAATAGTAGCAAAACATGAATGTTATAGAGTGCAAACTTCAGCTGTGCCTAAATAGAATTTCTAAAATGGGCCACATGAAATGGTTTTATGTTCTCATAGTCAAAAAACAAATTGTGTACATTTTTGTAAACTTCCGAAACATCACCCTGATCCGGATCTGAAAATAGATGGGAGTACTATTACAGTTGTTAAGGAAGTGAAATTCTTAGATTTGTTGTTTGACAATACATTGAATTTCTCATCCCATATTTATTATTATTATTTATTAGTGTTTAAGGTCACATTCTCATCCCATATAAACAAATAAGTGTAAGATGTACAAAATGTTACTTCGCAACTTTTACGTCACTTGAAGGTTAGGCTATTTAACATATTTCATTAAAACTCTACCATCTTATTCACGTAGCTTCGTATTTATAACAGACCCAGCTATAAATCTTTGTACACCGTTTTGTTACTTTAACCCTTTACCCAACGTAACGTTCAAAACCGACCAGCGCTATTCACAAAACTCACCAATTAATTTCAATTATTTTTTTATTTTTTGTCTCAAAAACATAGGTTATGACCCCTCTTTGGAACGAGCTCGTTCTAATGAGGGTTCATAAATTATGTTTTTGAGACAAAAAATGAAAAAAATTAGTTATTCAAGAATTTTTTTTTCAAGTGTCGTCTGCGTTTCATGTTATGTAAAGGGTTACATTATGCGACTTATATTTTCATTTCAAATTTACGCACCCGATGCCAACTATGCCGATTTTACTGTTTTTCTAACCTTTCACTTTCAACCTTAATTTGAGGCTTTCTGAAATTTGGAGAATATAATCTCCACGAAAATTATATCTACAAATGTTCTGCTGTACTACAAAAGTCCTAACCGTTATTGCCGAACTCTGAGGTGATGTCACAGGGATCATAGGTCAAAATTTAAAATGCGTCGGATTTGTTTTGTAATTTTAGTATGCTGTGGATCTGAAAAGATAAGAAACGCCTTTGTTTGTTGTTTTTTTTTCTTTTGGGGTTTTTGGTGGGGCTAGCGGGGGGGGGGGAGGGGTCGGGGTCATTTGACGTATTTTTTATGTTTTACATTACTTTAAAGTTTAGACTATTTTTGACATATTCCATTAAAAAGACTACGTTGTGATTCACGCTGCTCCGTATTTATGAATGACACAGGTATGAAATTTCACACTCGGTTTTCTGATTATTTGGAACTGTGTGATTTTATGTTTTCATTTTAAATTTATGTACCCGATGTCTGCGATGCATATTTAGTTTTTAGCTCACCTGAGCAAAGCGGGGGGGGGGGCCTTACTAATCCCTGTCCGCCCGTTGTCCGCCCGTCTGTCGTCCGGTGTACGTCACTCGTCGCCCGTCCGGCGTTAACTTTACATTATCGAATTCTCCTCAGAAACTATTGGACCAAACTGAACCAAATCTGGTGTGCATGTTCCTTATCATATGTCAATTCAAGTTGGTTCACATAACGTTACCACGCCCACATGGGGCACCACAAGGGGCATAAATCTGATAGTACCTATGTATTTGAAAAAAAAATTTAAAAACCTCTTCTCCAAAAGCACAAATTAGAATGTTTGGATATTTGGTCTACACCTTCTATAGAGGGGTCAGATTCAAGTTTGTCTGAGTCCATCGGTTAATATTTGGACTCTATCTAGGAGCCCAAATTTTAACTTAGTGCAAAATGAGGAAATTTCTTTAAAAATTTAATACTTCAGATATACCCGTCAGAATTATTTCATATTTGGTATACGACATCTCTGGGTGGAGGGGGAGTGAAATTCAAGTTTGTTCAAATCGGGTCCCGGGTAGCATACTTGGGCTACCTATTGGAGTCCGAATTTTAACTTGGTGCAATATGAAGGAATTTCTTTAAAAATCTTCTTCTTCAGAACCATCAATTAGAATCTTTTGATATTTGGTAAACAACATCTCTATGGGGGTGGTGGCAGATTCTAATTGTTCAAATCACGTCCCAGGGTTAATATTTGGGCTCCCTATGGGAGTCCGAATTTTAACTTGGTGCAATATGAGGAAATTTCTTTAACCCTTTACCTAACGTAACGGCAAAACCGGCCAGCGTTATTCTCAAAAACTGCCAATTAATTTTCATTATTGTTTTCAATTTTTATCTCAAAAACATAGGTAATGACCCCTCGTTGGAACGAGCTCGTTCCAACGAGGGGTCATAACCTATGTTTTTGAGACAAAAAAAATGAAAAAAATTAGTTATTCAAGAATTATTTTTGCAAGTGTCGTCTGCTTTTCAGGTTAGGTAAAGGGTTAAATACCCTCTCCTTGAGAGATTTGCAACATTTATAGGGTAGTCAGATTCAAATTTGTTCAAATCGAGTCGCTGGGTTAATATTTGGGCTTCCTGTGGAATATGAGGGAATTTCTTGAAACCTTCTTCAGATCCACAAGTCAGAATGCTTTCATTTTTGGTATACAACATCTCTGGGAGGGGATTCAAGTTTGTTCAAATCGAGTGCCTGGGTTAAATTTTGGGCTTCCAATGGGAGCCCAAATTATAACTTAGTGCCATATGAGGAATTTTCATGGGAAATCTTCAAATCCGCCAGTCAGAATACTTTCATATTTTATGTGCAACATCTCCAGATGAGTCAGATTCAAGTTTGTTCAAATCGGGTCCCTGGCTTAATACTTCGGCACTCTGTCGGGGTCAGTGATTGCAGTGACATAACAACCCCTGGAAGTTGGGCAGTGCTTGTCTATAGCATATAGAATTGGAAACAGTCAGAAATCCTATGATAATAATCATCAGACATGGACACTACAGTTATGAATAATTTCATGACTTTCTTTCCTCTGTAGTGTCGATGAACCATGACTAACTAATGTGACCCAAAATACTTCCTTGAACCACTTTGTCAGGTGAGCGATTAAACTCCCCTTGGGGCCTCTTGATTCTATATCTTTTACTTTCAATCTCATTTGGAGGCTCATTCTTTCGAAATTTGGGGAATATAATCTCCATTAAAAAAACTATATTTAAAAATTTACTGCTGTGCTACAAATTTCCTAACCGTCACGACTGAACTCAGAAGTGACGTCAAAGATAGCCATAAGGCCAAACATTTAAGTGCGTCGAAAAATTTTGAAATTTTAGTTTGTTGTAGAGCTCAAAATTAGAGGATATAGTTTTGATTTATAGCCATTTTGACGCTTTTACGTTACTTCAAAGTTTAGACTATTTTGGTCATATCTCATTAACCCCTAGCAATCTGGTAGTGCGACGAAATATTCTCCAGTCACTCTGTTTTTCCCTTGTTTAACAACAAATTTAACCAATTATATCTTGTTTGACAGAGCTCACTGAGCTCTGTCAAACAAGGTATATTTGGTTAAATATCAAACTGCATTATGGGAAATATTTGCTGCTGAAAACTTTACCATTTGGACATCAGAGTGCGGAGGGTTAAAAACCAACATTTGTGAATCCAGTAACTCGCATATATCAATAACACATCTATGAAACTTTAATTTTATAGTCACTTGAAATTTTAAACCTCCATACTGGAATTAAAATTTTAACCCACAAAAACACCCACCCCTCCCCACACCCACCCCCTCCCACCCCATCCCTAGCAATGTCAAATTTACGTTTTTTGTGTGTTTACCTTTTCTTCTCAATCTCATTTTGAACATTTTCTGTCCGAAATTCGGGGAAATGTGATCCCAATAAACACCAGACTTGACTGCAAAAACGGCGTTGGCCAGAAAACGGCGTTGGTCCTGCTTCTTTGAATGATTTCTGCAAATTTGTTTTGTGATTTCAAAACCATGTAATAGTGGGTTAACCATTTATCTAATATGAAAAGCAGACGACACTTGCAAAATAAATTCTTGAATAACTAATTCTTTTCATTTTTTGTCTCAAAAACATAGATTATGACCCCTCGTTGGAACGAGCAGGACGAGCTCGTTCCAGCGAGGGGTCATAACCTATGTTTTTGAGACAAAAAATGAAAAAATAATGAAAATTAATTGGAGATTTTTGAGAATAGCGCTGGCCGGTTTTTGCCGTTACGTTGGGTAAAAGATTAAAAGAATAAAGCAGACGACACTTGCAAAATAAATTCTTGAATAACTATTTTTTTATTCATAACCAATGTTTTTGAGATAAAAAATGAAAAAATAATGAAAACTAGGTTGGCGACAGTTGTGAACCATCTAATAAATCATACAAAGATGTTAAACTTAGAGCAGCGATTTGGGTGTAGAAGATTTATATTGTTATTCCCATTAACTACACTGCTAAATGCTAATTCTATCAAATCATTTAATATTGATGACTAACAAGTATTGTCATTTCTAAAACATCCGTAACGATTCCCACAATCACAGTTTGGAGGCAGTTCAAACAGGCGATAAAAATATAAAAGAACGGTGCAAAGGTACAAACCCAACCACTGAATTATATATTCGATGAAATACGAATACGCAAGCTATGAGAATATTATCACAAGTAAGTAGTTAGTGGTAAAAGTTTATCTTTCAAAACTGGATGAGATACACTCGTTAGAAATTGCGAAATGATTTCGAAAGAAGATAAGTTAATCAAACTTAAAGGAACACAAGGTTTGCAGCAAACAAACGAGCTTTTAGTAATTTAAAACTTGCTCTGAACACTCATTGTCAAAACTACACACTTCCTTTTAACAACAGTAACAGGTTGAAAGAATTGCATGAACAAGTATATCTCAAGAAACTGGGTGATGTTAGTAGGCTGATCATTTTTGTCAAGGGATATCACTTCGTCGTCAATCTCGTAAGTAAGTAAGTAAGTAAGTAAGTAAGTAATAACTTTATTTGCAAAAGACATTACAATACATGTTTATAACATAATTGACAAGAAACAACAAATAGTATTAATAATATATCACATCTAGAATTTATGAAGCTACATATTTGTCTTCTGCAGGGAGGTGACATAGCCAGCTGGCTGTATTACTGTCACCCACCTCAGGGAACGGGAAAATGTAGAGTATAGAAAGACAAAAAAGTGGGAGATAAAAAAGCAACGAATGAGGGAAAAAGTGAAGAGATAGAGAGAAAGAGGGAGGGAAGAGAGAGAGAGAGAGAGAGAGAGAGGAGAATCAGCTGCAACTGAAAATAACATGTATAGTAGAAAAAATAAAGTAAAATATAAATATGTAAGGAATGAGCTCTGCAGTCCTGGTGATAAGTGGAATTTGGTTTCATTCTTGCACTGAGAAAGGGGGCATACATGGGAATGTGATATTTTGCCCAGAGGCAGCTAAGAGGTTTAAGTTCCTCGTTGGCAGTTTGTTTTCAGGAGTTTTCAGGAATCAATCCTAATTAATAAGGATTTTACGGACTTATTTCAGTGAGTATGTAGTGTCGCGGGAGTCGGTACATCCCGACATTCATGGCATGATCTGTTACCCGATCTCGTTGAACATGCATTCGAAAATAGTGGAGACAAAACGCGACAATATGTATTGCCCATACGTATATTTAATGTCTCATTTATCAAACTAATCGAGACATTCAAAATGAGAGTACATTGCATTTGATTGCACGCCTACGCTTTCATTTTCATAAAATACACGATAATTATTCTTCTTGTGAACTTGAGTTTATTTGTGAAAAAACAGGTTTCTACGGGATTATTTCAAAACCATCTGTGGAGCCAGTATTTATTGGATATTATTTCCAATAGAATTTTTCTGAGTGCTGTATTGGAATTTGTTGGTTACTGCAGGATTTTTAAGTGAACATTTCATTTTACAATTAGGGAATTCCTAACTTGCTAATTATCATTTTACACACCTTTGGACAATACCAGCTGGAAAGTTTTCTCATCACTGAATTACTGGATTCTATTGAACTTTATTTTGGACTAACTGATAAGTATGTCTTTCTGTTTTATTTTTCTGGAAACCATACAGTGTAAAAATATTGTAGCATTTTCTGATCATATGATTTTTATTAAATTTCAGAATACTTAAAATGAAGTTATTGTTGATTCTCAGATTTCTTTCTGTTACCATTATTCTTATTACACACCGTAACAACTGGCCACTATACAGTTAAAACTAGAAGTCCTGTCACGAACTGTGCGCTTATCTGGGCTTAATTGCGCGGAGGAATTACGCTCGCAATTGCCATATCGAACGGCATCCAAAACACGGCAGCTTCCCCTGGTAACTCATAACAAACACAAGCAATGTTTCTGCCAATGGACCTCCGGGTTACCCGGAGGTCCATTGGCTGAAACATTGCTTGTGCACAGGCCATATGTACAGAATTCGATATCCTTACTATGGTCATAACGCGTAGATTAACGCGCAGATCGACGTACTATTTGTGCGCATTTCGTGACAGGACTTCTAGTTTTAACTGTATATGACGATACCTAATTCTTGTAGTTTATCAAGGCACCAACGTGACCTAATGAAATAGTCTCCATTAATTTTAATGGAAAAAAACTAGCGTTGGAAGGTTTACCGAAACCGAGTTGTATTTTCGGTTATAAAAAATCGAAAATCAAAACCAAGTAATTCCTGAAAAACCGTCGATCTGATTATTGCAAAGAGAGCGTTTCCGTCTTTAACAATGTTTGAGAAATCTGCAGTACCAAGCTCCCTGCGGAAATACTTCACATAAACTGATGCCTCATTTCCTGAAATGGACATAACATGGCACAAGGGCATAAAATGTAATTCCCCTTTTCCCGAATTCTTTCTTTCACTTAGGTGGTGCTATTTCTTTACATGCACCGATTTTTTGGACAGAATGTTTTGTACTTTTTGGCTTTGGGAGTTGGACATATTTTTTTCTGTTAAGAATAGTGGGTAAAGCTCCGATTGGACATCTGAATGAGAAAACGAGTAAATCTTTGAACTCAATAAATCAATTCATATCGTTTAATTGTTTTTCATACATTTTATTCATAAGGAAATACTTTTTAAATGAATCAGGAATTTTAAAAATAATGGTGATCAAGTCATCTATTTTCGCTCTGACACTCGCACTCGAAAATTCGACAACGAAGTACAGATTCTTATGAATAAAACAAAACAAAAGACGGATATAAGTGAAATATATTGAATATAAATTACTCTTTTTCATTTAACCCTTTACCCAACGCAGACGATATCAAAATTTATTATTTTAAATATAATTTTTCAAAAAATTTCAACAAAACCATATCATGTGACCCCTCGTTGGAACGAGCTCGACGAGCTCGTTCCAACGAGGGGTCACATGATATGGTTTTGTTGAAATTTTTTGAAAAATAATATTTTTTCAACTTCTGAATTTGCATATTACGCGGGCGGATGCGGGCGATTCGTTGGGTAAATATATTTCACTTAGATCCATTTTTTGTTTTATTTATTATAGCTAAAGCTTTATTGGTTTATGGTTTGATATAACGTTTCAAAACAGGAATATCTGACCGATTTTGAGAATTTTTTGGCAACTACACTCAATGTCTAAGGTCTTCCATGGAATTCCTAACTGGCTAACTGTCATTTTTTACTGGAAATGTGTTTGAATGTTTCCACTTATTTACTTAATTATTGGTGTTTAGCGCCATATCAGCAACCATGGCTATGTCGTGTGATAAAATGATGTAACGTAAAACGATTCTCTCATAAAGTAAAATAGATGCGAAAATACGACAAATGTCCATGATCGACATTGATCGTGACATTGAAATAAATAGCGAGAACAGTAGAGATTAATGATACACAAAAGTCGGACGAATATCGTGTAAAGCAACCCGTTGATAGGAAAACTTTTCAAAACTATTAGATGTAGAGGAAAGATTAAAAACAATTAAAGCTTTCTAAAAAGGTTGATTTCTCTCATAACCGACAGAATGTGTGGAAAAGTGATTGAGTCAAATAGTTCTTTCAGAGACGGTAAACTATAAGATCGCCGTCTGATGTGATTAAATCACTACAGTTTGATAGAATGTGTTCAATAGTTAACGGACATTGACAGAGAAAACATTTTGGTCGTATATTACCCTCTAACAAAAAGGAATGAGTTAGTCTTGTATGACCAATATGACATCGTGTCAGATTTATGTGGTCTTTTCTACAATAATTATCAGTAATAACAAAACGAATACGTAGCGCTGCATATACCCCCACACCCTGCAATATCACGAATTGCATATGCTGCTCTTTGGAGTTTTGGAATTTCTCACAGGTAACCAATTTTGGAAAATGCTTTCAATGAAAAATGTGGGAGATAGTCAGTATCTAAACACTCAAGATGGCATAATATTTATCATCTTACCAAAGGACGTCAAAACCCGAAACTAATGCGCGGGTTATAATGCAAAATGTTCGTTCGGGCAGTTTTTCTAAGTTTAACAAGGGTCATAACCCTGGACTAAACCCGCAATATGCGGATATTCGTTTCCCCATACCGGTCTCTTAACGTACCATAGGAATCATACTAAAATCTGTCAACCGAAACGGAAAGTTTTTCTCAGTCTAACATGGGCCATAACTATGTTGAATTTATGTGAACGAAACCTGCAATACGTGGATATCCTTTCCCCGTGATGATCTCTCACCGTACCAAAGGACATCGAATTCTTAAAACCGATGTTGAAGTTATAATTTAAAATGTTCGTCTTGGCAGTTTTCGAAGTCTAACAAGAGCAATAAATCTGGTAAGAAAATGTGGACAAAACTATCAATAAGCGGATATCCTTTCCCCTATGATGGTCTCTTGCCATACCAAAATATATCAAAAAGCGAAAACCGATGTTTGAGTAATAGTACGAAACGTTCGTATGGACAGTTTTATAAGTCTAACAAGGGTTATGAGCTTAGTACAGCCTGTGTTGACAAAACCCGCAACATGTGAATGTCCTTTCCCACATTATGGTCTATCACCATAACAAATGGCATCAAAATCCTACAAACGGTTCTTGAGGTATAATGCAAAATGCTGGTACGGAGGTACGGAAGCAAGCACGTAAGGACGGAGACCTCGACTATATGACCACCGAAGCATCATCCGGAGGCCGGACCTTAAATAGCTGGTGCTGTGGCCAATACTATGAATTTGATAGTTGCTCGTCGCAGATCAGTAGTTTTACGGTACTCCGGCTTCCTGCATCCTTAAAACTGTCCGACACGAGTGACCCTGGCTGACGAAAGTGTCATTAAACCCCAATACATAATAAATCAATACTGAAACAATAGAAGTGACCAACCAGCAGTCTCTGGGTGGTCTTCAGTTGCCATGCTGAACTTACATCCACCATTTCCTGAAAATGTAACCATACAAAGGAGATTCAATAATAAACTATGCTATGTACATTGCGCCAGTTGTTTTCCATACCAAAATATAATCAACACCATCGTTGGGAAGTTCTGTTTAAAAATGTTATTGCTATGATCAGGACAAAACGTGTGACCATTGTTAATGACTATCAAACTCCAAAATGTGATATCTCATTCCTCGTGTTAACGAACACAATTGGAGTTAGTTTCATAAAAATTGTCCTTGATTGTATTGAGGTTTGGTGATTTGGATGTTTGGGACTCTGGAGTGTTTGTCTACAGACGGGCAGCTTTTTAATCTGAAATAGCCAGGTAGATTGCACCCAACTTTTTTGTCTTCCAAACGCAACTTATTACTCATCACCTGAATAAGTTGGCCAGTCTGTTTCCAATAAATGCCACGATCTTCATTCAAATTGACTTGCATTTGAGCTACAGCCCGTGACATCAACAACTCAGCTAGCAGCATGATCAGTGCACTTGTTTTGATCTCTATCTGTTACTAATATAACAATAACATGTTCTTTTGAGGGCGTTATGGTTCATTAACGGCCCTAGAAAAATGATTAACAGCCCGAGGGCCACTTAAAGGCCCGAGACGAAGTCGAGGGCCGTTAATGGTCCCGAGGGCTGTTAATCATTTTTCGAGGGCCGTTAATGTACCATGACGCCCGAAAAGGAATATGTTATTACTATTATTACCACTTACCACTTACCGCCATTTCAAGCCTAGAAATTTCTGATTTCCAACTTACTTCTAGATTATCAAGGCCCTCTTCATCTAGCTTGCTGTTTTGAGACATTTTTGATTTGGAAATAGAAGAATCGGATTGTCATCTGTTTATTTACAAACAAAGGTCAAAGTTCAAAGTTGAGTACAATTTTTTTGGATGACTCGAAAATAGGATTGCTGGAATTTGGCTGAAGCGCTTTAACTACAAACTCACGCCGTTATTTACAAAATGAGATTATTTATCGTATCAATACTCACCACCCCTTTTAAATCCTAAATGAAGTTAATAATCCTAAATAAATCATGGTTTAATCCGTTTTGTTGGAATAAATGGACAACAAAATTTCGAGCACATTAGTGTCATTTTTCAGGAACATAAATTACCCACAATTCTGGGCTAGCGGGCCGTTTTCATTATTAACGCTATTTTTGCGGGCTGTTATTGAGTCTTATCGGTCACCTAAGATTATTTTAATATCCCAAGGAGCGCCCTATAAAGTGGTAATAATTATATTTTGAAGACTGACCCATTTCAAAACAATATACAAGTATGACATTTGCAAAAAAAAATTGGCGCGTCTATGATCACCGATCTCCATACACTTGGATGCTGGAACATCGGCAAAAACTCGTCGCCCGAGTGCTAGAATGTCCTATGCCCCTTATGGGACATAGGACATTCTAGCATTCAGGCGACGAACTGTCGCAAGTCACTCTGCTCGCTCCACTCCCTCCAATATGGCGTCAAATTAAACCACGTTTGCCACTGTTACCACAGTGATGATGTGAAAGCTGTTGCGCGGTAATTGCAGTCACGGCGTTACATGAAATGATGTTCACGGAAAACCTAGCATCAAAACCGTGAGCGCGGAACCAACTCTCCAACCTTTTTTTCAGTGATGCGGATATTCAGTCACGATTCAACTTTCGTACAAATCATTCCGCACGCTTCGATACACAAAATAATTCTTATTAAACAATCGCCATTGCTGCAAATTTCAATTCCATACTCTTGCCAGAGCAAACATCAACACTTTAGAACAACACCTTCACTCCCTTATCGATCAGATAATTCTACGTTAAATTCTGATTTTCTGATCACAGACTGGAATGCTTCTAATTAGAGGCGATGCCAGCGCAACGTAATATACTTTGAAAAAAATGATAAAACTCTCCAATCTCATTCGTCACTGTGTGACCTAATATGATAACTGGCAATGACATTTGTCTCTAAAGCAGTTCATTGTAGTTTCTCGCAGCAAATAGTACACCGCATAATATAGTAGATGTACTATGAATGAATGACACAGGGGAGAAGTATGATGCAGTACAACATTCTACAGGCTATCGTATTGTGTACACTCGGCATATGTCAATGTAAAGAATTCACCATTGCCCTGTTGGCAACAGCGGATTGCTGCTATACATCCTTCGGTCTTCATGCTTCAATTGGAGCCATCACAACAGGTCTTGAGGAGATTGGTGTCCAAAATGTTGTGTGGTTTGAACACAAGTGGAGGTAGGTAAACCAATTTCTTATATTGCATGGCCATTTGTCCGCACAAGAATAAAATTGAAAAAGTCTGAAACCAGATTTCCAATGTTATTTAGCCTGTCCTTGGCGATAATGAACATTGATGATAATGGATAATCGACAAGGAATAGGGTATTCGTCGTGCGAAAACCATGCGGTTCTATCTTTTATTACACGCTAAACGATAGATTATCAAAGCAATTGCGGAAAGATAAAAATCGTATCCCCCACTGTGAAGATATAGAAATTTTCACGTTCACGGTATCAATCAAAATGGCAGCTTTCAAAGCATCACTTCAACGTGAATACGAGTCAAATTATCACTGGAAATGATCAATTTGTTCTAGAATCGTATAATGAAAAGAAAATCCAGTGTTTTTGAGTGGTTACCGATCATTTCCAGCAATAATGCAACACGTATTCACCTTGAATTGATGCATGAAACCCACTAGTCCAAACATGGCCTGAAAGTCCGTAATATAAGTTTTTGGTTTGGTACGTCCTTCCAAGTTTGGACAAGAAACCCGCCATCTGAATCAGATCGAATGACGCTATCTGTTCCAAGTATCGATCAAATCACGTCCTCGTATCAATGATTGCGCTGTTTACTTTCATGCATCAATTCAAGGTTGAAACGAGCGGAATAATCAGATTCTTTTAAAAGGCCTATAATAGAAAGAAAATCCAGTGTTTTTGAATAGACACCGAAAATTATCTCACTTGTTACCGAGACAAATGGTTACTTTCGCTCGCGCAATCGATCGCGAAAAATAAACATTTGTATCAATCACACATGAGATAATTTTCGGTATTCACTCAAAAACAATAGATATCTTCTATCTACTGAAGATAGAACCTTATGATTCTCACACGACGTATTGGTAACTAAAAGCCTATTCCAACAATCAACAAAATGAGCTTCCAGTTAACTCAACGCGATGATATGAGGACGAACTAGACAATCAACAGCCTATATGTTTTCTTATTACTTTTTCACTTTTTATTACTTTTCAATTCATGTATTTTGTATTTTTTTGTCATTTTATTCCATTTCCTCTTCGGTAAAGTAACAAAACGTCCTGTTAAAGAATGAGACTCAGAGCTTGAGTTTCCCAGACTGGAAAATGTTACTCCCCCCTTCTTCTAGATTTACGTTTATTACACGCCCGTTCTGTGAAATCCCCATCGACAGCAACACAAAACCATGCGGAAAATGAAAATCCGTCCCGCACACATGTGCCGAACGGAAATCGTTCACGCACTATTTTTGGACGATCATGTTATCTGTCAAAACTTAACACCACTCCACCTACTTGTAATTTCCGTTTGATCTACAATCACTATTTATTTATTTATTTATTTATTTATTTATTTATTGGTGTTTAAGGTCACATACTTATGCACAATGGCTAATCATGACCGTGACAGTTTTACGGGTGGAGGAAGCCAGAGTACCCGGAGAGAACCACCGAGCAACGACGAGCAGCTGCCAGCTCCCCAACATCGTAACTCCGCACTGCAGCACAGGCAGGGTTCGATTGGTTGAAGACATGCGCACCATTGACGTGCAGTATGCTTTAGTACACGGCGTTATCGTGCCCCCATATGGACAATCGGGGTTAAGTGCCTTGTCCAAGGACACAACGCGGGAGTCCGAATCGATCGCTCAGACGGTCACCCATCCGAGGACTAACCGGGCTCGATGTTGCTTAACTACGGTAATCTGACGAGAACAGGTTACCATCTACAATCACTGACGCCATGCAGTTTAAATGAAGCGATTGCGTGCTAATGAGCTGTCGCGAAGACAATAAACTAAATAAAAACAGGTGTGTAGAATTACAGGTGTTTAGAATAACTACTAAAGTTTAGAAGGGAGAGTTCAAACCAATTATTATTAGCTGTATAATGATAACAAACTGAATAGAACTAGCTCAAATACGCATGTACTATGATAGTACAAACATACGTACACCACCTGTTTGGTCTGTTTATAAATCCACCCGTGGGAATTTCCCCCACCCCCAAATCGTACATGTGTTTGTAAATATTAGCAGGCGATTGGTCATCCAAATCTGATCAGATTGCGAAATGACTTGTTGATAGTTGTGAAATGAATTGCTGATTGTTCGTTCTTCTAATAATTGCTTTTATAGACGTGACGGTGTAATAAACACAGAACGACACGCGCCTGCAGCCTCTCGTTTTATCCTACCGCGCTGGCACTCGTGTCATATCGATTAACCACCCACCCCCCCCCCCCCACCCCCACACACACACACACACACACACACGCGCGTGTCGTTCTGTTTCTGTGTATTCCTTCCGTTAGCGTGTTTTACGTACAGCATAACTAATTCATCTTTGTTGTGAATTTTAGGTGATGAAATCGTTTCTCTTTCAGCTTCAAATTTAGCACAATTTTACTTTAAACCCCAATTTACGCCTCTATACCGTAGCCAACGAATCTGATAACCACCGTAGTCTAGAAACACTGACGAACACAATCTATTGGGGGCAAATCAGACAGAGCGGAAATGTAATTCTTTTACCGGCGACTGCGCCAAAGATGACGAGGAGCGAGCGACTCCGTGATGAAATTCAAAACCGAAAATTTTAAAACAAAGCTAAGGCAACTGACAACAAATCCTGAAATCTCATTGGTTGTGGGTGTGTTTTCTGTTATTTAAAGACTTTTACAGCTATGTTGTATCCTTCTTCTCGGGGTTTCTATTCATCAAAATCTTTCATTTGTGGTATTTTTGTTTATTTTAATCCCTCTGCTCAGAATTACCCTATAACGAATGGGTTTATTGCATAAGTATGTTTGTGTGCGTGTTTTGCATGCATATAAATATCGGGTGAATGTGTGTTAAATAGCAAACGCAAACAGTTGTATATCGTGTAGTGAACCAAAAATGAAATATGCTGATATTTATTTTCATTCAGTAAAAAGATAAGTTTGGGGATTTATTTTTTTCACATAGCAAGCAGAATTTCCCAAGTGAAACTCGGAGGTCCATTGGCTGAAACATTGCTTGTGTTTTTTGTCGATATGTACAAAATTTGAAAGTTATAGCTTGGGTGATAACTCCACTCTGCAGGTGATTTAGTTACAATCCACTCTCCACGTACTGTAGCTGGAGAAATTGGACTACTAAACTACTTGGACTTTGTGTCTCACAGTACTGGATTTTAGTGTATTTATAAAGTAATTTTCAATTCATATACGCTACTTATGGGTTAATCTGGTCTGTCCCACCTATCCGGTTGGTTGTTGGTAATGAACACGAACTGAGTAAAGCGAACACACTAACCAGATACTGACTATAATCTGCCTCCCTTTAATCTACCTAATTTTCACACATTTTACCGAAACAATAGCAACCTGGTAAGTGAGACGACCCCAAACTAACAATACGCACAACTAGAGATGAA
Organism: Pictodentalium vernedei; assembly: GCA_031216915.1. Lineage (NCBI taxonomy): Eukaryota > Metazoa > Mollusca > Scaphopoda > Dentaliida > Dentaliidae > Pictodentalium > Pictodentalium vernedei. Next base: position 82,037,133 of record CM062294.1, read on the forward strand.
ATAAGACGTATACCAAATTTACAAACGCCTATAAAATACTATCGTTTCTGAAGGAAATCAACCTTTTAATACATTTTAAATTGTCTTTATTTTTTAAAACTCTGATATATTCATACCTTTTCAATAGATTGATTTACACAGTATTCTTCAAACAACTGTTCTTATTTTAAAATTTATAAATTTTATTTATAAAGTTTTCAGTAATTATTTATTCTTCATGTTCTTCCCAGATTTTATGGACTCTTTTTATTTCATGAAAATTAGTGAGCTTTTTATAATCCATCTCTTTTATCGCATGATATATCCTTAGATGCTGACGTGGCGAAAAACACCAATAAATAAATAAATAAATAAATAAATAAATAAATAAATAAATAAATGATCCAGAAAAGAAATGTGAACACACAGTGTTGCTTTCGCGAGTGTGAACGGACGTAAAGATAGACAGATGAACATGAATTTGCCCTGCTGCATTACATACCGGGTGGATAGCAATGAATAAATACGACATAAGGTCGCAATATGGGTGAGTAAAAGAGGTGTGGGGTTAGCTTGCGGAGAAAGTCGAGAGGCGGGCAATGGAGAACATCAATAAATGCTTTATTTCTGTTTTCTGCTGTGAAAATAATGGGAGTGGAAAGGATCAGGCAGTGGGGGTTACTGTAATTGTAATAACCTTCTGTAAATGATAGCCTTTCAAAGTCAAATAATCAAAGCGGAAATGTTACAATACTTATTACGTTGTGTTTTCAAAGCAGTCTGAAAAAGCTTCATCGAAAATGAATATACGAGGTGGCTGTTCGATTGTGAATTTATTTATTGGTGCTTGACGCCACATCAGCACCTAAGGCTCTATTGTGTCGAGGAAACGGTAGAAAGTAAAATATCAATTGTGAAGTAAAAGAAACTGAATAAAAATATGTTATAATTATAAGAAAAGTAGCAAAGGTACAGTACGTGGAGAGTGTATTATCACTAAATCACCCGCAGAGTGGAGATTCCACCCAAGCAATAATTGCAAATTTGTTGCAAAGCATAACCAGCACAAGCAACGTATCAGCCAATGGACCTCCGGGTTAAACCCGGAGGTCCATTGGCTGAAACATTGCTTGATTTTTTTTGTCGATATGTACAGAATTTGAAAGTTATAGCTTGGGTGATAACTCCACTCGGCGGGTGATTTAGTTACAATCCACTCTCCACGTACTGTATGGTGGTATGAACAGTAATGAGAGATGATGTAAGAAAAGGGAATAATTTATCAATCAACATGTTGAATTTGAGACTTGAAGAGTCTAGTTTAAAGGAATAAAAACTATTTTAAAATTTATTAAAAAGGTTTATTATTTTAAAAAATGAGAGAATCTTGTGCGGGCTTGTATGATAAAAGAGAGACCCAACATGGAAATACTGTCCTGTGGCATGGTCACACTCTCTACAATGTAAAATAATGTCTTCCACATTCAAGCCCTGCTTGCAACGAACACACTCTGGTCGCATATTACCCTCTAACAAGAAGGAATGTGTAAGTCTTATATGACCAATATAACATTGTGTCAGTACATGAGTTTTTTCTACAAAGGTTACTAGACGAGTAATGATCCAAACGATTTGGCCGGAAGCGATGGAGCTTGCTATTTGTCGGCCCACCCCACACCGCCTGCCACACAGATTTCATGCATTTAGTGATATATAGAGGATATCTAGTGTTGTTGAGTGGATACCGAAAATTATCTCATGAGTGACCGAGACAAATGTTTATTTTCGCGAGCGCTTGCGCACCGAACCTTCAATCCCAGAAGAGAAATGATTCGATCGCCATTCTCCATCATGTGTCACATAACTGGTTCTAAGTTCATTCATTTAGCTACAGTCTGTTTGCAATCACCCCATCGTCGAGGGGGTGGCAGGTAGACAGCCACTTCCCACGGTATACTACTCATTACATTTGTGCAATATGTTTACTTGTAACCATTTTACATGTATGTGTACCGTGAATAAAGAATCCGAATCCGATAATTGTTGGTATCCACTCAAAAACACTAGATATTCTTTTTAGTATACGCTTTTTATAAGAATCTGATCATTCCTATCGATAATTCCACTCGTTTCAACCTTGAATTGATGCATGAAAGTAAACAGCCGATGCGCATTGATACGCGGAAGTGATTTGATCGATACGTGGAACAGGTAGCACCTTGCGATCTGACCCAGCTGACATGTTTCGTGAATTAATTCAAGGTGAATATGTGTTGAATTATTACTGGAAATCATCGATAACCACTCATAAACACTAGATTTACTTTTCATTATACGTTTTGAGAACAAAATCATTTCCAGTGATAATTTGACTGGTATTTACCTTGAAATGATGCTTTGAAAGCCGCCATTTTGATGATATCGTGAAAGTGACAATGTCTATATCTTCAGAGTGGGTGATACGATGTCTATCTTTCTGCAATTTTTTTGATAATCTATCGTTTAGCGCATAAAAATGGCTTGTAATCACTGAATGAAATCTTGAAATCAGTGATAGGCTTGTTTAAGGCCTGCTTTGATGCACTGCCTGCCCTGGTGTTACCGGAGATAACCAACATGTCCCGGTAACCAACAAAACACGATACAATATTGGTCAGACATGAGAGTATTCAACTTCTCATGAGGTTCCACAATGAGAAGACTCTTCACTATACATGCACTTTATTTCAGCATATTTTTGTTTAAACTCCAAAGAATTTGTCTCAGACTTTTTGGATGAAGCAAGGTCCAAAATAACTGTAGGTTATTTAAGATGCCAAGTGGGAATAAGTGGTTCACGGCTTTCTTTTAACATATCAGATTCAATTTTGGCGGACTCTATATGGGGTTAATTCTAATTCCCAATAGAGGAATATGTTTCTGGAGACGTTTAAAAACTTCAACACTTTGAGAGAGTGAGTCACAGTTATAAGCAGGGCTCGGCGAATTAGCAAGTAGTTTAGAAACATATTGGAGGGACAGTTTAATTCTGCGCTTCTCGGGTGAAGGCTCCTCTGCTTTAAGAAGCACTGAATCTATTGGCGATGTTCTAAAAGCACCGTAGCTAATTCTAATACCACTATTATGAATGGCATCAAGTGGTTTGAGGTACGACTTTCTTGTACAACCGTAAACGACACAGGCGTAATTTAATTTGGATCTAACAAGTGATCCATACAGAGGGAGTAATGCTGGTTGGTCATCAATCTCCTCCAAATCAGTGCGACCAACCACTTTGAGGAGGTTAAGTGCTTTTGTACATCTCACTCTTAGAAATTTTATATGACAACAAACTTAAGAATTTCACTTTTTAACAACTTTAACCCCTTGCACTCTGATGTCTAGAATACTCGACACCTCCCCCACTCCAAGCCCCACCACACCTCCCTGTCATCCATGGTTATCCCCCATGTGTTGTCAGAAATTCAGCAATTTAGATTTTGGTTGACAGAGCTCAATTGGAGCTCTGTCAACCAAAATCTAAATTGCTGAATTTCTGACAACACAGGGGGGATAACCATGGATGACAAATCAGGCGTTTCGTCATCAGAGTATAGGGGGTTAATGATACTCCCATCTATTTTAACTCATGGTCGAAAGTTTACATAACTACACAGAATTTGTTTTTGTCTTTGAGAACTTGAAACCATTTTCTGTGGCCCAATTTTAATTCTATTTAAGCACACCTAAAGTTTGAGCTCTAAAGCGTTCATGTGTTCGCTGCTATAGCAGATTAAAAAATCATCTTCATAAAATGAAGCGTCTATCATATTCTCATTTGCGTCAACAATGCTGTTGATTTTCACTGAGAAAATGGTAACAGATAAAACACTACCCTTAGGAACCCCAACACGAACCTGAGATTGGCGGCCCTTTAAAACATTTTCTATAAAAAGAGACATACGCTCTATCATAACCATGTTAAAAAAAGATCTTTTAAAATCCCCTCTTTCCACGTTGTATCCTATGCCTTCTTCTGATCAAAGAAGATGGCGACCACATGTTCTTTTATGGCGAAGGCATTTCTTATAAACGTGTCAAGTTTAACCAAATGATCCACAGTACTTCTCTGGCTTCTGAAACCACACTGAACATTCGAAAGTAGATTGTTCGATTCCAGAAACCAAACAAATCGACCATTGATCATCTTTGTCATGGTTTTACACAGACAACTTGTTAATTCAATGGGCCGATAATTGTTTGGGTTTCTGTAACCTTTATCAGGCTTTGGAATGGGAATAATTGATTCTTTTCGTCAGGAAGGTGGGAATTGGCCAGTCACCCATATGTCATTAAATTGAGAGTAAAAGTTCAAGTGAATATCCAAGCAGATGTTTTAGAAGTTGATAACATATTTCAATGGGTCCAGTAGCAGTATATTTTGCTTTATGCAAAGAGTTATTTAACTCTTCTATAGGAAAAAGTACATTGTAAAGAGTTAAACTTGATCTAAACTTGATCTAATGTTTTTCCTGCTGTTTTTAAGTTTTGTGAATTCTGGATTACAATTTTAGAATGTTTCGAAAATGTTGAGGCCAATTTGTTTGATATTTCCCTTTTTAAGTCATTAATGTGCTGTTATCATCCAGGTGTTGTACATTTTATTTTGTTCCTTTACCGACTTTGTCCGATTTATTCATAGATTGTCCACTCTGTTATAGTGACTTATTAACTTCACGGTCAGTTTTCTTGCGGTCATTTATAGCCTGTTTGCAATCATCGTCAAAGCATGGTTTGGTGAAACGTGTTGGGTTTGCCGAGGTTTTTTGAATGGCCGCGTTTGCAATGGCAAGCAATTCTTTAGTAAAGTGGTCTTCTTGATCATCACTTGCTTCAAATTTCCCCCGTTCGAGTCGTTCAGAACGAAGTGATGAGAAAGTGTCCAGTTTTTTTTTTTTAAATTTCACTGAGGCACACTCTCTTCATCCGCCGAAACCACTATTTCCAAAACAATTAGAAAGAGGTCACTCCCGCACAAGTCATCTTCGACCTTCCAAGAAAAATCCAGGAAGATAGAAGGGAATGTAAATGTGAGATCAATTGATGTGTACGAGCTGGATGCGGGATACAGGTAAGATTCTTCTTGGCAGCAGGAATTATCCAAAGTGGGTTATGTGCGTTGAAATCACCTAACAAAATATATGGCGTTTGAAGTTTATGGACCAGTAGCTCAAGATCATTCAGTTGAAGGGGTTCCCTTGGTGAAACGTAAATAGAACAGAAGGAAATAGTTTTATCTAAAGTTAAGCGTATAGTTACAGCCTGTAAGTTTGTTTTAAAAGTACAGAACTGTGAATAATGCCCTGTCTATCTAAGACAGACATCCCACGAGCATGCACATCATGATTATCTGCCTAAGCATTATACGAAGTGTAAGGCTTAAGAGCTGAATGATCTTGAGATTCAGGTTGCTTTAAAAGAGTTTCCAGCAGGCAAAAAGCAGCCGGTTTATATTTTTGGCATAGAAGGGCCAGCTCATTAAAATTCGCTCTGAAACCTCGGCAATTCCATTGAATTCTATTGGTTTTGTTTGTAGTATACATATTTAGTTGGAGAGTTTAATGGTGAACGCATTGGCGAAATTGCCCAGGTAGGTTTTCTTGATGACTTTTATTTGGGGATCCTGCCTCAGACGAACTCATGTGTTTTTTGTCGGAAAAAGTGGTGTTGATGCGGTCATTAACATCCATTTCGTGCAGCCCTTCACACGTGTTGTTCATAACAGCATTTTAAAGACCTTTAGGTGTTCTGTTTGAGTTTAGGTTTTGCTGTTCTTTTAGGTTGAGTTGGTTCAGTTTCGTGGGGTTGTGAAATTTTAAAAGGCTCTATCAAAGTGGCAGAAGACTGTCGATTAACCACGTATGTTGTGTCAGGAGCGCAATAGATTTAGTTGGAACTTATTGTGTTAATTTTGTTGCATATGTGGTTTGTGAACTCATAGCAGGCATGCTGTAAATATTTCTCTCGTTTCTTCTCACTTTTAATATTCTGTATATATTTCTTTTTGTTCAACACAGGGAAATCATTAGAATATGCAGTATGTGTGTCCTGGCAGTTGCAGCATTTAACGGCGTTATTTCATGGCTCCTGATGTTGTTGGACACATTTATAATATGTTTCTATTCCCTTTTGCTATTTTGTCCATGTTCATATTTTTTGCATTTGAAGCATCGAAATGGATTTGGAATTTTTTAATCCACTTTTATGTTTATATAATCAACCTTGATACATCGGTGGTTGTACAGCCTCGAATGTAAATATATAGGTGTTTGTTTTTGTTGTGTTTCCTTCTTTTCATATTTCTATTCTTTTGACATCACTTACACCTTGTGGATTTAACTCTGCTTTTCTTTCGAGTCCATCGGCGCCAGATAGTTCTTTTGTTCGCACAACGCCTTTGCTGCTGGGAGAAAACATTACCTTTCAAATAAATAGCGTTGTCATTTGTAATAAATTTCTTGCCTGGTTTTCTCTATTGCATTCGATTAATAATCCTCCTGGTCGTATTTTTACACTATTGGCCAGTGCCTGCAATTCCCTGGATAGCCGTTACCAACGAAAATGGATTATGTTAGTTGCCTGTTTTCCTTCCTCAGAGTATACGATCACAATTTTTGGCCAAGAATTTCTTTTGAGTTGCTACTTGTTCAGTATTAGAGTCAAACTCTGAATGTCCCCGTTTTTAATTTTGTCGTTTTTGGTCTCCGTGTACTATAGTAGTTTAAAACTCTTCTGTTCATGGCTCACATCCTTATTCTGCGCCCAACCTGGGGTTACGTCGCGGAATTCCAGAGAACAACTCCAAGAGCACATGAACTGTATGCTTGGCCAGGGTGATACAAAAGCATACCGCTGCTTATTGACCCGTCGAGTGTGGGTAGTGCCAGGTCTTCAGGAGGCGATCATTCGACCAGTCATTTTGCGATACTAGCGAAATGCGAAGTGCCACTCACAGCTACGTCAGAGAGTGCGACATAAATAAAAGGAACATGTTCAAAGAGATGCAATTCGTTAAAAGTCTGTAAACGTTGGCAATGACAAAATTATGTTAAAAGAAATAACTGATTGAATGACCACCCAAATCTCTCCGACACGACACCCGTTTTGGGGGTTCTGATTGACCAGAATGGGCCCATTTGACCAACCATCTGCGTCCGAAGTTAGGGACAAATCAGTGGTTTGGACATGTATCTCCAAAATGGAGACTGTCCTAACCGGGACACTGTTTGTCCTCACCTGCCAGGATTATTTCCTCCGGGGATTCGGAATGCATCTCACAAAAGAACAAGGTTCCTGAAGGATGTAATAACAAGTACCATTTTGGTTCGGGGCTGAATATTTGGATATTCCGCTGTACAGCTGCTCAATTCAGTAGGCCGTCCTTCATCTGCCACCTGGGGACCTGCCTAGTAGGGGATGGTCAAAACCTTCTAGGTTCGATTGTGAACTTCTCATATTTACAAACAATTATAAAAAAAGCAGTTTAACAATCTGCACATAGAAAGAAAAATATCAAAATTTTAAAAGGAAATTTTTCCCATAATAAAACTGGGAATTTACCCATTTCATTCCTATTTGGACTCGTGAACAATGTATATGTTGTGTGCCTCTGAGTATCACATTTTCCATCTAGTAGAATATTCCGTTTCGGACGTAGTTTCCACACATTCACAAAATCTTTCTCTATCAAACCTTATATCTCAGTTTTATCAAATATTTCTATTAAACTATTTAAAAAAAATTAAGATTCGCGGATGGACCAGATGCAAGAATCGCATTTGTCAAATGGATGATTTCTTCCTTAAGCCAGTGATTTGAGCCTCTGCATTGACTCTGCCAGTATCGAAATCCGTCGGAGTTCCCTACAATTGTGACAGTCCTTCATGGTTACTTTCCACATTGAGGAGTCCGCAAACCTCATTTCAGTGAAAATATGTTCCACATCATTGCCATGCAAATACTTCCCTTCACGATAATAGAATTTTGCACATGTAAAAAAACAAGGCCAAGGAAGATGTTAAAATAAATCTTATGTCTAGCGATATGAGTTTCAGCTTCTTCGCCATACTGTAAACAGACTCCCCACACCACGATGACCTCACACAGTCGCAAATTTTGGGAGGTGAGATTATTATATGCCGGCCCCTCCTCCCTCCCGCAAAAAAGGAATTCTTGGGTTATCCATTCGCAGCGGATGAGTAGGTTGCGCCCGTCAGAGCAATCAACCGCCCCACGAACAGCGGTTACAATTTTATAATGTAAGAATACTGCTCCGCGTGGGTCTTAATATTGTGTGGTTTCTGCAGGAAGCATTGGGAAAGACCCCCAACCCCACCCCACCTCCCCCCCCCCCCCTTTTCGTCACAGACCTGGGGCCACTTTTCAGTTTGCATCAAGGAATCTTGGAAATTGACGATGTATTTAAAATGTTACATTGTGTTATTGGATAACGTCGTCCTCTTTGAGATGAGGATGTCGAAAGCACTTCAATTTGGGTGCATCTGGGAATGAAGAAGAAGAAATCATATGTTCAAACACTAGAAACAGACTTAAAAGTCCTTCTTGTTCAAGTCTAGAAGCGTTTTCAGATCCCGGATCCATTTCGTCTCAATATGACAGCGTTGTCCTGTTGTATTGGGTGAATCGGGGTCGGAATGTAGAACCTGTGTGATGTGGTAACAGATATCCAAAAGGAAATGGTTGGTAGAATTGAAGTCTATGGCTACAGGAGTGTCACGTTTGTGTGTGATGTACAACATCACCAATAGATTCAATGCTTTTTTAAGCAAAGTAGCTTTCTCTTGAGAAGTGCTGAATTAAATTCAATATGTTTCTAAACAGCTTGGAAATCCATCGAATCCTGCTTATAACTATGCCTCAGACCTTCTAAATGTTGAATTTTTTAACCATCACCTGAAACGTATTCCTTGGGAATAAGAATTAAACCCATATGAAGTTCTCCAAAATTGAATCTGATATGCTAAAAGAAAATCGTAAACTATATATTCCGCCTTGGATTCTTAAAAAAACCTATAGTTATATTGGACCTTGCTTCCACCAAAAACGTCTGAAACAAATTGTTTGCAGTTTAAGAAAAAAATATACTGAAATAAAGTACAAGTATAGTGCATACGAAATGATCTATACATACAGATGGACCTAAAGATGGAGACAAAGTATCACCAGCCCTTGTTACCGGTGATCATATCATCTCAATCAGCATACCAAATAAAAGTTATATTTTCACAGTTGGAGTACATGTAAAAGCTTTTCAGCGTGTGCTTGAATACATCGAGAATGTACAGGAAAGGAAGTCGATTGGGGTTTTTTGGACTCTCTTTCCTATTTGCTAGCTTCACTCAACCCCAAGTTGTAGAACCCTCTCATTTTGAACTTCATGAGAAGTTGAATACTCTCATCGTCCAAAGAGTTCCAATGTGTTATATGTGCCTACTGGCACATAGAACACATTGGAACTAAGGGGACATCATGTTTAACCAATATGTTTGTTGGTTACCTAGACATGCTGGTATCTCCTGTAACACCAGGGCAGACATTGCAGAAAAACAGTCTTTAAACAAGCCTCTCACTAATTTTAAAATTCCTTCCAGTAATTTTAAACCACACATCAAATCTGTGTGGCACCAAACTCAAATTCGCGTTGTTGGTACACATGGCAAAGAGACACATATCAGCCAATTAATTCAGTTTATATGTGGGTGTAAAACATTTGGAGGGAGGTATGCCGGGATTGGTGAGTGCCAGCGAAGGCCAAATACAATTTGTTTATACCGTGTTGTAATTTTTTTTATGCCCAAAATGCATTACAAAAACTGAATTATGCATATTTTGCTGTATAAAACACGTTATAAGTCCGTATAGACCATTATTTGGCAGTGGGTATCTCTATTAGCACCTCTCATTGCTTAAAAAGGACCGGTGTGACAGGAATGGAAGTCCGTAGGAAAATTAGTCCCTCTGGACTATTATTCCGCGGAATTATAGTCCTAGGTCTAACATTTCTAGGAATAGTAGTCCGCCGGACTACTATTCCTAGAAATGTTAGACCTAGGACTATAATTCCGCGGAATAATAGTCCAGAGGGACTAACGTTCCTACGGACTTCCATTCCTTTTACACCGGCTCAAAGTAGACCAACAAGGTGCTTTGGTTGGAGGAAATATGAGGTAGATTAGATTGTATTCAAGTTAAATTATTTTCAGAAGCTTTTCTTGCTTTAAACAAATAAAAATTACAATATGTAACAACCAAAAAATTTCGAAAGCCTTTCTAACTTGTAACTGATAAAAATAACAACAAAAGGAACGCAATATAGCAAATCTGGATTTGATTCTCAGTGTCAGAGCAACCACTTTTACTACCACATTCATTTTTTATTTATATAAAAGGTATACACCATTAGTGTGAAGAAATTATATTATTCAAGACTGGCATATTGTTTCACCAGATTGTGACAATGTTCTTTGAAATGTTGAATCAATACGTTCCACAACCGCAAGATAGCCTGCAAGACAGGACAGTTAAAAATCAATGACTTTGTATTGAGACACATATATTACACTAGAACATTCTTTTCTCTATATTTCTTGTAATGACAGAGGTTAACATGATTAGCACTCACGTCAGCTTTGTTTACTACAGCGAATAACCACGTCTGCGAAATAAGGAAAAAAATATCTTCTGAGTGTGGTCTCTTATATTATCTGCTAGGCTTACCTGTAAAGCACCAATAATATTGTCAAGGTTATTTGAGAGAGGTGAATCCTTATTAATTTTGGTATTGAATAATAAAACGTTGAATATTGCAGTCGTTTTAAGAATAATAGTGAATTTGCTTTATATAGCCATTTGGAGGGTTATAATTATACAATTTACTCATCACAATAAAACTGCTGAATCAGAAGGCATCATGCATGCCTTGATTACATCAGTTTTGTCACATTACACTGCAGTGAATTTTGTGCTGTAAGAGACTAGCCATGTTGTGGATGGAAATAAGAAGGGCACCAATGATGGTCTATTTTAAAAACTTGCTTCCAGTGTGGTAGTTCAACGTTTTCACTAATGTTTGGGGTCGTGAAATGTGAACAAAATTATTTTCATGTTATAATCCATATATGAAAAGTAGAAAATTTAAGATTTAATGTGCAGATATTGGCTTACATGCGGAACAAATCCCATTTTTGTTAGAATCCATATAGTTTATAGAAACGATTACAGGAATACCCGTTATTCATAAGTTTTTGGGGTTGTATTCCCTCTCAGATAAAAATGTTAGAGTACTGGGCGGGGGGGGGGGGGGGTCTTTGTGTTAAAAAATTTTCGAGTAATTTTTCTTCTTCTGCTGAAAAGTGGGTGGTGGGTCCTGAAAATGGCCGCATGTAACTTTTAGGCATAAAAGGTCCGGACATGACTGACGCCATTTTATGGCGGTGGAATAAGAATTCAGAAAAAACTCTTTCTTCCGTCGAGAAGGAGGCGGGCAAAATACTATTGTCCTGTAGGTGTCACGTTCAAAGACCTCCACATAGGCATAAAACTGTCAAAGATTGTTGCTGATTTGACGTTAGAGATAGTTATAATATTTATTGCAATTAACATCTCCGTGAGTCAGATTGCAAAATAAAATACTATATAAACAATGCAAAATAGCAATCAAAATATTTATACATGGCGTTAAATACAAGATTCTAGCGTATAACATACCAGATAAATATAGAATAAATTGGTATTAGGGTCGTAATCAGATTTAAACCACGTGTTGTATAAGGGTTTTAACCACTCGGCTTGCCGAGTGGTTAAAACCCTTATTCTACGAGTGGTTTAAATCTGATTACAGGCCCTAATACCTACTTGTTTTATTTATTTCATAATTAATCGACTTTGTTACTTAAAATGGAGAAAATGCGACACTTTCTATCGCAAACACACGAGTTTGTTTTGTTTACATCTGCGCCGGTGGGCAGTACTACCGGCTGTACGTGAATGCTTGAGTGACAGCTAGACTCATCGTCAAAGTTGATTGAATTTACTTTGCTTTTTCAGTCAAATTATTATTAACAATTCTTAAAATTTATTTTAAATATTTAATTGTAGGTATTTTCATTTACATTTAGTAGATAGTACCACAAAATGTCGTATGTTTGAATGAAACATGGCGACGTGTGAATGTATCGAAGTTGGAAAATTGCGTCATACCAAAGGTCAAGTTGGGTGAACTTCCGACTATTGGTATACAAAATTTTCACCGCAGTAGAAGCTTTACACCGGTAGTGGGGTTAAAAGCTGGAATTTACCATACAGGCTTTTCACAGGAAGTAACAAAGGCGAGCATGGTATAAGTCAATATTAAAACATAGTGCAATAAAGGTATTATATCAACTTGGACGCTCTTAATTAGAACAATTGAATGATTGATGTGGCGTAAAGCACCAATAAATAAATGAAAAAATAATAAATAAATTGACGGATAAAGTTAGAGATAACTATTCATGTGCGAGACTGATTAGTTTGCATCATAAGATGATTTTTTTTTTTTTTTTTTTTTTGTTTGTTTATCAGTGTCTGGGAAGTTTGCGTTCAACTTCCTAATCAGAGTAAATAATTCCTTATCCAAAGATGAATAGACGTGGCTATCCATAATGAAGCGTATTTCTTTTTCTATCTCCCCAGATTGACATACCCGCTCTTCATGGCTTATTATTACCTTTCAGTAATCCGCTGGTCCTCATCTTGTTTCTACCATGACGTTTGCAATCATTATTGATGTCACCACAAACTGTTCGAAATGATCCCTTTCAGCTTTTCTTTCAGAAGTTCCAATTACTCACAGCTAATTCTGTTAATTTCATTAAACCCAGGATAATGCACTCTTACTTAGACGTGCTTCCCGGATTGAGGAGTCCCCAATGGGGAATGAAACCACAAGGGCGGAAAACATCGTCATAACTGGTCCCAAGCTCTGGTTGAGAAAGGAGAAAGACGCCTTGGTCTCCCATGAGGTGCATGCTTAAGGACACGGAGGACGGTTTCCTGTGTGGTTGATGGGTGCTACAGTAGCCCCAGTTGGACAATCTTCGTTTGGGATCTTGTCCGATATATCACCTTCGGTCCTTTCTTCATGATAGTCAGTTGTGCGGGTCAGACTCGGTTTGATCAATCGGGAGCCCCAAAAATGAACGTCATGTCGGGGCACGGAGCGGTTGCTAAATTGACCAATCTGTTAGAATCTCCATCTCGCTTTAATCATTGCACTGACCGTGGATAATTTGCTCCTTTTCAACCACGTTCGATACAAGCTTGTCTGTTGGATGCAAACTACTTGTTAGGCTTTTCCCTCTGGAAAAGACTCTTGTTATTCAACGGATTATTTTTTTCCCCACACTTTTTGTCCGCACGATTCAGAAGCCATTTTCGAACCGATTTTCACAAAATTTGCACACGCATAGAGGGGCACAAAATCTAAAAACGTACTGAAGCGGAATTTTCGATTCAACCCTTCATTCGCCAGAATTTGCAAAAAACTGCCACAATTAGGGTTTATAGGCACTTTCTCGAAACGCGTCTTGTAGATTTTTTTACACATTCATCATTGTTAGACCTGTCTGTGACAGGACCATTCATATACAAGAGATTTTCGGCAATGCATATGGTAACCCTCCACAGGCTGCCAAACATCGAAAGTTTGATGAAATGGACCGTTTTCGGGGCCCCACAGCACCCAAATGATACACGAGAGGTAAATATAACTTCATTTATTGGAAGTGAGATTGATCGTGCATCATTTTTGCAAGTAATAAGGGTATTCAAAAACCAAGCGTTAACCCGTTTTGGACTGGTTAAATTGCAATACCCATCGAAAGCTCAAAAGTTCATGTTTTCTGCGGATTTCTCTGAACGAGTCTTGTAGATTTTCAAGACAAATTGGCCACGCGCGGGTCTTGGTGTGACAATACAGGTTGCATGGACAGAATACTCCGGTGAGCATTTGTTAACCCCACAAGGGCTGCTAAAAGTAAAAATTGTGATGAAATGGGCTGTTTTTGGACAGCAACAACACCCAATGGGTACGCCACAAAGAAAAGTGCCTTCTTTTACCGAGCGCAAAATTTATACGGAAACATTTTTGTAAGTAGTAAGGGTATTCAAAAGTCGAAGTCTTAACCCATTTTGGACAGGCTAAAGAGAGATCCCCCTTAAAAGCTTAAAATTACCATTTTCTGTGGATTTCTCCAAACAAATCTAGTAAGTTTTCAAGAAAAATTGACCATTTGCAGGTCTTGGAGTCACATTACATGCTGCATGGACAAAATATTCCAGTAAGCGTTTGTTAACCCTCCAGAGGCTGCAAAGCATAGACATTTTGAGAAAATGTGCTGTTCTTGGGCACCCATTGCACTTCGATAAACATAATCTACTTCATTGGAAGTGGAATTCCCCGAGGATCATTTTTGTAAGTAACGAAGGTATTCATAAAAGCAAGCATTAACCCGTTTAGAGCTGGTTACAGAGAGATACTCCTCAAAAGGTTAAAAATGCATGTTATCAGATGATTTCTCTAAAGACTTCGAGTAGATTTTCAAGAAAAATTGTCCATTCTCAGATCTTAGTGTGACATTACAAATTGCATGTACAAAATATTCCAGTAAGCATTTGTTAACCCTATGCAGGTTCTCAAACATCAAAATTGTGATAAAATGGGCTGTGTTTGCGTATCCGCAGCACCCAAAGTTAAGAGGAGAAATTAACATAAGTGGAAGTAGAATTCACTAATTATTTTTGTAGGTAATAAGCGTATTCAAAAAAACAAACCTTAACCCGTTTTGGACTCGATAAACAATGATACCCATCAAAAGCTTAAAATTCATGTTCTCCCTGGATTTCTCTGAAAACATCTCGTAGATTTTAAGTAAAAATGGCCATTCGCAGTTTTTGGTGTGAAATTACAAGTTGCATGAATAAATATTCCTGTTAGCACTTGTTAACCCTCTACAAGCTGCCAGACATCAATATTACGGGTACATTTGAGATAAAATGGACCATTTTCAAATCGACACAGCACTCAGTGGGTATGTGTCAAACAAACATAACTCCTTTTGTCGGTCATTAACTTGTCGGACGACGATATTGATATTAACCCACTCCACCGTTAATGATGGTTTTTACCTAAACAATTTTTTTTATCAAACTGAGTCATTTGAGACTACGAAACTCACCTTTCTCATAACATCAATGAAGGAACTTCAGTGAGACAGTTAAAAACAATTCATCGGACACCGTGGGTCATGAAAAATCATGGAATCTCATCGGAAAAAGCCATGATTCTCCAGAATCATAAAGTCTAGTTGTACAATTATCTTTCTTGTTGTATGTGGCCAGTTTACCGACTGCTCGGGAGAGCGGTAGCTCAGTGATTACGGCATTAAACTTCTAACTGAGAAGTCTACGGTTCGATCCTCGCCAGGGATAACCGCATTGTGTCCTTGAGCAAGGCACTTAATCCCGATTGCCTACGTTGGGGCACGATGGCGTTGTGTGTTAAGGCCTACTGCACGTCAATAGTGCTCCTGTCTTCAACCAATGCTAACCCTACTTGTGTAGAGTTTGCGAGTCTGACAGTTGGTCGCTGCTGCTCGATGGTTCTCTCTGGGTACTCCGGCTTTCTCCACCCATAAAACTGTTCGACACAAGGTGACCCTGGCTGTCGAAAGTGTCGTTAAACTCCAATAAATAAATAAATAAATTACCGAATGCTCTACAATGACGTGGTTGCACGGACAATCTTACAGTGTTATGTCTCGCTATCACCACTGTCTGAGTATATTACCTACAAGTGTACTTCTGGTATTAATCGCTGAATATTTCCGCAATGTAACCCCAAAGGTTGGGCTCAGCGTAAGGTTGGAAGGTGCGGGTACTGAATATAAATCGATATACACCATGGCTTCAAAAACAACACTCAAATGACCGTAAGAAAAGACAGATTAGCCCTCTGACTCTGATTCTGATTTCACTGCTGGACAGAAATCATCAAAACATTTTCCACAATTTATTGTCACATTTTCTGAAGACGAACACAAAAAAACGAAACATATTAATCTCGTTGTCTTCTAAAAGGCAATAAAAGGATTGGTGGAAAAGTTAAGCTCCTTGGGAAGTTGAGATCTGGAGGGCTTCTCATTAAATGCGATACAGATATGCAGATTTCAATCTTTTAAGAACAATAAAGCTCAGCGATCTAGAAGTCTAAGCAAGCCCTCATAAAACCCTCAACCCTTGACTGATCAAGATAGCTTGCTAATGTTGAATTAGAGGAGTTGAGATCACAATCGGTTACAAATGTAAAAACAATTAAGATCAAGAAAAATGGGAACAGAATTGAAACAAATACTTATTTTTACTTTTGTACACCCCAATCGCCAGAAGATAGGTTATATGAACGTCGGAGTGGATTTATACATACCAAATCCACTTCGATGCTTCACGTGCAAAAAGTTTGGACATGGCCAAAATACATGCCGAGATAAAACATACCAGAAACATAATCATGCACTGGTGACATATTTAAATGTATAAACTGTCATTAAGTCCTCGTCTCGAGATTACTCTGTCTGGAAAGAAGAAAAATCAATACAAAAGATAATAAACAGAAAACCAAATAAGCTTCAAAAAGGTGATGGAAATAATTAGTTCAATGCCTGGAAAGAATTCGTCAACACGGTCATATTCTACAGTACTAAATAAAGATCCAACAAAATCAGTAGAATGTCAAAAATCACATGAAGGTTCCAAGGGCACAATACTATTATTTTCTACAGTACTTTACCATAACACAAAACAATCAAACAAAACCAACGTTTACCCAAACAAAGCCAACTGTTCTATAAGATACGACAGGACAGAAACAGCACAAAGATACACCTTAAACTGACATATCGTCGCGTGAGTGCTAGAATGTCCTATGTCCCATAGGGGACATAGGACATTCTAGCACTCAGGCGACGATATACCTAAATCAAATCAGAAAAATGGACAAAAGAAACAAATTCTCAAACCACAGCAACAACTAAGACCACAGTAAAATCTGAGTCAGATAAGGAAAACAAGTAAAAGACAAAAGAAAAATAGAAATGGAAAAACAACTATAGTTATCAGACAACACCAAAAGTACTTCGAGACCCTGTTACCCGCAACAGGTTTGAAGCCTTTGGAGATATGGCATGCGATGAGTGCATCGTCGAAACGTTCGGACAAATACGCTCGAACTCATCTCAACATAGACCGCCGCGAAAGAAATCACCCAAGAAACCTACCGGGGCTATTTCGCACATACGTTCACCATCAAAATCTCAAACCAAATATGGATAATACAACCAAACACAATATAACACAATGGAATTGTCAAGGTTTTAGAGCGAATTTTAATGAACTGGGCCTTCTGATCAAAAAAATATAAACCTGTTGCCTTTTGCTTGCAGAGAACACTGTTAAAGAAATCTGACACTCAAGATCATTCATCTTTTAAACAATATACTTCGTATGTTGCCTGGGCTTACGAAAATGATGTTCACGATCGTGGAACGTCTGTCTTAGTCAGAAACAACATTATTCACAGTCCTGTTCTTTACAAACAAATTTACAGGCTGTAGCCGTGCACATAGCTTTAGACAAGATAGTTACAATATGTTCTGTTTACATTTCTCAAAAATAATACCCTTCATCTGACTGATCTTGAGCAACTGGTTCACCAGCTTACAACTTCATATATTTTGTTGCGAGATTTAATGCAGTTATCCCTCTTTCCGGGACAAATTCTTCAATAGGCCCACCCTCTAAACCAAATATGGATATTACAAACAAACACAATACGATACAATAGAATTGTCGAGGGTTTAGAGCGAATTTTAATGAACTGGGCCTCTTAAGCCCAAAATATAAACCCGCTTCTTTTTGCTTGCAGGAAACTCTCTTAACCCTTTACCTAACATGAAAAGCAGACGACACTTGCAAACAAAATTCTTGAATAACTAATTGTTTTCATTTTTGTCTCAAAAACATAGTTTATGACCCCCCTCATTGGAACGAGCACGACGGGCTCGTTCCAATAAGGGGTCATAACCTATGCTTTTGAGACAAAATGAGAAAAATAATGAAAATTAATTGGCGATTTTTTTTAATAGCGCTGACCGGTTTTGCCGTTACGTTGGGTAAAGGGTTAAAGAAACCTTACACTCACGATCATTCAGATAAAAAGCATTATACTACGTATGATCCATGGCTGACAAAAATTATCTTCATGTTCGTGGAACGCCTGTCTTAGTCAGAAACGACATCATTCACTATCCTGTTTATTTACAAACAAATTTGCAGACTATAGCGGTACGCCTAACTTTAAACAAGACAGTTACATTAAGTTCTATATACATTTCTCCAAATAAGACCCTTCAGCTGAATGACCTTGAGCAACTGGTTCACCGACTTCCAATCCCATACATTTTGTTGGGAGATTTTAATGCACATAGCCCTCTCTGTGGTGACTCCTCTAGCAAAGAAGACCTCAATGGGAAAACAGTAGAAGAGCTTATTTCAAAAAATGCTTTTTGCTTGTTCATTGATGGTTCAGACACTTATTTGCACCCCGCATCTCTTACACTTCAATTAATCTTGTAACTGCATGTCATTCAGTCTTCCTTGATTTTGCTTGAAGGCTGAAGACAACTTGTGAGGGAGTGGCTATTTGCCTATTGTCGTGGAAAGTCTGGTTCGGTGGATGATAAGTGAGTGCCCCAAATGAACTTTAAAAAGGCCACCTGGGGCACTTTCCCGTCACTCTGTTCTACACGACTCACAAGGGGGGAACTTTGTAGTAGTCCTGATCAAGTAGAACAGTTTACTAAAGATATGCTTGACAATGCAACCACTGTCATTCTAAAAATCTCGGCAAATCCAAAACGTCTCACCAAGCCATGCTTCGATAAAGACTGTAAGCAGGCTATAAAAGATCGCAAGAAACCTGAACAGGAATTTAATAAGTCACCAACAACAGTTAATTTAGACAAACTACGTAGCAATCGGACAAAGACTAGCGGATTAAAACAAAAAAAGAAAATGTCTTGCGAAACTTAATTAACACACTCCCATCATTAAAATTTGGAAAATGATTAAAAGAAATTAAAGGTAAAGAAACAAAATGGAATGTACAACACCTACAAGATAACAGCATAATAGTGGTATTAGAATCAGTAGGGATGAGTTAGAACATCACCAATAGATACAATTTTTGGTGATGCAGAGGAGCCTTTTCGTGAGAAGCGCGGAATTAAACAGTCACGCCAGTATGTTTCTAAACTGTTTGCTAATCCATCGATCCCTGCTTATCATTTTGTCTCAGATCATCAAAATGTAGAATTTCTTAACCGACACCAGAAACATATTTCGCCATTGGAACGTAAAATTAAACCTCACATGGAGCCCGCCACACTTGAATCTAATAAAAAAAAAAATCTTGAGCTACACATTCCTGCTTGGCATCTTAAAAAGCCTACGGTTATTTTGCATCTTGCTTTTGCCAAAAAGCCTGAAAAAAGTCTTCGCAATTTAAGAGGAAATATGCTGAAATAAAGTCTAAGTATAGCGCATATAAAATGATCTATACATATGGCTCTAAAGATGGCGGTGATAAAGTATCATCAGTCGTTGTTACTGGTGATCAGATCACATCAGTCAGAATGCCAAATAAAAATTATAATTTCAAAGCTGAAGTTAACCCTTTGAGACTTTAATTATCCTGACATTCAAACGTCACTGGGAATTCAGTTTCTTCAACGTTTTTCAAAATGCGATGTAAAACGTCGGAAAGTACAAATAACAAGATATTTTTCACATTAGTGATTATCTGGTTGCGGGCTAGATTATTTTTGGTGGTCTGAATTTGTTATTCAAAACATGTTTTATTACAAATTATTGGAGAGTGCCCACGGGCACTCTCCAATAATTTGTAATAAAACAAATTTATATAAACAAAATATTATTTGTGATTGACCGAATATGAAATATAAGCAACGAAAGTGTTGGCTTTAGCTCTGTATCCTTATTTTCTTAAAAGCCCTGATAATGGCTTCTAGCACTCAACCAGTTAAGAAGTCTTGACAACAGGATTATGTTAGTATTTTAAGCTGCGATAACGTTTGGCTCAACGGTTCTCACGTAGCACTATTCCGGAGAAAATAGGAATTTGAGGTTAAAACTTTGAAAAATCGAAAAATAATAACAAAACAAATGACCACATAGTATCGACGTGCTGTTTGATTTCGTTCGTAATAACACTTACAAAAGTATCAAAGGGTTAAATTAAACAAAAGTTTTCGTACATAATAACATGTACAAAAATATCAAAGGATTAAAGCGATAAGATTAGCCCTTGGACACATCGAGAATGTATAGGAAAGAAAGTCGATTATTTTTTCCGATTTGTAAAGTATCCACGTTTCTTGTATCATAACTCATAACTGTTTAAACCACTTCTGGTCAGAAGTTGGATGGGTGACCGTTTCAGCGACTGATTCGTGCTCCCGCGTTGTGTCCTTGGGCAAGGCACTTAACCCCGATTACCTACGTGGGTACACGATGACGCTGTGTACTAAGGCGTACTGTACGTCGATGGTGCGCATATCTTCAACCAATCTTACCCTGCTTGTGCCGCGGTGCAGAGTTCAGAGTTCAGAGTTACGATGTTGGAGAGCTGACAGTTGCTCGTCGTTACTCGGTGGTTCTCTCCGGGTACTCCGGCTTCCTCCACCCTTAAAACTGTCACCGACATGATATGACCCTGGCTGTTAATGTGTTGTTAAACCATAAATAAATAAATAAATAAATAAATAAATAAATAAATAAATAAATAAACCACTCCTGTTTTGACATTTCTATTGTAATTATTTTATATTTTCATTCAATCTTTTTTCTTCATTGACGTGTTCTTTCCTCCTTTCTCTCGCCATGATATAGCCTTAGCTGCTATTGTGGTCTTAACCACATATAAATAAATGTGTCATTAAAATCTTGGTTTTCAATTCTACTGACGACCAAATTTGCTTTTTTGTTTTGTCTTCATTCAGCTTGAGCATCAGTCACTGATGAATGTTGATCACGCGAGGATGAATATATTCATGGTTTGAAATATAATGTATTTAAGGTTTTCGGTGTTCGCATTGAGGTTTTTCATCCCTACGTAGTTTTCTAGTGACAGTGTTGGACATCAAAACTGACTCATCCGGGAATTTAAATGGTTAAGCTCCCTGTGTCAAAAGAACGCTCTGGCGCACCTGAATTATCTACTATCGGCGTCCATAAGTGGTGGATATTATGACCAAATTTATTAAAACATTTTACTGGTGACGATAGTAGATAATTCAGGTGCGCCAGTTTCCAACTTCGTTTCGACGAGGTAGTAGCTAGACTCATTGAGATATTTTATAAATATTAAAAGTTATTCATTCAATAGCAATACGGTTTAGTTTTCCCAAAAGTAGAGAACGCTTAACCCGTTACTCAACGTAACGACCAAAACCGGACAGCGCTATTTTCAAAAATCGCCATTTAATTTTCATTATTTTTTCATTTTTGTCTCAAAAACATAGGTCATGACCCCTCGTTGGAACGAGCTCGTCGAGCAATAGCTCTACAAAGAGGGGCCATAACCTATGTTTATGAGAAAAAAAAATGAAAAAAATTAGTCATTCAAGAATTTTGTTTGCAAGTGTCGTCTGCTTTTCGTGTTAGGTAAAGGTTTAAGCACCCCCTGAACTGTTCCATGACAGTGAAGTTTCTGTTACTGATTATTATGGTTTAATGATTTCTCTATCTTGCAGTACATTTCATCCAGAGAAGCATGATGCTTCTGGCTGATAGCGTACCCCAAACACATCCCCTCGTCCACCTGAAGAATGCTTCACGCGAATGTCACAAAAAACACTGTCATCCACATGCAATACCTGGGTATAAAACAAGAAAATTTGTCACTTCATTTAGCAATAAATATTGACATGGTAAGGATGAGACTGTCAGATGCACTAAGATGGTAAATCGTTGGCATGCATGGAACAGGCATATCACTCAAGGCAATTTGGCTATTGTCATTCTGTAAGCAGCAGACTTGTCCGAAAACATCAACAAACCAACGATGTTAAGGACTGACCAGGGCTTGGACAACTCCAAAAGACCTCTACTCGGGACGATCGGAGTCTGGCACGCATCGTTAGGTGCCTTGAACTCCTTGCTTCAAGTGGGGTTTCAAAACGTCTCCGGCTCCCCCAACAGGCGTTCGTGCAACAGAACTGTCCGAAACCGTCTCATTGCACTGGGTATGAGGCCAGAAGGGTCATCTAGCGTTTAACTATGTCCGATCAGCATCAAAGACGACGTTTGGAGTGGTATATGGCATGACAATGTTGGAATCTCAGGACGTGGAGGAGAATCCATTGGTCAGGTCTCCATGCTATGAGAGCATTCTTATGAACAACGCTATTACAACCTTTCCTTGGCCTGCAGTGAGTCCCAATTTGAATCCCTTAGAAGACATCTGGGACTTTCTTCGACGTCGTGTGCAAGCAAGGGAACCGCTTGTATGGAATTTGGCCGATTTGGAAGCTACATTGCATGAGGAGTGGCAACAGTTGCCTCTGAACTGTATGAGATGGCCAACTGGTAGCATTCGGAGGATGGTTCAGGCTGTCATTTTCTGTCAGTAATTACCGACATTGTTTCATCATGGACCGTTCCAGCGCCATAATTCGAGAGAACAGTTTTCCATCCAAAACACTAGTGACAGATATGTGTAATTAGATGAGCGCGATTAAAATACTGCGTATTTTCATCATTGTGTTGTCATTAATTTGTCAATAGACATACCATTCTCTCTGCAAAGAATCACTTTTGTCCATCTGAAAGATAGCATGAAAGTAATGACAGTTTCTATTAACACCACAGCGAAAAAAACAGGGGTGCTTAATTAAGTTCCATGTGTATATATTAGGTCAATGGAAGTAAAATATGGCTGTGCGCCATTTATTTCAACTATCGATTGACCAGTCTGTGGAATTTAACAGCGGTATCTTTTTTATTTTCTGAGTTATGTGAATCACAAGAAAGGGTACATTTCCAGAAATCAAATTTTTGAAATAACAACGTCAAAAATGACTTTAACCGTTTAAAACACGAATCGCCCGCATTTGCCCGCGTAAAATGCAAATTCAGCAGTTGAAGAAATATTATTTTTCAAAAAATTTCAACAAAACCATATCATGTGACCCCTCGTTGGAACGAGCGCGTCGAGCTTGTTCCAACGCGGGTTCACATGATATGGTTTTGTCATTTTTTTTTTTAAATTTTAAAATATGATTTTTAAAATAATAAATTTGAATATCGTCTGCGTTGGATAAAGGGTTATTTTTTAGCTCTACAACATACTAATATTTCATGTGAATCGGACATCGTTCGACGTATTTTAAATTTTGACCATGTGGAGTAACGTGTACTAATGTATGATGGGAACTAAAATGAACAAACATGTCACTTGATTGGCCTTTATCCAGTGAAATCTAATTGTTGATGTTTTGAAAACCCCTTCGTCTCTAACTTGTAGTGTTGAATATATTAGGCTGTGCAAACTTTCAGCTATCGTTTGATCAGCCTGTGGAATATAACGGCGATTTCGTTTTTATTTTCTGAATTATATGAATTACAAGGAAGGGAACATTTCCAGAAATCAAATTTTGAAATGACGTAAAAACTTTAAAAATGATGTTGATTCAAACAATAGCAAAACAGATAAATTTTGTGTTTTATAAAAAGTCTTGTAAATCGGACAAACGTTAATTTTCCGACGTTGACGTCCTACCGTCACCCGAACGACACACTAGACGAAGTGTTCGTTGGGTGAAAATTAATTGCATTTTAGATATGTTTTTATTGGAAAAGAAATTTCTAAAATTTCAAGAGTCAGTGTTCAACAGATATTAAACGTTCATGAA
Source organism: Pictodentalium vernedei (assembly GCA_031216915.1). NCBI lineage: Eukaryota > Metazoa > Mollusca > Scaphopoda > Dentaliida > Dentaliidae > Pictodentalium > Pictodentalium vernedei. The sequence continues at coordinate 82,061,198 of CM062294.1, forward strand.
AAAACGTCAAAGTGGTGTTATTTTGGATAAAGGTTTAAATTTGAAATTAGAACAAATACAATCATGTAAGAAGAGCCATCATGTAAGTAATAGTGTGTGAAATTGCTGCATAGATGTGTGTTTTATTTTTATCTAACAATCATATACATTTTTGGCCTGAACACCACGAGAAACGGTACGTATCACAGAATGTGTACCGATTCCGTATCATATAGACGACTCATTCTGATTCCGTATCATATAGACGGCTGGTTTCCGATAGCGCTACGGGCTATCATAACAGGCACATGGATACATTCTATGTGCGTTTCAGTGATCGACCGAAAATTATGTCCCAAAAATGTTTAAAAATAATTTAACCCTTTACCTAACATGAAAAGCAGACGACACTTGCAAACAAATTCTTGAATAATTAATTTCTTCATTTTTTGTCTCAAAAACATAGGTTATGACCACTCATTGGAACGAGCTCGACGAGCTCGTTCCAACGATGGGTCATAACCTATGTTTTTGAGACAAAAAAGGAAAAAATAATGAAAATTAACTAGGGATTTTTGAGAATAGCATTGGTCGGTTTTGGCCGTTACGTTGGGTAACAGGTTAAGATTTAATCTGTTTATGTGACAGAATTGTTAGATAAATGAATTATCATGATAATGTGCATGTCCTGTTATTTGCATCAGATTCTCGGTGGTGTCCAAAAATGGGATCACAACTCGCCGGCAAAGCCGGCTCGTTGAGATCCCATTCTGGACTCCGCCTCGAATCTGATACAAACCACAGGACATGCACATTATCATGATAATCTCTATATATCATCGTTTTCAATCAGAAATGTCCAAAATAAAACCCTAAATTTGAAGAGTTGAAAAAAGATTAAATGGCGATAAATCAAAGCACAAAAACAGCTATGTCCTAATTTTTTGACTCTGCAACACAGTAAACAAAATTCAGTTTTTGACCTTACGACCCTCTATGACGTCACTGAGAGTTCTGCCATACTGGCTGTGTATTTCTCATGACGGTATCACCGGAGCGTGTACAGACCATGATAAACTTTCGAATCAAAAAGACAAATTTACTGTTATTATACTGCATTCACAATCTACTGTTCGCATTTTGTTCAATTCAATTTCATTTGTTTCAAACTTGGCATATTTCTTCATCGTCGTGTGACAGCAAGCCTCTCTTATAGAAGTTGTTTACAAGTTGCCTCTATTCATTGTTTTCCTCCATTGTTTATTTAAGCTCTATTCACTAAGTTAATAAGGCATATCATTAAGACCCAGTGAAAGCTTACTGTAATCTTTATATCAAGTAAACTTGTTATGACATGACGCATTTATTATATTGTATATATAGCCTTGATCACAAGTAAGAAGTTAGATATAGTTTGGATTTCCAAACGTTACTCTGCTTCATTTTATTGGGAAATCCCATGAGCTATTGCTGTAAAATTGTTCGGATATCCATCAAGTCCGGTTATTAAATATCGATTGCTGTTAGATATTTGGAATACCAGATTCGCTATTAAATTGTTATCATCTTTAATTTGTCTCCGAGTCATCAGTTGAACACCATTGTTTCACAGCAGATATCGACGGTCGTTCCCCACGGTTATAACGGCCCCACATTCTTAGATATGGTTTGTTGGTGGAGATGATATATTCAAAATATGAGGAAAACATTTAAAAGTGACGTTGTTTGGGGTAAAGGTTAGATATATAAAAAACGCGTTAATAATTGTATAACTATGAGTCAACCTTAACAAGTGTACCACATTTGGTCGCTGTACCTTTGAAACTGTCGATGTGGTGTGCTGAACAAAAAAAAAGTATAAAAATGACTAACGATCCCAATAAGTGATTTCAACTTAAAACGAGAAGATATGATCACAAGTTTTGCTTTGTTTATTAATGAACGGTTAAAACAACAAAACAAACCCCAACAAAAATATAGGGTTGAATTTGTCAACAAAACACCAACTTGATGAAATGACAATGAAATGATGCATGATCTTATGGAGAAATCACAGACCCTTTCAACTGCATTTCAGGAAGCATATTTTGAACGTATGTGTTTGAACACAATGGCTGCTATTTCCTACATTAGGTACGAACATTACCGGCACAATTTACACGACGTTAGATACAAATCAAATGTCAATAATTTTATTAAATCAAATAGGTTTGCACGAATATACTGTGCGTTTCCGTTACAGCAGGTCACGCCCACAGACGCTTCCTGTATCAGAGGATACGTCCTGTACAAAATGTCAAGCAAACATTACCCAAGAACAGTTATATAAACCATAAACCTGATAGGCGAACTTCCCCTCTACAAACATTGTTAAAATGTAGTTGTGCATGTCGCAGCTAAATTAACCCTTCACCCATGGGCCAAAACCGGCCAGCGCTATTCTCAAAAATCGCCAATTAATTTTCATTATTTTTTTCATTTTTTGTCTCAAAAACATAGGTTATGACCCCTCATTGGAACGAGCTCGTTCCAATGAGGGGTCATAACCTATGTTTTTGAGACAAAAAATGAAAAAAATAAGTTATTCAAGAATTTTTTTTGCAAGTGTCGTCTGCTTTTCATGTTAGGTAAAGGGTTACAGATTCTCTGCCAAATACTGAGGCTGCGTTCACTGAGTGCTATCGAGAGAACGATACAGAATATAACAGAAACTATCGAGGAGATGCATTACTTCATTTACGTAGAGAAGAAACAGGAAGTGTGGAAATACCAAACTAAATAGAAAACCCAACTAACTCTACGTACAAAAAAATGAAGACTGCCAAATTGCTTGGATCGTGCCTGTCACTTTTTGTAAATAAAGACTGGATCCAGCAAGTCAGGATCGCGGTGGCTCAGTGGTAGATGTTGGACTTCTATGCTAGAGGTCCAGAGTTCGATCCCCGTTCGGGACGATCTGCGCTGTGTCTTTGGGCAAGGCACTTTATCCCGGTTGCCTACATGGGGGCACGATGACGCAGTGTACTAAGGCGTACTGCACGTCGATGGTGCGCATGTCTTCAACCGCTGTAACCTTGCTTGAGTGGAGCTTGAACAGAGTTAGAATGTTGAGGAGCTGACAGTTGCTCGGTGATTCTCTTCTGATACTCCGGCTTCCTCCACCCGTAAACGTGTCACGGTCACGATTATCAATTGTGCATAAGTATGTGACCTTAAACACGAATAAATGAATAAATATAAATCTAGCAAGTCAGTTAATAGATTAAATGGCTAGGTTTATCCCATCGAGTCGGACTTCACCATCTTATAAGAGTCGGTTTGCCCTGTCTTCAGTGATTTCCAAAACAAAAGTTATGGTTAGATTAACCAAAGACAGTTTCATCATAAAACGTGCGGTCGGTTTTTACAGTATCTCAAACCAACTTCAAAGGCAAGGCCCCCTACGTTTGGGTGTGTTTCACAAGCATTTGCGAGTAGTCAGTTAACCACGGTAACACATTTCATTGAACAAACCGTACGACAGAAATTTGAGACTTTGAAACATTATTAAAATCAAGAACCCAAGTAATTTCAGGTCATTTTAGAACACATTTTGAATGTCAAGGTTTTTAAGGATTACTATAAAATCTACAATTGTTGACACATAATATGGTCACCTCTGAAATATCTCGTTTATGTTCGAAATGGCATTCTAGTTTGATGATTTCAGGGTAAAATGTTGACAACGTAAATATATTAATATCCCTTGGTTGCGAAAAGAAAAACAAAATTCAACGACTGCCATTTACACATAACTATTCTTCCACCTGAAAGAAATGGAGAACTATTTTCGCACGAACAAGTTGTCTGTATGTCCTATCTGTGAAACTTGAACATTCTGATACAAGGAAATGTTACTTAGAAACCATTGTATATGAATCCACTGCATACTGTCAAAGAAAAAAGTGCCTCATAACTCCATTAGGTATTTAAACAAATCAATCTTGTTTGACAAAGCTTACTGAAGTGGTTAAATATGTAGTTACATTATGGTGTAAATGTGATTCATATAAGGAATGATCGTTTGTTTCTGTGTATTTCTTGAGTTATGAACCCCCAAAAACAAAGGCCAAACTGTGTAAATGGGCCCATTTACACAGTTTTGCCTTTGGTTTGGGGGTTCATAACTCGAGAAATAGACAGAAACAAACGATCATTCCTTACAATTAAGCTTGAGGGGCAATAAATTTAAATACTCTCTACTTTGCGGAGTTAAAATAAAACCAGGTCGCATCATGCCTCCAAGTGATAACTGAATAAAAAGGCACAGTTTTCTGAAATTCTGTTTGAAATAACGATACATTTCACTGAAACATGTTCTTGTGTCATAATTTTATTGACCAACGAATTGCGTAAGTTAAAAGGAACGTCATAGGCTACGCCCACACAAAACATCATTCTCCTTTTCCACTTGACGGGAGGGTGCTGTCATTCAAAGCAACACTAAATTGAATTTAATTCTGATGTTGACCATTTCCTGATAAACTGAAAACACTGTTGGTAAATGCGGAGTTCGATACAAACCCAGATAGCATGCAGTTGGTTGAACATTGTCTAGAAAGAGTTCATTCAGGCTATTTGGAAACTGGAAAGTTTTGTTGGTATGAGCTTCGTGTGTGGATTATTAATACCGGCCATTGTTAAATTTTGATTTGGGTAAACCAATGAACGCAGACGATCATCTATTGCATATAAACAAATTGAACATGGCATAAAAAAGTATGATAAGGATTTAATTGTTTATTAAATTTTATTTTGAAACTCTTTTGAATATGATGAGATAAATACTAATTACTTTTCATGTTGAAACAATATGAGCGTGCAGGGGTTCTTTTCCATTCACACTGTGCAACGTAATCTTTAATACAGACATTGGGGGCGTGGTTTAGGGCGGGGCTAACGCGTTTTTTCGGTTCATTGTGTTGTGAAAAGAATAAATTGAAATACTTTAGTCAATCATTTTGCATCAAAATGTATGAACAGAAAAAAAAGTTTAATTATATGATTTTGATATTTTGACAAATTCAAAATAGTTTCGCCATTTGAAGGTAAATATAATGCACAGGAACCAAAAAGAATAGTCAACTATTGTACAAACACGGGGGAAAGCGCAGTAATTACCTCCGCAAAATATTCTTAAAACTGAACGCCACCCGTGGGCCATGGTCATAGGAACACATATAAAGTTTGAAACCATTCCGCCAAAAGAAACTAAACTTATTGAGCGGTATATGTAGGGACTGATGTACGTATGCATGCAACATTTAATGCCACTCCGCTTAAACGTGCGGGAAACGTTTTGACACCAACCGTGCATAGTGTTATCGGCCGCGACATCGCACAAAATCCGCAGTCTCAATGAACCTAAATTATTTTCTGTGTCGATGAATGCCCTGTAAATTCAGTTACTTGTCTAAGACGTATCAATACTCTATAGACTGTCTGGGTGAAGGGTGGAAGTATTCCGTTTTTCCATTTGTTTGAGCTGACCTTCTGGTTCTGGTATAAAGATGACGACTATCCCAAAGGGAACGCAACGAAGAGTGACGTCTTGACACTGCAATGTGCCTCGCTTTGACATCTTAAAAAATCTCCATCGAAAACACGCATAGTCAATTAATCATCAGAGCAGCCAAATTCAAGTTCGGCAGATCATGCACAAAATAATTTTTATGTGTCAGTTCTCATATTTTTAAAACATATAAATAAAAAACCGTTCTGCTTCCGTTCGATAATATTAGTTACAGAGTTTGTTGGTGGCCTAATATGGTATATATGGTGTCAGGTCCAATATGGAATTAACTGATACCAAATATACCATATTAGGCCACCAACAAACTGTGTAACGAATATATCTTACCGACTGCTGCATCGATGCACAGAACTAATAACAACAGCGATCAAAATTAAATAAGAGAATTCTCACAATGTGTTCACGTGTCTTTGCCTTGTTACAATTTATGGGAGAGTGCCTACAGGCACTCTCCCATAAACTGTAACAAGGCAATTTCATACATACCAAACAGTTTCATTTCGGAGGTAACATGACACACATCCGCAGAATATGAAGCCTTTTAAGTTGCCTGTTCTGCACATCAGATCAAATATGGGCTTCCAACACTCAATCTTTCAACTTGAAGCGTTTATCGGCTGCCGCCATTTTGAATAATCAATGTACAAAGGGGAGATTACCAGCGTTGTCAGCGTTTATTGATGTTGACAGGCAGTATATGATTTTATATGCAGTCTGCATGTGACGTCTTTGAACCAATGAAATTCCCAGATATTTGTACTAGGTAAGATATTTACTTATATAATTACAAAGGCCCCTATGGAGACTGGGACGCTCATCATCCGAGTGAAACAACACAAAAAACAAAATGTGGCCCATGACAAAGTGAAACTAACCAATGGAAAATAAACCCACCTTTATCTTATAACATCTGTATAATATCTTATGAGATGTTGATGACGTCAGACATTGAGGTGCTGAATTACGTATTGGTGACGTAGTAATCTTTTTATAGAGACACATTATTTTTTAAAAAAACATCCCAAAATACCACACTTATTGGCGAGGCAGTGATCTTTTTATAGCGACGCATTATTTTAAAATGTTGCTCCCAAAGGACCACTAAAGATGACCCCTCGAACTTAATTCCGTTTTTTAAACCATTGGGTTGATTCAACCAAACCTCCAAATATTCCATATGAGACGTTACTTATCAAATATGGACGAATTTGAAGCTTTTATTTGGGAGAATGCCATTTTTAAAAGATTTTCTCAAATATAAATAATGTTGAAATATGTTAAAATCTTGACGAACTAACATGAAACCTCAAGCGCTTGGTTTGAAAGAATGTGTGAGACATTCTTAGGTGTTATTTGCTAAACAGGAAATCCTGAGGACCATTGGGTGTGACACGATATTTCCAAAATCTCACAGTGTTAGAACCAAGAGGTTCAATGACCACCATACATATGGTGCTTTTGAGTTTGGTTTGAACAAACTGATACAACTCCTTTATAATGTTATTTTATCTAACAATCATATAGATTTTGGCCTGAAAACCACGAGAAACGGTACGTATCACATAATGTGTTCCGAATCAGTATCATATAAACGACTCATTCTGATACCGAATCATACAGACGACTCGTTTCCGGGAACACGACGGGCTATCATAACAGGCGTTTGAATGCATTCTATATGCGTATCAGTGATCGACTCAGCTGATCGCTTACAAATCCAAACACAATTTCTTATAATCAGCCACACACCTACTAATAGCACATGATCCCCCCTTCTCCACAATAAATAGAAACTGCACAATTAAATATTGCACACTTGTAAATTCAAGCGTATCATCACTGGAAGTGACATTTAGAGTGAATAATTTTACAACGAGAGTTTGAAAATTTGCGGTAACCGCGTTACTTATTGTTTGTTAAAGTGCACAACAATATTGTTCCATAAAATATGTTTTTTTTTATTTTTTCTTGCCCAACATTATGTTCCAAAACTTTATTAATAATTTAAGATATGATATGTTTATGTGACAGAATTGTTAGATAAATGAATTATCATGATAATGTGCATGTCCTGTGATCTCGGTGGTGTCCAGAATGGGATCACAACTCGCCGGCAAAGCCGGCTCGCTGAGATCCCATTCTGGACACCACCTCGAATTTGATACAAATCACAGAACATTTCCATTATCATGATAATCTGTATATATCATATATTGAGGCGTTTGTATCAGAGGTTTTGGGAAAGAAAATTTGTTTAAGTGTTTTCTCCATTACCAAACCTTTTACCATTTTTAAAATTTGTGAAATGTTTTTCTCCATTAAACCCCTTAATATCTTAAAATCTAACCCTAGGGACATATTAGAAATAACTACGAGTACTTCGTTACAAAGCTGCGACAAGAGGCCTGTATCGACAGGCAATGCTAAACCCCTCGCATCCCCAATTGGGGATGGGGGCATATGTGGTTTTTCCGCGCAGAAACTCACTCTAAATCTGGACAAAACCATCTTGGAGAATAAAAACAATTGTGATCTAACTGACCGGACCGGGTGGGGGGTGGAGGACGGGGTCATAGCAGTCAAGCTTTTTTTCATGTAATCACTCTAAATCCTTCAAAATACATTTTGGGGCAACGAAAAGAGTGCCTAATTGACAGGGGGAGAGGGGGTCATGGGAGTCAAGCTTTTTTCTCCATGTAATCACGCTAAATCCTTCAAAAAGTATTTTTGGGGCAAAGAAAAAAGTGCCTAATTGACAGGGGAGAGGGTGTGTCATATGAGTCAATTTTTGTCCGTATGTAATCACTCTAAATCCTTTAAAATGCATTTTGAAGCAAAAAAAAAATTGCCCAACTGACCGGGGGTGGTCATGAGAGCCAATTTAATTTCTTTCGCGCTTTAATTACTATAAATCCTTCAAAATGCATTCTGGAGCCAAAAAAATTGCCTAATTGACACAGGGGTGGGGTCATGAGTCAGTTTCCACATGTACTCACTCTAAATCCTTCAAAATGCATTTCTGATCAAAGAAAAAAATGCCTAACTGGCACCGGGGGGGGGGCGGCAGGGCAATGACTCCGCCAATTTTCATCGGATAATGGTCGTCATTGAACTTGAAGTAGATAGTGTTCCCAAAGAGATATATACAAAAAAAAGATATTTGGTTACTAATGTTAACGTTATTCCAAAAACAAGCATTGAACGATGGTTTTTAACAAAGGCCAATAACTCCCATAATTTTCATCGGATATCGAACGTGACGTAGACATTGTTGCTCTAGAGACATATACAAAAAAAAAATTGAAATCCGGTTTTCATTGTTGAAGTTATTCCATAAACAAGCATTAAACGTTTTTTTTTTATTAAACAAAGGGCAATAACTCCTATAATTTTCATCGGATATCGCTGGTCATCGAACTTGACGTAGACAGTAGAAAAACAGTGAACAGGAGTGCCAGATGTTTAATATTGGCGTGGTGGAGACCCCGGAACACTTTCTTCTAGAATGCCCAAAATACCAGTCTAAAAGGATAAGATTCACTGGGAGTATAATGGGAAAGTGGGATGGGAAAATGAAGGACATGTGGTTAGTGAGAGACTCAAAGGAGAAGGTTAATATGCTAATCGGAGAGATTGGGAAGAATGGGGCAAGGGATGTCATCAAGCAGTTCGTCTCCGTGTGCTGGGAGGAGAGAAGAAGTGTGGGAATAGGGAGGCAGTTGGGAGTATAGGGGTAACCAAGGCTTTCTCACCCGAGAACCGCGCAAGCAACACTTTCACGACGTACAAAAACTGAAAAGTTTCGTTTAGGTAGGTGAGCTTATTATTTATTATTTATTTATTGGTGCTTAACGCCACATCAGCAGCTAGGGCTATATCGTGGCGAGAAAACAGTGGTATATAAAAAGTCATTATCAAAAATGAAGTAAAAATTGAATAAAAATGAAAATAATCACAGAAGACATGTTAAAGACAAAAATGATTAGAAAAGCGAGATAAGAAAATACATTATAAATCAATCTGAGGAATTGAGACTTGATGATTCGAGATTAAAAGAATAAAAACAATTTTAAAATTTTGTGAAAAGGTTGATTACTTTCAGAAATGAAACAATTTTGTGTGGGCTCGTATTATAAAATAGATCTCTAAGGGATTCAGCTGTGAAATACTGCCCTCTAACAAGATTAAAATCAGTGCAGTGTAAAAGAATGTGTTCCACTGACAACACCTGCTGACGTGGAACACACTCTGGTCGCAAATTACCCTCTAACAGAAAGGAATGTGTTAGTCGTGTATGACCAATATGAAACCGCGTCAGAATAACATGATCTTTTCTACAAAGGTTACTGGATGGGTAGTGATCAGAAATAGTTGGTCGGAAGCGATGGAGCTTGTTATTTGTCGCCCCATCCCATTCCGGCTGCCACATAGATTTGACGTAACTACTAATATGAGGCTTAAAATCACTGAAAGGGATCTTAAAATCAGTGAGGGGCTTTGTTAAAGCCTGTTTTGCTGCACTGTCTGCTTTGGTGTTACCAGCGATACCTACGTGCCCGGGTTACCAGCAAAACACGATATCATATTGATCAGACATGAGAGTTGTTAATTTTTCACGAAGTTCCAAAATGATAGGGTTCTTCAACTTGGGGTTGAGTAAAGCAAGTAAAGAGGAAAGAGAGTCGAGGAAGATGATCGACTTTCTTTCCTGTGCATTCTCGATGTGCTCAAGTGCGAGTTGAATAGCTTTAACTTCAGCTGTGAAAATAGAACTCTGATTCGGTATTCTGATTGAGGCGACATGGTCACCAGCAACAGCAGCTGATGATACTTTGTCACCATCTTTAGATCCATCTGTATAGATCCTCGTATATGTACTATACTTGGACTTTATTTCGGCGTATTTTTGTTTGAACTGCAAGGAATTGGTATCAGATTTTTTGGTAGAAGCAAGGTCCAAAATAACTGTAGGTTTTTTAAGATGCCAAGGAGGAATGTGTAATTTACCGTTTTCTTTTATGGATTCAGAATCAATTTTTGCAGACTCCATGTAGGGTTTAACTCTAATTCCTAATGGAAGAATATGTTTCTGATGACGGTTAAAAAAGCCAACATTTGGTATCACAGAACTAAATATTTTCCCATAGGCGACCATTATAACGTTCAGGTGGAAAAAAATATGATCACATCACTTTAATTTTGGCATTCAAATATCTCTGTCAAGTATAGCCCTTCAGACAACCCTTTCTGATCTGAAAACAGGGGGTCATGCAACAAATAAGAGAGAAAAACTGACAGAAAGGGAAGTACCGGTCACGTGCACAGTTTTTGTACGTCGTGAAAGTGTTTTTCAGGGAATTCCCTACAAAAACACACAAAAAGTAAATTGTATTTTTTAGGTCCAAAAGTCATCAAATCACCCTCTTTTTTATCAGGAATATTCAACAATAATGCAAGATGTCAATAGAATGTTTCAAACTTTTATTGAAACAATGGATTTTCCCAAGGCTGTTTATTTTTAGAGATTGCGTCATTTCCGAGTGCAACATTTTAAGGCGGTTCACTCTAATTTCAATATTTAGTTCCGCGATACCATTTTGAGGTTCAGAAATACAGTTACAAGCAGGATTTGAAGGATTGGCCAAAAGTTTAGACACATATTGGAGAGACAATTTAATTCTGCGCTTCTCAAGAGAAGGCTCCTCTGCTTCAACAAGCATCGAGTCTGTAGAGGATGTTCGAAAAGCCCCCTAGACTAATTCTAATACCACTAATGTGAATGGCATCAAGTGGTTTTAGGTATGACTTCCTTGCAGAACCGTAAACTTTTGAACCGTAATCTAATTTTGATCGAACAAGTGATCTATACAGATGGAGCAAAGTTTTTTGGTCAGCACGCCAATCAGTGCTACCAACGACCTTCAGTAGGTTCAGAGCTCTCTTACATTTAACTTTTAGTCAAACAACAAACCTAAGAATTTCACTTCCTTAACAACTTTAATAGGACTCCCATCAATTTTTAACTCCGGATCGAGGTGATGTTTCCGAAGTTTACAAAAATGAACACAGTTCGTTTTTGACTTTGAAAATTTAAAACCATTTTCTGTGGCCCATTTTTGAATCCTATTCAGACAGAGCTGAAGTTTGCGCTCGATAGCATTCATATTTTTACTGCTATAACAGATTAAAAAATCATCGACATACAATGAAGAATCTACCATATTCTCAATTGCATCGATGATACTATTAATTTTAACCGAAAACAGGGTAACGGATAAAATACTACCCCGAGGAACCCCCAATTCCTGCTCGTGAGGATCAGATAACGTTGACCCAACACGAACCTGAAACTGGCGGTCCTTTAAAAAGTTTTCAATAAAAAGAGGCATACGCCCTCTCAACCCCATGTTAAAAAGATCTTTTAAAATCCCATACGTCCACGTTGTATCATGTGCCTTCTCTAGATCAAAGAAGATGGCGACCACATATTCTTTTCTAGCAAAGGCATTTGTAATAAACGTTTCAAGTCTGACCAAATGATCCACCGTACTTCACTGGTTTCTGAAACCACACTGAACATCCGCAAGCAGATTGTTCGGTTCCAGAAACCAGCCAAGTCGATCATTGATCATCCTCTCCGTGGTTTTGCACAGGCAACTGGTTAAGGCAATAGGTCTATAATTACTAGGGTTGCTGTGATCTTTATCAGGATTAGGAATAGGAATTATAGTTGCTTTAAGCCAGGATGGTGGAAACTGACCAGTCACCCAAATGCCATTAAAAATTGATAATAAAAGTTCTAGTGATGTTTGTGGCAGGTGATTGAAAAGTTTATAATGTATGTCATCGGACCAGTGGCAGTATCCTTTGCTCTATGCAAAGAGTTATGTAACTCTTCCATAGAGAAAGGTTCATTGTAATCCTCTAAATTGTTGGAGGCAAATTTGATCTTTTATTTTTCTTGTTGTTTATTCATTTTTAGAAATTCAGGATTACAATGTTCAGACGACGAATGTTTCGAAAATGTGGAGGCCAAAGTGTTTGAAATTTCTGTTTTAGATGTAATTAAGGTGTTGTTTTCTTTCAGGTGTTGTACAGTTGATTTGGTTTCTTTTCCTTTAATCTTTTTAATCATTTTCCAAATTTTAGTGATGGGAGTGTTTTGGTTAATCTTAGAAACGTAAGGTTGTGCCATTTTAGTGATGTACAATGTTCACTGCCCCGGCTCCCACCCACCACGGAGTCCAACAAGGGGTAGGGTTATTGCCATGCAGTGAACCCCGGGTTGCCGGTATTCCCACATACCTGGTATAGGGCAGTATACTCAGCTAGTGTTGATGTCAAGGCATACCACTGACTGATTGGCCCGTGTGTGGAAGTGCCAGATCTTCAGATGGCGGTCATTCAACCAATCACTGGATAAAACACTAGAATCAAGTTGCCACGCATAGCAGCAAAACTAAGTAGATGTTAAAATATGAAGTGTTTAAAAACAGCACACAATGGCAAGTATGTTATGTGATTAAAAGAAATGACTGATTGAATGACCACCAAATGCCCCCCGACGTGACACCCAGTACTTTTTGGGGTGGGTGCTCCCGATTCGCCAGAACGGACCATCCGACCATCCTTCTACACCCGAAGTTGGGGCCAAAACAGTGTATTGAACAGGTAACCTTCACGATGAAGACCAGGGCCAAAGCAGAGTTTACGACCTGATCTCCATCCCGGAGACCAGTCCTAACCGGGACCCAGTCTGTTCCCAACTGTCAGGATTCCTTCCTCCGAGGCCTTCAGATCGCACCTCATGGGAAAACAAAGTGCCTGCAAGATGGTATAAGCAGGATTGATCATTTTGGTCCGGAGCTGCGCATTCGTATATTCCGTAGCAAACCAGCTCAATTGAGCAAACCTGCTAATTATAAATCAGCAAACCTGCCCAACTGAGCAGGCCGTCCTCTATCCGCCATCTGAGGACCCGCCTAGTAGGGGATGATCAACCCCCCCCCCCTTCCCCACTAGGAGGTAGGGGAGCTAAAAATCCATTGGTACCTACTTTGAATTTCTCGGCGTTGTTACATTTCAATAGGGGCTTCGGTTTTCTTCAACTGTGTCACTTTGAATGGAGTTCCGATCTTATAAATTTTTACTGATTACTGATTATTGACTTCGAGAATCTTTCTTTTTTCTCTTTTTTTCCAGAATCTGACGAGTTTCATCTCAGGTAGTCGTTATCTAGCAAAAAAAAATATTTCTATTCTCTATGAATTTTTCAAATAATTATATCCCCGTTACCCAATTCCGGAGTCTGACAGTTTGTTAATCCCACTATTGATGTGATGAAATTATCTTCAGCAATGCCGTATAATTTAACTCTTGTGTTGACTGATTATCACATATGAATGTCAATAAGCGCTTAATGGAAAATGGTTTCGCGATGATTTCCAGAACTCAATCAATAAATTGCACGACACAAAAAGGTGATCCTGTGTATACGTTAATGCGATTAAAGCAATATTGATAGGCGTTTAGTTGATTATATTTGTGACAGTTGAAACAACATTGTTAAAAATGAAGCAATGGACACAATTAATACGGCATTACCGGGAATAACAGAAAGATGGCTATGTTATGAAAACGTTGAACCAGTCTTATTATTGAAGAAAAACAGCTCTGAAATTCACAGATTTGAGGCATCAATTCCCCCCCCCCCCCCCGACTTAGTATGGTGTAGAGCTCGCAAAATAAAAATGTAGCTGTTTTTGGATTTTTCGTTTTAGCGCCATTTTCGACGTTTCTACGTCACTTTATGATTGTACACCCCTTCTCATTCTGTGAGCACCTTTACCGCAAAAACTCCAATGGGGGTTAGCTATCCCCTACTTGGCGTCTCCTCGGGTGGCGGATAGAAGGAAGCCTGCTCAATTGAGCAGGTTTGCTGCGAAATATTTGAATACACAGCCCTGGGCCAAAATGGTACAATCCTGTTATGCAGGCACCTTGTTCTCCCACGAGGTGCGTTCCTAAGGCCCCGCAGGAAGGAATCCTGGAAGCTGAGGTCAAATAGTGCCGTGGTTTGGGCAGTGTCCATTTTGGAGATGCCTGTCCAATACACTGCTTTTACCCTAAGTTCGGGCCGTCGATTGGTCGGACCGGCAAGTTCTAGCCAATCGGGAGCCCCCAGAAAGGGTGTTAGTCGGGGGAGGGGGGGGGAGGTTATACCGCATGTACCGACAAGTGAAACAAACTCTACTGACTCTGACTCCGATTATGATGTTACCACAAACAAATATTCAAACAATTGGCCTAGATTCATTATTCATTCATTATTCATACAAAGAAGAAAATAAAAAAGGCGTTTGGTATCAATCCATTTGCACTGGAGAATGCAATTCAAGGTCAGGGACATGGAGACAAGGGGGATGTGGGAGGTCACCCCTCGCCCCACCCCAAATCCTAGCCAAAATTTCATACAGTTGGAAATTCGGAGGGCAAGTCATGAGTAGTTGTAAATTTCATCTGTCTCGATTTTAGAGCTTCTTTGGTGATGCCGATATCTCCTTCACTTCCCAAAATCCCAACTCGATTTCAAATCGGCAAAAATTCCAACTGTTACTATTTACAACTACAGTGTACGCAATAGCGAGCTTCATAAGTATACACGATACCAATCGGTATTAGATTTTTATAGTATGTTTTCTTATCGAAATAAAACGAATCCTCGAAATGCACTTCAAGAAAATCACATCATGATTGAGGTTGAGCATTTGCTTAGCACATATTCAGTTCCCAGAATAATACCAAATAATAATAACCTGATAATTCTCTCATAAATGTGTTGGCATTTCAGTTACTAGAATCAATTTTTTGCCCCCTTTCATGGCTTCATTTTCAAATGTTTTCTCGGTAGTAAATTTCTAACTAGGGGGAAGGACCGGGAGGGGTTGCACCCTCCCGGTCCCTCCCCCTAGTTGGAAATTCACTCCTCTACACCCCCAATCGGAAACCTCTAGCCACGTCCCTGTTCAAGATATAGCATGGGGGTGTTAAGAACGTTAGAAAATTAAGATCTTTTGGTACATTGTGTAACGCATATCCGGTCATATAATTTATTAAAAACAACAAAACCAAAAGATATTTAAATACAAACAGAAGCACACAGGGCCCTCAATACAAGACGAGACGTCATTAGAACTCGAGAACTTGCTGACATGGACGAACGAGATATTGTACACGAATTGAAACAACAGGGCGTCACACAAGTTAAGGGAATCAAAATTCGAAAATACGGCGGCAAGATTAACATTAATACATACATTCTCAATTTCAACACTCCCCAGCCACCAAAGTCAATAAAATTAGGCCATGTAAACGTCGGAGTGGATTTGTATATTCCAAATCCAATCCGATGTTTCAAGTGTCAAAAATTCCGATAGAATCAAAATACATGCAGAGACCAGCAAACATGTCATAAATGCGACCTATCACATGATGAGCCATGTCCATACAGCAGTGATGTATTTCAGTATGTAAATTGTCAGGGAAATTGCATGTCATCGTCAATAGATTGGCCCATGTGGAGGAAAAAAAACTACACAGAAAGTCAAGAAACGGGTCAGTTTCAAAGAGGCCAGAGACTTGGAACATCAATGCCTGACATGAATTCAAAATCAATATCATATTCCACTGCACTGAAACAATCACCACCAACAAAACCTGTTGAATGTCAGACGCCATATACGTGGCTTAAAGACACTATTCCAACAATGTTAAAGCCCTCTTACAATAGAAAACACCGATGAAACGGAACCAAACTCAACCAAAACACAGTCACATACTCAAGCAGCAACAGAGAAGTTAACAAAAATAGAAGAAAAACAAAACCAAACAAAAGACACACCTAAATCAGATCAAAACAAAGAACATAGAGAGTAATCGCTTGACTGGACTGGTTTCGTGAAATAATTCATGAGAGGTGAGGGACGTTGTGCAAAGACGAGTGCGCGAATGCGAGTTTTACAATATAGTCCCTCGCCTAGAATGAATTATTTCATGTAACCAGACCAGTCAAGCAATTACTCTGTTTATTACTTTTCATTATTAACGATAATTATATTATTTAACCCTTTACCTAACGTAACGACCCAAACCGGCCAGCGCTATTCTCTAAAATCGCCAATTAATTTTCATTATCCTTTCACTTTTTGTCTCTACAACATAGGTTAGAGACATAACCTAACTTTTGAGACAAAAAATGAAAATAATAGCTATTCAAGAATTCTTTTTTGCAAGTGTCGTCTGCTTTTCATATTAGGTAAAGGGTTAAAAAAAACAATGAAGTCCCCATTCCATCCATGGCAAAGCGTTTTCGTTTGCGCGCACGGATACATGACACAATTGTTGATTGCATAATTCACTTGTGAAATTATCGTTTATAATCAAACCCGGAAATCACAGTAAATCACACTTTGGAAATTAATAAAAAAATAAAAAATCACATCAGAGAAATCAGAATAAAGAAAAAGACGAAACAAAAACAAAACCGACATAGAAACACTACTCACAGCAACAGTGTATGAGTCAGAGTCAGACTAAGAAAGAACACTCAAAGCACTTCAAGACCCTGTTACCCGCAACAGGTTTGAAGACTTTGAAGGTATGGCAGTCAAAACGTTCGGACAACACAGGGGCGGCGGAACGATTTTCAAAATGGGCGGGGGGTGGATCGGGCGATGGATGGATATGAAAATTTTATATTCCAGGGTCCCCAAACCATCATTTCCATGCATCTGAGAGGATATTTTGAGATTTTTCAGGAGATGTATTTCAAAGATTTCACACTTTGAGAGCCGTTAAAAAACGTCGGTAAAACATACAGGTGAGGTCTATTTATCAGCATTGGTCGCAACGACCAGAGCTGATAAATAGACCTCACCTGTATGCTTTACTATGGATTATCTTGTCTGGGGTGGATTTGGTACTTGTAAGATTACGATCTATTTCAGTTAACCGGTTTATTAACAGACTGTATACATTTTAGCGTTTGCTGCCACTAACTGCAAAAAATGATCCGAAATCCATCGAAACTGAACCAGTATGAGAGAAACATAGCTGGCGAAAATATGGGGGGGGGGGGGGGGCTCTGGATCCGCCCCTTGTTGTGTTAAAATGTATGCATACAAAAAAACATGGCCCGACAAAAAGTGGAGGGGATGAAACCGGATTGGGATGAGCGACAAATAACAAGCTCCATCGCTTTTGACCAAATATGATTGATCATTACTCGTCTAGTAACCTTTGTAGAAAAGATCACGTTGTTTTGACACGATGTCATGTTGGTCACACAAGACTTACTCATTCCTTTCTGCTAGAGGGTGATATTCGATCAGAGCGTGTTTCGGGTGCTTCTTGCCAGCAAGTGTTGTCAATGGAGAACATTCTTTTACATTGTACTTTTCACACTGTATTTCACAGTTGGATCTCTTAAAGAAATTTTCTATCATTTCTTAAAGTAATCCGCCTTTTTAACAAATTTAAATATTTGTTTTTATCATATGACTCGTCCGTTTTGTTCACTTTAACACATTTGATATTTTGCTATTACATTAATCAGTAATAAATAAAGCCTTCCGTCGATTTCATTGGTCAATTTCTAAACTATTGGATTGGCTGAATAAAATAAAACTGGGCCACATTTTCATAATTTGCATAATTAGTGTTGGGAGCTTTCATTGGTCATTTTCAAAAGTGGACAATTTGATTGGCCCAACAAAATACAACTGGGTGACATTTGCATAATTTCAGTAGGGAGAATTTACGTTATTTGTCCTATTTAGGGTGGGTTATATTGTACTAATCTTTTACCTACAGGAAAAACGCCATTCATTTTTTTTTACATTTTCTCTTTTTGCTTCCAAAACATAGGTTATGACCTCTCATTGGAACGAGCTCCGCGAGCTCGTTCCAATGAGCGGTCATAACCTATGTTTTGGAAACAAAAAATGAATTTTTTTAGTTATACGAGGATGTTTTTCCTAGTACCGTGTGCAACTCAAGTTAGGTGATGGGTTAAAAGTCATACTAAGTGGGTAATTTGTGCATGTGTGTGTCATATGATAAATAGACTATGAAATGAGTGTTTTTCTCATATAATATTTATGAAACTCGTCCGAATTTTCCGCTTCGGCTCGCCAAAGGCTCGCCAAAACGGAAAATTCTTAGACTCGTTTCATAAATATTATATGAGAAAAACACTCATTCCATATCCTCTATTTATTCCTTTAAACTAGACTCAAATTTCAAATTACCTGGTTGATTTATAAGGATTGTAATGTACTAGCATCATCTCTGGTTCCTCCTCAGTTTACTCATGTCTTAACCATTTTATTTTAATTATTTCCTAATTTTAATCAATCATTTTACTTCGTAACTGACAATTGTATTTTTTATTTTCCACAGTTTTCTCGCCACGATTTGGCGTTAAGCACCAATTAATAAATAAGCAAAAACTGCAATTGATACCAACATAATATTTTACTTGCTTCTAGAGGAACAGTTGAAGTGATGTCTCGTCGCACTTGTATTCACATTATCAGGCAATATTTAACGCTACGACAAAAATTCACCAACGGACAGAAAATGGCACAAAAGTGAAATCATGTAATGCAATATTACTCGTGGTCCCACATACTAAGTTGAAAAAGATTTGAAAATCTGAATTCTGATACCGGAGTAAGCAACGTCGGGGTATACCATCCCATTTTCTGAACAGCTCCTACCCCAAAACCTGCAATGGACACCGCTATAATATGTCATATACTTCTAGATGGATAGCTGAAGTGATGTTTATACCATGGTTACCTATTCTACAATATATGAAAAGCTTATGACATAAATTTTAGCTTTACACACCAACCGTGGTGAACACGCCAGCAATGGGATTTCAGTAGTTAAAATTTACACCTACAGTGGAACTACATCCAAGCTGACCTTTGGTGACGTCGACCTGAATGCAACTTGTCTAAATTTATCGCACGTCGCCTCACGAAGAGTGAAGTGAAAGTGACAATTATTTATTACGTTTTTAAATGAGTTTACCCCATAAGACACCAAAACTTAACACACATGCATTGTCTCATGTTAATAAAGCAGCCATAAATCGAAATGGTATGTTATTATGCTATTAAAATAAAAAAGGCCCCGTTTCATTTTCCATTTCGTTTCGGCGATAAATTGACAGCGAAGTACCGTCCACCGATGCTCGTGTAAACAAAAACAGATTCGCACGTATGTACGTCTGGTGCTCAGTAAAATCGAGAAAAAAATAATAGCGACTCTTAATAATCTGACGATCATGGAATAATAAAATATACCCAAAGTAGGTTGGTGTACCAAATGTTCACCACTCGTAGTGAAGTGGTGTTAACCGCGCAAAGGTTAGCGATTAACACCACTTCACCTCTCGTGGTGAACATATGGTACGCCAAGCTACTTTGGGTATATTCTGTATGTCTTTGTGTTTTTATTCACATTGTACAAAAATACTTAATGCTACCACGCTGAGTCCCACCAACAGCAGAAGAACATGAAAAATCAATTTCACTTCTCGTGGTTTGTACTACCTCACCTTTTAGCATTCAGTATCCCAAATAGAAAAATGAAAACATTAGAAGATCTCCTGAAAAAACAGGCTATATCACGCAACTGCCATTGTTGACTTAGTATTTTTTCAATTCCTCATGTTGTACCCAATGACACAACTAGCACGATTTTTGGGCCCATTCGTTTCTACTCGTCATAATGATGCTTCAAACCAAATAACAGTTCTCTTTTCCTTGCGGCTTTGGGAAAATGATTGTTTAAAAGTCTTTTCTACTCTTGTTCCCACGGGGATGGGGAAAACTTCGTTTGTATGAAATAAGTACTTATGACACAATAATACCGCATACCAAATTTGTATCATATCGACCTATCCGTTCTGAAAATATAAATTTCTGGTAATCTTGCCCCTGCCGGTGTGACAGGAATGATAGTCCGTAGGACAATTAGTCCCTCTGGACTATTATTCCGCGGAATTATAGTCCTAGGTCTAACATTTCTAGGAATAGTAGTCCGTCGGACTACTATTCCTTGTAATGTTAGACCTAGGAGTAGTATGTCATGCACGTTTCAGGGGCAGGTTGGTGATAGGTTGGTATCAAATACTGAAATGAGTCTAAGAGTCGTTCGAGGAGTCACTCGAACGAGCAATTACTCGATAGCTCATTTGCTCGATGAGCTTCGAGTCGTTCGAGCAATTGCTCATGGAGCAATTGCTCTTAGGCTCATTTGCTCGATGGGCTTCGAGTCGTTCGAGCAATGAAGTAACTGCTCGATAGCTTATTGGCTTTGGGAATGATATTGGCTTTGGGAATGATATTGGCTTTTGTTGTACAGAAGGAAGATAACTCTGCATACAGGTTATTGGAAATCAAGCAATCTTATTGGTTAGTTATAATTTATATAAATGATCTAGATAAATGAAATAACAATAGTACTTGGAATAGGGTCAGAACTAACAAGAATAGAGTAGAATAGCTAAATATAGTAATAATAAGCAAAGCTGTTCCAAATAATAGGCTCTTCTACGCAACTGGAGTATACTCCAGGATAAAGGAACATGGTCAGGTAGACGAAAAGTATTGCATATATAGATAGAAGCAGAGAATTCTGGGTAAATTTGTCCTATAGCACTACGTGCTATTCTTAATAGGGGAAAAACGTCATGGGATAGAGATCCAAAAAGGGATTCTTGGAGAATTCTAAGCCAGAACATTACTCCACTTCAGTCGAATGCACCCCCGATACCCTCTCGGTACTATATCACTACGTGCTAAGCCGATCAATTGGGAAAATAAAGTCAATTTCGGTGATTTTGGGTGGATTTGGGGGATTGTCGGGTTGTTTGTGGAAATCAGATTTACTCCGATTCAATCGAACATACCCACCGAACATACCCCTATCCTATTGTAGGCCTTAGGTAACATAGTAATCACGTGCTACCATAGAAACCAAGATGGCGGCTTGCAGTATACAAAATGGACGATGGAAGCTCGTATCACCCTAACAACACGCGCTGCGCATGCGCACTAACACCACGTATCACTATGAAGATGACGTCACAACATGGCCACCCACGCGGGTTACCATGACAACACAACATGGCGCCACTAGGTCACGTGACATGACGTCACTTTCGGGGTCCCCCACCGGGGTCCCCCAACCTGCCCCTGAAACGTGCATGACATACTACTCCTAGGACTATAATTCCGCGGAATAATAGTCCAGAGGGACTAACGTTCCTACGGACTATCATTCCTGTCACACCGGAACAACTGAAAATATTGCCCCTCAAACCTTTTCTTGACCACAATTTAGTGCATACCTAAAAAGGAAACAGAATACGAAATCTCATTTGATTCCATCTATCGGATTATGAGAAGGTACTTATAAAATGTGGGGTATTTTTTCCCGTCTCCTCCCTATGGGGCATGGCGACTTGATTTAACAAAATCAAAATGCAATCCCATAATTAATGATTCCCTAAAAATTCTCTGAAATAGGTTCAATGTGTTTGAATAATGGTCATCTACACCACCTTCATGCAGGATGACGGACAGGGAGTGATCACTATAGCTCGTCTTGACTGAAAGTGAGGTGAGCTAATGAAGATAAAATAAGAATTTGAAACTTTTTAGTGACGGAAGATTTAATATTCATTTGTTGATACATCACTCTGAATCGAAATTGGCGAGGACGAACCTTACTTGTTATGAATTTCCTCCGTTCGATATGCTTTCTTTTTTTTAAATCACAGAAGTTGACATATCTTATTAAGAATAGATTTTGTCTATTAAGCTCCTTTGAATCAGAGTAAGGAACGTTATCTTTTAATAAGATCTATTTTCTAGATTTTCTAAATTGTCATATGACGGCTATAATTTTCGCACTGATTTAATTTCCCAGCTTTTAAACGTAAATTATTCTCTGAATTAGTTAATTACATTTAATTACATGCCTGTTCTATGAAATCCAGTGGCGGCGCTACGGGGGGGGGGGGGGGGCATGGGGGGGCATTTGCCCCCCCCCCTAAACGAAGGTTTTGCCCCCCAGTTGCCCCCCCTCCCCAGTTGCCCCCCCCCCCCCCCCCCCCCAACCATCTCGCATGCATTTCCATCCACCCTCACATACAAACACATTCAGTCACTCTCTCTCACACACACACACACCCCTCTCTTTTTTTATTCCCAATAATTTCCCATACACACTTAGCCCAAAGCCTCAGGCTAGCTGATGAACACATCCAGGCAGTAGAGATTTAAAGACTCGGATGCAGATACTTATAAGTTATAATTAAGTTATGAGCCAACAAAGGCATGTCTATCCATATCCCTTGTCTAAAAAAATTCATGGATTTCGCATTATGACAGACGGGCATTATGAGTCTCTCTCTCCATATCTCTTGTCTAAAAAAATCATGGATTTCGCATTATGACAGACGGGCATTATGAGTCTCTCTCTCCATATCCCTTGTCTAAAAAAATTCATGGATTTCGCATTATGACAGACGGGCATTATGAGTCTCTCTCTCTCTCTCTCTCTCTCTCTCTCTCTCTCTCTCTCTCTCTCTCTCTCTCTCACGCACAGACCCATCAGACGCGGATCCAGGATTTTTTGAAAGGAGGACCGCTAATTACCATTACATTTAGTCGAAACTTGGACCCAAAGTCCGTAATATAATTTTTTGGTTTGGTACGTCCACAGGACGTACCAAACCAAAAAAGTATATTACGGACTTTGGGTCCAAGTTTGGACTACCTCATAACAAAGTAATGATATGATCCTTTACGTATTTGCCCCCCTTCATGGGAGTCTGCCCCCCTGGTTGCCCCCCACAAAAAAATTTCTGGCACCGCCACTGATGAAATCCCCATCCGCAGTAACACTAAACCACGCGGAAAATGAAAATCTGTTCCGCGTTTCTGTGCGGAACGGACATCGTTAACAGACTACTTTCAAATAGAAACGAAATGTCACTGGAATTTTCTACAAAAACGTGCAACACAATTGCAGTTTGAATCGCTAGCGATAGCTGGAAATCGTTCCCTGAGTTTCAATGTGTTCTATGTGCCAGTAGGACGCAGGGGACGAAACTCAGGGGACGGAATAGTAACACGGGTTCCCCTCATTGGTTGACGATAAAATTTGTTCTTTTTGATAGGTGTCAAAAGAATTGCTGAGTGTTTTTATAGACGCGAAGGCGTGTAATAAAGACAGACCGACACGCGTGTGTGAATAGGTTAATCTATATGACACTTGTGCAATCGCAGAAGGATAAAACTCGAAGCCTGTGGCCTCTCGTTCTCGTTCACATACGGCATCCTATCTCCCAGAAGGCTTGATGGATGACTCCCGGTTTTTCAAACTAAACTGTTGGAGCTTTCTCCACTCCCTTTTTGTAACCACTATGGCCATATACCAGGTCCGCTACCAAACCGGCGTTGCTGTTTGGTTTTCTTTTTTCTTCTTCCCTTAAATTTGCCATCGCACAAATTATATTCTGGCTCGACACCATGGTGGGACTCAAACCTCTACCATCGCCAAGCTGGAACCGAATAGAGCCACTCTCTAACAGTCTTAATGGAGATGAGGGATTGATTATTGACAATCTATCACTCCAACGCAAATTGTCGGGAATTCTAACCGCGTGCATACCCCCTCGGACCCCATTTGAGGCTATAGGAAAGCTAAGCCTGTGTTATCCAAGTGAAATAAAGTAAGGCTAACCGGGTCGCAAGGGAGTTGTAAATCCCACATCGTCCCTGCGCGCTAAAACCTTTCATTCATTCATCTGGTTCTATCCTTGTGTGCTGGCGCTCGTGCCATATCGACTAACCCATTCACATACGCGTGTCGTTCTGTGTTTATGTATTCCAGATTTTATTCTATTGAACTAATTCATGATACAGCAGTGATGCTTTTGTTTGCTTTCATTAATCTACCTGTGCAAAGATATTTTAGTACCCACAAGAAGCAAGCAAAGCACTACTCGAAGTTTTCTAAGCACCAAGAATATCCAACTAACTATTTTACGTTTTAGTTGAAATATTGTTATGAAAAGTGTATATATATATTTTAATTATATCTTTAATGATTTAAGTACAGAAATTAAGATTTTGTTTGTGTTTGACATTATTTTATAGCTTTTGAATACGATAACCATGGAAAATGGATTTTATTGGTAAAAGAGGAAATTTTTCAAATTTGCCAAAAAGTTGACGGAGCGAACTGATGCTCCAAATCAGGTTCCTGGTGGGCCTTTGTGGGATGTTGTTCCATTCTTGGACAAGCATGGCACCAAGCTCATGGGCACTTCTTGGCTGTACTGAGCGGGCTGAAATTGCAAGCTGCAACTCATTCCAGACATGTTCCATTGGATTGAGGTCAGGGGATCTTGCTGGCCAGTCCATACGCTCAACCCCCCCCCCCCCAAACTGTCGGTACTCCCGTACAGAATGGGCAACGTGAGGACGGGCATTATCGTCCATCAGAATGAATCTATCACACACTGCACCTGCATACAATCTGACGTGGGCATCCCGGATCTCATCAGTATACCGCTGTGCAGTCAATGTACCGCGTTCAAGGACACAGAGCTCTGTACGTCCATCCCTACTGATGCCTCCCTAGACCTTGATTGATCCTCCACCATAGCGGTAATGCTCAGAAATGTCGGTTACATGTAATCGCTCTCCTGGTCTTCTCCATACCCTAGAACGCCTATCTGTGTGGTCTAGGCAGTACCTTGACTCGTCTGTAAAAAGGACAGGTCGCCAATCTTCTCTGGTCCATCCAACGTCGTCCATGGCCCATTCATATCGAGCCTGGCTGTGGTTCTGGGACAGTGGAATGCGAATACATGGTCTTCTCGATCGGAGACCACCTTCGTGCCACCTTGCCCGGATAGTCTGAGTCGGTACATTTACCCCGGATGCATTCTGAAGGTCACTGCGAAGCTGGGTTGCTGTGGCAAAGCGGTTCCTACGGGCCTGAATGATCAAAAACCGGTCTTCAGCTGCAGATGCTGCACTGTCTCTGCCACCACCATGCCGTCTTACTGGTGTGCCGTACTGCTGAAATCTTGCCCAGGCTCTAGTGATCACCGTATGGTGCACACCAAGGGCTTCACCAACCCGACGATGGGTAGCCCCTTGCTCCACCATCCCTACAGCCCGCCACATTTCTACTTCAGACAAATGTCTTCTTACATTTGCATTTGCCATATTCAGTCATTAAATCACAAGGGTTTGTGTTGAAATGAAGATTGAATACCCTACGCATGTCATGTACATGTAGACAGTACACGAAAACATCATGAAAATCAAGGGGTACATGCTTTCCATGACTGTCACGAAAAGTCAAGAGAGCTAATGTAACACTGGGGACCAACTCAATATATTCCTCAAGCATATCCACCAAATATATCTCAAATATGTCACAAGCAAATTTCACAATGATGTGTCAAATATTTGGTGCTTAGCAAACTTTGAGTAGTATATTCAAAAAAAGTAGGGTATATCCAAACTGAGGTTGATATTTTCGGAAAATGGTATTGGATACGCGTGATTGGACACATCAATATGTTACCAAGTTTAGTGTGCATCATGAATGTCACCGGCCCACGAAACCATCGTGCAGGTTTTTCGCACGATCGCCACGTTTATGGCTGTGGGGTACGTTTTGAAATTTTCATTTTGTAGTGGACGGGCATTTTCGGAGGTCTCAGCGTTCTTTTCTTGGTATAAATTCGTTCATCAATAGTTTCTGGTCGAAACATAACTTTTGAGGTATGCGATGACTGACACGTTACGAACGTTTACATGCCGTGGGCATGTTGGAAGCTGGCAACACACAGACTGCAGTGGCTCAAATTCTCAACGTTACTCAATCGGTGATTAGCAGGTTGTGGTCACGCTGCCGTCAGAGAGGCAATGCTGATGACGGACGTCGGCCAGGTCGTCCAAGGGCGACTACTGCTAACCAGGATCGTCTCATCCGATTCACAGCATTACGTACCGCCATCAAAGTGCCTCAGAAATTGAACAGCAGCTGCACCGAGCGACAGATGTGTGACTCAGTAGTCAGACTATCCGAAATCACCTACACAGCTGGAAATTGGTCGCTCGACGACCTCGAATAATTCCACGTTTGACTGAACGTCACATCGCAGCAAGGCATAATTGGTGTGTAGCACGAGAGCGCTGGGACAATCGTCGGTGGAACAACGTCATGTTTTCCGATGAATCGAGGTTCACTCTCAACTTCCACGACAGGCGAAA
Source organism: Pictodentalium vernedei (assembly GCA_031216915.1). Classification (NCBI taxonomy): domain Eukaryota; kingdom Metazoa; phylum Mollusca; class Scaphopoda; order Dentaliida; family Dentaliidae; genus Pictodentalium; species Pictodentalium vernedei. The sequence continues at coordinate 82,088,126 of CM062294.1, forward strand.
CAGAGTGTTGCGGCGGCGAAACGAACGATACCATGATGTAACCGTTAGGCAACAGGATCGTTTTGGTGGTGGATCGGTTATGGTGTGGGGAGGCATAACCATGACAAGCAGAACAGCATTACATGGCATCCAAGCGCATGTCACAAGGCAGTACTACCTTGACTACATGTTAGCAGCTCGTGTGGTGCCATTTGCACGACGTCACGGCCGTCGATTCATTTTCCAAGATGACAATGCAAGAGTACACATGGCGAGTGTCGCCACAGAGTTCCCCCGGGAGCAGAACATCACTACGCCGCCTTGGCCAGCACTAAGCCCAGACCTTTCACTAATCGAGCACGTCTGGGATATGCTTGGCAGGCGCCTACGACAACGCCAACACCCCCATAACAATGTCCAGGAACTCGACACTGCACTGCAGGAAGGATGGAATAACATCAGTCAAGCTGATACTGGACGTTTGGTGAGGAGTATGCCACGTCGGATCCGCGCTTGTCTCGCGAACCGAGGAAGATTTACAAGGTATTAAGGTCGTGGACTGAATATGGTAAATTCTCTGACTGACCGTCTATGTCTTCTACAGCTCAGTGCGCGGAATGTGTGCTTGTCAGACACCCAACTATCGCTGAAATGGGAGCGGGATGGCTCAGTGGTAGACTGTTGAACTTATATGCTAGAGGTCCCGAGTTCGATCCCGTCCTGGAGGACCCGCGTTGTGTCCTTGGGCAAGGAACTTTATCCCGGTTGCCTACATGGGGGCTCGATGGCGCCGTGTAGTACGGCGTACTGCATGTCGATGGTGAACATGTCTTCAATCGCCGTGACCCTGCTTGAACAGTTAGAATGTTGAGGAGTCTGGCAGTTTCTCGTCGATGCTCGGTGGTTCTTTCCGAGTACTACGACTTCCTCCAGCCGTAAAACTGTCACGGTCACGAATAGCCATTGTGCATAAGTAAGTGACCTTAAACTCCAATAAATAAATAAAAATAATCGCTGAAATCATTCACCAGATGTCACAATGCAATGCCTCAACTGTCTTTTTGATGAAAATATAAATATATTTCTTCATATATCTCACTTTTATCAAATATCCCCTACTTTTTTGAATAGTATATGATTATTCCGATTCACTTGAATTTTTAACCCACTCATGCACAGAACGACACGCGCGTGTGGAAGGGCTAATCGATATGGCACGAGTACCAGCGCAGAAGGACAGAACGAGAGACCGCAGACCTCGAGTTTTATCCTTCCGCGATGGCACAAGTGACATATCGATTAACCCATTCACAGACGCGTGTCGTTCTGTTTTTATTACACACCTTCACGACGTCCATATGCCTATGTTCTACCTGTAATGTGTACAATAGAACATAACATGTTTAGAAAAAGTCAGAAAATATAGAACAAAGAAGGCATAACAGAACTTGTAGATACATAGGTAGAAACCGAGAATTTAATGGGAAATCAGAGCCATGTAAACAATTATGGGGTTGTTTGTGGTAATTCTACGAAGTAAATATTGATTCTGAGGAAATCCGAACCAGAAAACTACTCTAGTTTAATCGAACTCACCCCGGGCCCCTTGGTACTATAGCACTACGTGCTAAGCCGATTAAATGGGGAATATAAGTCCGTTTCGGTAGTTTCGGGTGGATTTTGGTGATTTGGAGAGGTTGTCGAATCTATTTGGGAAATTCTACGAATCGGAAAATTACTCTTGTACAAAGGAACATACATTCCGAACATACCCCTGTCTTGTTGTAAGCTTTTGGACAACATAGCAACCACGTGCTACCATAGAAACCAAGATGGCGGCCTCCAGTATACAAAATGGACGACGGAAACACGTATCACACTAACAACACGCGCTGCGCATGCGCACTAACACCACGTATCACTATGGGAATGACGGCACCAGATGGCCGCTCACGTGGGCTACCATGTCAACATAACAGGACGTCAATGGGTCACGTGGCTATGACGTCACATATGAGATCCGGCATGAGATCCGGCCAATGTGGGACGATCCGTCCATCTCCTACTACTGATATGACCTTGGATTAAAGTCGCGAAACATCATCGAGTCATTAGCAATAAATGTACCAAGTATGAACAAAATCTGCCAATTAGATCAAATTATATCGACCGGACAAAAATTATAGTAAAATTTAAAAGTTTTCTCGACTGTTACTTGATCTATGGAGCTAGTGACCTCAACTTGAGGGTACAGGCCCCGTTATGACTGGTGATACACTGTCTAGTGACAATACATACGGTTACAAAGTTTTGTTAAAAAGTATTAAGTGGTTAAGAAATTATGGCCCGAACAAACAAAATGTTGATGACGGATGGACGGGCGGGCGACGGACAACTTAGCAATAGAAAAGCTGCGCTGACATTTTGACAGCGGGGGGGGGGGGGGGGGGCTAAAAAAAAATGTCTAAAACAGCTAGTTTTTAGAGATATACAACATACTACAATCATTTCATGAAAATTGGATGGACTTCAATTTTTTGGACATTGACCGCCCCCACCCCCATGACATTGACGTCACGGGTTATATCGGCCATAACCATTGAGAATTCCTTACAACGGCAACATATTTTTAGATATGGTATTTCGCGAAGATTATATTTCTAAAAATTCAAAAGGATAACTTTTATGGATCGTTGGAATTAAAAAAGAAATTTTGGACGTTGTTTTGGATGAAGGTGCAAAATCAGAAATCTAAAAATGAGATAAACCCACTCACCAAAGATGGGCAGATAACCTAAAAAGTTCACCGCTGTAGATCAAGAGAAAGTACCCGAAAATGAAGGGAGAAGACAAAGAAGCAAGAGGCCCGTTGAGAGCTGAAGCACTCACCTTACCAAAGTTGTTTTGAGAAGGATTTAATTGACATCAATGGCTAATTAACACTAGAGATGAATGAAGTTATAGAATTATTTTTAACTCTGTTGTCCAGGCCAGACAATTTACTTTTTCTAGTACTAGGATGCTACCAGAGAAATAATGCCCAAATTTTTAGTAATGCAAAACTAGGGGGTCCAGATATCAACCTAGGGACTTAACATGAACAAACCTGAACGATCTTTTATCTATTGACTAAAGTGAATTTTTTGATTTGATTGGTTGATAGATACGTGGATGAGACCATATTCATTGAAACCTACGATACGTCCGCCCAGCCACTGACAAATTCCCCATACCCAGTGGAAGCATCGTTCTGAAATCTACAAATTGTCCATACCCCGTAGAAGACGCGTCATTCCAGTTTTACAGTGTACATGTATTATATTTTAATTTTTTATCTCCAAAATATAGCTCATGCCCCATTATTGGAATGAGCTTGTCGAGTACCCTCCAATGTGGGGTTCATAAGCTATGTTTTTCAGACAAAAAAGAAAAAAAGAAATTCAATAATTTTTTAATACTAGTCATATCGGCATATTTTCACAAAAACTCTTTTGAACAAAAATTCCACAGAAACCTGTATGGCTCAACAATGGAAGATAAAAGATCTCATGCTGTGTGTGTTCACACATGAAATAGATTGTACTTCTAAAACGGAAAGTCAATAGATAAATTCGTAGGTAAAAACCCGTACCATGTGATCAGACACGGGGTAACTAATAGTATACCAAATATCAAACGGTTCTGACAGGTGGTTCTGGAGAAGAAGATTTTGAGAATACTACCAATTTTGCACTATGTTCAAATTTTTTCCCCTGCCCGATAGGGAACACAAATATCAACCCAGAGACTATATTTCAAAAAATTGAATGTGAACCCTCTACGGAAGTTGTATACCAACTATCAAAAGATTCTGCATGTATCTCAAGAAGCAATTTTTTAAAGATTATTTCTCATATTGGACTAAGTTAAAATGTGGGCTCCAACAGGGAGCCCAAATACTAACCCAGAGACTTGATTTGAACAAACTTAGATCTGATCTCCCTGAGGATGCTGTATACCAAATATCAAAAGATTTTGACTTGTGGATCTGAAGAAGAAGATTTTTAAAGATTATTCCTCATATTGCAAGAACTTAAAATTTGGGCTCCCTTATAGATACCAATCATTAACCGATGGACTTGAGTTGAACTAATTGGTCCAACCCCTGTAAGGATTCTCTATGCCATATATTAAGTGATTCTAACTTGTGTTTCTGGAGAAGAAGAGTTTTAAAGATTATTTCCCATACTCGACAAAGTTAAAATACGAACTTCAATAGTGAGCCCAAAAATTAATCCAGGCACTTGGTTTGAACAAAAGGAGAGCTAACCTCCCTAATGATGCTGTGTACCAAATATCAAAAGATTTTGACTGGTGGATCTGAAGAAGATTTCTAAAGATCATTTCCCATATTGCACTAAGTTAAAATTCGGGTCCCCATAGGTAGCCCAAATATCAACTGAGGGACTTGCTATGAACAAACTTAAATTTGATAGCGCAAGGATGCTGTATACTCAATATCAATAGATTCTGAGTAGTGGATCTGAAAAAGAAGATTTTTAAAGATTATTCCTCATATTGCAAGAACTTAAAATTTGGGCTCCCTAAGAGATACCAATCATTAACCGATGGACTTGAGTTGAACTAATAACTCGTTGAAATGTTTAAGCTGGTAATGGGGTATTCCACCCCAAACAGGGCTAGCATACTTCAATATGGGGGGGATAAATGCATATATTTTCTCTAAAGTTTTCGTGTTGAGGATAAATTTAATTTCCTTAGTTGTGCTAATTTAGAACTACGACGAAAACATATTGAAATGATATGACGAGCCCAAGACAGCTCGAATTGGAGTGTTAAGCCTAAATGTTTGTGTTCACGTGTTCTATGGAGAATTGAGTCTTAGAATTTCATTGATGGAAGTACTGAACTCCTACTTAGTAAAAATAGCATTACTTGTGTCTTTTGCGCATTAAAAGTTATTAACCACTGTAAAGCCAACCCGTTTATATTTTCAATGTCGCTGTTTAATACAGCTGGAAGATCTGAGACAGAATTCTCACATCTCGTAAGACATTTATCATCCTCGAAAAGCCCTGTAATCGACTCAACGTTTTCTGCAATATCATTAATATTCCCTAGAAACAGAAATGGTCCAAGGACCGATCCTTGATGAATGCTTGATGTAACAATAATATAGTCAGACTGACACCTGTTGACTAGGGTCCGTTGTTCCCTATTTGATAGATAACTGTTTAACCACCTAAGAAGGGTACCGGTAATTCCATATTCCTGAAGTTTAAATATCAAGCCCTTGTGCCACATCCTATCAAAGGCTTTTGAAATGTGACAAAACCCCCTGCAGGTTATTAGCTTTCTATCAACAGCTTGGCTCAAAGAGTTGTATATCTCCAACATTTGGAAGATGGTGCGGTTTTTTGGGGTAAGAAACCCAGCTGTAGTTTGTAGAATAGTTGGTGTTCATCGAAGTTCCCGAATAAGCTGTTAAAAATTATTCTTTCCATTATTTTCCCCACACAGCAGAGCAAAGAAATTGGGCTATAATTGTTACAGTAGCTGTGGTCTCCTTTTTTGAATAGGAGGATTATGCCACCTGCTTCCATCCTTGTGGACAGATGCCGCACGATAGGGACTTACAGTAAAGCATACCTAACGGTTTACACAATGTTTGTTTTGTTTCTTTCAACATTCGTTGACTTATTCCATCGGGACCAGTTGCCTTATTTTTTGGGAGCGTTCTGAGTATTTTAATAACAGCTTCTTCAGTAATTATCACCTCAGCGAGTGACCCATTTCAAAGGCTTGTTGGTGTTGGAAGGTTATGATTTCGGGCCTCTGGTCTGATGATTTTTTAAAATGCATCATTTAGTAATTCAGCTTTTTCTTTGTCTGTTTCAATTATTTTTGCTCCAGTGTCAGTCACTTGACAGAGCGGGAGAATGCCAGTGTCACTGCCTTTGCTTAAGAACATTTTAGCAATGTGACAAAAATGCTTTGGGTCTCAGCCATAAGACAACGATTCGTCCAATTTATTGTAAACGTTTTGTTTTGCGGATTTTTTTTCATATTGTTTAGCTTGTTTCTATGTTCTTTGTATTTGTTCCAGTGTCTCTCGTTATTTGAAATTTTAAAGCGTCGCGTTTTGTGCGATCACAATGGCGTATTTCTCTTCTTAGATTATTTTCAAACTACGCCTTGTCTTTGTGACGTATTGTTATTCTATGCTGTGGTATGCGTGCATTGTTCGGCGATCTGTAAATAAGTTTTGGTAAAATTTTTTACGGATTCATTAATATCTCCGGGGTTGTTGATGAGTGTTTCACAGTAAGTTTCGCTGAGTAAAGTATTCATTTTATGATAGTTGGCCGTTGTGTAATTCCGCACAGTCCGTTTTTACCAGTTTGGTCAGAGTGGGGAATGCATGCATGACAAAAACTGCTTTATGGTCGGAATAACCAAAGTCTATTGTTCCCGACAGCCTAGAGTTCGTAGAGTCGCTTATGATTATTGGGTCAATCAAGGTCAGCCTTGGTGCCGTAATCCTCGTTGGTTCGGATATGATGTTTGTCATGCCGAAGTTATTTATTATGTAATTCAATGGAAGGCGATTTTTTCAATTTAAGTCTCCGACCAGGCCTTTCATGTCTTCGCAACTAACGACGGTAAATGCTGTGGCCAGATAAGATAATTGCGCCCAAATTATGCAGAGTTTGAAACTTTTTCCAAAGTTTTGCAGTGTTTCGGCAATATATCGTTTGGCTAGGTTGTGCTTGTAATATAGCTTAGAGCTTACCTTCGAATTAAACAATGCAACAGATAAATAATTTTTTAAACAATCCACAGAATTTGCCATAGGAAAGCATTCGGCGTCGACAGTGTCGTATACGACACTGTTGACGACGATTACTTTTCATCAGGCGAGTTCTATATGACCATGTACTTAAAGCTTGAATCTATTATATTCATGTTTGTGAAATTTCTCAGTAAACGCCATGCGTAATTTAGCTTACATTCAAATAAGCCTTTGGCTCGACACTGGGAAACTACGAAGCCTTCTCGAGTTAGTCGAGTAAACAAACGTCAAAGGGTGGTGGAAACCAGTGATAATGGTGAAGACCTATAACACCGGGTTGTAAACTATCATTTTAAGATATGGACCTACAACCTAAAAGTTAAAACAGACGCCAAGAAGGAGAAAATAACTGTGTTTTTTCTCCAACCATGCAGGCCACATCCATATTTGCCGTTGTACCCAAATTAGACTGATATAAAGGCCTCTCTCCGACTATAATTTCAGATGGGTTGCGGGTTAGTGTTGTGTCAAATTCTTGAAATTTTTTCCAATAATCTTCAGTACAAACGTTTTCAGATCTGTAAGCTACACAAAGAATACTAAGAATACTGTAAGCTATACAACCTCGAACCATAAGTTATCATTGTCAAAATTCAGGTCTGCTATAGGTCTAAAATAAAGAAAGTTTGAGAACTAAACTGCTACACCGCTACCATATTGGTTTTTGTTTGTTCTAACCGGGTATTGGAAGTTGGGACCTGTGATATTTTCTGAGTCGAATGACTCCTCAGTATGTGTCTCAGAAAAACAAACAATATCGTATTCATCGAGTTGATCGGAGAGGTTTTCAAATTTATTTTGAATACCTCGAATGTTATAATGCAATATACAAATGCTGTCTTGGGAGGTGGTATTATCGGGGCCTGGGTTTGGTTCAATAACTCCACTGCGGGACAAAAGGATAATTACAAGAAGTAACCTCAGACCAAGGCGAAGTGTAGGACAGTGAAAAAATAATTTCTTATTGCGTTATTTGCAGATACTTTAGGGTGAGCTTGACTCTTGTTGATACGCGTTGATGTTAAATTGTAAAAGGAGCCAACTGGTGAACTGAATTGTTCTAAATTAACCCTTTACCCAACGTAACGGCAAAAACCGGCAGCGCTATTCACAAAAATTACCAATTAATTTTCATTATTTTTTTCCATTTTTTGTCTCAAAAACATAGGTTATGTCCCCTCATATTGCTATTGCTAATATGACATTTCCCTCCCGTTTACAAAGAACATCACACAAACATTTTTCTGTTGAAACGTAAGTTATCTCAGTCTTGCATTTTACCAAATTGCATGAAAAACTAAGTGTACATATTATATATATATGTAAGTAGTAGTGCTCGCACGTTTCACCCCTATTCTGGATGACCCCGTTGGATGACCCCGGAAGTGACGTCATGTCACTTCCGGGCCCATTGAACTGAATTCTTCTAATAGGGAAGGGGAATACCCTCGAGTATCGATGATAAAACACGGAATCCCATTTTACGGAGTCGGATAGGAATTCCATTTTATGGAATCCATTTTAAAGAATCCTTTTTGGAAAACACCTGTGGCTATGGAATCCCATTTTGGTCGTATGTGCCTATGTGATAGGGCACATTGTGTCACATTGTGCCTTTTCACATAAGCACATATCGGCACATAAAGCATGTGCTTATGTGCAAGGTCACATTGTGTCACATTGTGATTTTTCACATAAGTACATATGACAAAAAGGGATTCTCCAGAAGGTATCCTAGATAGGTATCCTCAAATAATACAATACTAGGCTATAGGTATCCTCAAATACCACATTGTGCCTTTTCACATAAGCACATGTCGGCACATAAAGCATGTGCCTTTGTACTAGGACACATTGTGTCACATTGTGCTTTTTCACATAAGCACATATCGGCACATAAATCATGTGCCTATGTGCTTGGGCACATTGTGTCACATTGTGCTTTTTCACATAAGCACATATGACAAAAAAGGGGTGCCGAAGGTCATATGTTTTTTCAAAAAAGGGGTGCCGAAATTGGGATGCCCGGGGATATTGCCATTGGATATAAATGTGATGAGAATCTGATACAACCTCGTTGTAATAAGGGGAGATAACTCTATACGATTAAGTACAGGTTATGGGAAATCAAGCAATCTGATTGGTTAGTTATAATTTATATAAATGATCTAGATAAATGAAACAACAAGAGTACTTAGAATAGGGTCAGAACTAACAAGAATAGACCAGAAATAGCTAAATATAGTAACAATAAGCAAAGCTGTTCCAACTGATAGGCTCTGCTACGCTACTGGAGTATACTCTAGAACAAAAGAACATGGCCAGATATACATAAACTATTGCATATATAGATAGAAGCAGAGAATTCTGGGTAATGACAAAAGGAACGTGTCTTTTAATGGGAAAAACGTCTTGGGATAGGGACCCAAAAAGGGATTCTGGGAGAATTCTAAGCCAGAACATTACTCCTGTTCAATCGAACCCACCCCTTTGTACGCCCTTAGTACTATAGCACTACGTGCTAAGCCGATAGATTGGGGAAATAAAGTCAATTTCGGTAAATTTGGGTGGATTTTGGTGATTTGGAGGGATTGTCGGGTTGTTTGTGGTAATCAGATTTACTCTTCTACAATCGAACATACCCTCCGAACATACCCCGTCTTATTGCAGAAAAATTGGGTAACATAGCAATCACGTGCTACCATAGAAACCAAGATGGCGGTCTCCAGTATACAAAATGGACGACGGAAACACGTATCACCCTAACAACACGCGCTGCGCATGCGCACTCACACCACGTATCACTATGGAGATGACGTCACAATATGGCCGCTCACGCGGGTTACCATGACAACACAACATGGCGCCACTAGGTCACGTGACATGACGTCACTTCCGGGATCATCCACCGGGGTCATCCAGAATAGGGGTGAAACGTGCGAGCACTACTACTTATGTATGTTCAACGAAAGCAAGTACCCTGTGGCAACCATGGGCGCAGATCATGGGGGGGGACGGGGGTACGTGTCCCCCCAGATCTCATCAAGGGGGGACATGGTATGCCATGTCCCCCCACCACTTGGGGGACATGGTATGACACGTCCCCCACTATGCTCCCCCACTGCTGCACCCTCTCATCAATTTTAATGCGAGATTCACTTCTGATACACGTTCAACTAGTCCAAACTTGGACCCACAGTTCGTAATATAATTTTGGGGTTGGTACGGCCTGTACTGTAGCCGTATCAACCACAAAAATTATATTACGGACTATGTCTGTGGGTCCATGTTTGGACTGACGTAACGTTCAACGAACAGTTGTTCAACACTGCGCCTTCAAATAAGTTGTTACTCAGCCAGACACAGCTGTGGGTCGCACGAATGCATAAGCAGCATAACTATTTGATATCGGAATATCAATGTTGCAGACAGAATTCTTATGCAGAGAGAGTAATAGGCCGGTACTGAGCTTGTTGATGACGTATGTGTCGGGCTGTTATTGGATCTGTTAATCCATTAACGGGCCCGACACATACGTCGTCGCTCCATCTGTTGGGCCCTTATGCTAATCCACCGCACAGTTGAACTGTGTTAATCTAATAGGGAACGCTCGGTAAAGCGGGAACAATTATGGTTAAGCATTTTGACAAAATTACAACAGGCTGTTGAAAAACATATTTTTTTCTACTAAATAATTAAGAGAAATTATACCCCAGAGGCCACCAGAATGCACCATTTGAAAGCGCAATTTAAAAATGTTCTTGGGGGCAGAACACTCCCCCCCCCCCCCAAACCTCCCTCTGCCAGAGGCCGCTTTTCCAGCCAGGAACTTCATATGTCATAATTTCATTAAGTAGGATGGACTCTGAATGCATGCGTTTGGTAGTCCAAACAATATTTTCAACGTGCAGCCTTAAGGCTGCACGTTGAAAATATTAATTGGTCTACCCTAAATAATGAATATAGATTATTCCAATTTCAGAAACTCAACTGACATGGAAGATGGCACCAGGGTTCAAAGAGCCAGCAATAAGAAGTGTTTCAACCGATCGTCAATGTTGGTTTAGGGTTGAGGCCCACTGATTAAAACGCTGTTTACAGTGCCAACTAGGACAAACCATAGTATCACTACCAATATCTTAGATTATCGTCCACCCCGGCTGATAACTCCAGCAATCTACACCATTACCGAGGCTCTCGGTGTCTGAACCGCCAGCTTGAGGGAAATTAGATTAGGATTTTACACGTAGTTATCCAACCATTTACTCATATTGGTATAGAGGTTTAAGAATTTTGTTGAGTAGTTCCACAAAATCTTACTGGAAATCCCGCCACTTGACTTCACTGGTAATGAGGTTCAAGAAATTTTGTTGAGTGGTTCCACGAAATCTTGCTGGAAATTCACCAGTATGTGCATCCAGCTTTATGGTCGTTTTAAAGATTTCAACAGAGTCCGGGCGCGGTGGCTCATTGGGTAGAGGTGCAGGCTGCACGCCGAGAGGTCCTCGGTTCGAATCCCACCTGTGGCAACCGCGTTGTGTCCTTGGGCAAGACACTTCACCCCATTGCCCATTTGGGGGCACGGTGACGCTGTACACTAAGGCGTACTGCACGTCGATGGTGCTCCTGTCTTCAACCAATGCCCACCCTGCTTGTGTGGAGTTAGTATGTTGGGGAGCTGACAGTTGCTTGCCATTGCTAGGTGGTTCTCTCCGGGTACTCCAGCTTCCTCCATCCGTAAAACTGATGTGGTCATGATTAGCCATTGTGCAGAAATCTGTGACCTTAAACACCAATAAATAAATAAATTCAACAGAGTCGATACCATACTAGGTACGTTGGCCGATCGTACAAGTAACATCAACCCGATGGTCCATCAGATGCCCTCATAGAATTCGCAATTTTAGGAAATACATATCGTTACATGTACCTAAAAATCCCACGAGTCCTGCTGAGAAGTAGATTTTTAATACGAAAACTTCTACAAAATCTTAGAGAACATGAGGGGGTCCATCAGTCGATAAACTGTCTGGGTACAACCCGGAGGTCCATCATCTGAAACACTGCCCAAGGCTTCCAGTATTTAATACAGTATTTAGTACAGTGACCGGTAACTGCTCTCGTAAACTTGGCAGTCTTGAGAAATACATATATAGTAACATGTACCTACAAAATCCCACGAGTTCTGCTGAGGAAATACATTTTTAATAAGAAACTTTGTACAAGATCCTAGAGAACATGAGGGGTCAATCAGTCGATAAACCGTCTGGGTTCAACCCGGAGGTCCATCATCCGAAACACTGCCCAAGGCTTCCAGTATTTAGTACAGTATTTAGTACAGTGACCGGTAACTGCCCTCATAGACTTGGCAATCTTAGAAAATACATATATAGTTACATATACCTACAAAATCCCACCAGTATTTAGTACAGTATTTAGTACAGTGACCAGTAACTACCCTCATAGACTTGGCAATCTTAGAAAATACATATATAGTTACATATACCTACAAAATCCCACGGGTTTTGCTGAGGAAGTACATTTTTTTAATAAGAAACTTTCTGCAAAATCTTTGAGAACATGAGGGGTGCATCAGTCGATACAATGTATCAAAAGATTCTGAACAGCGGGTCTAGAGAAGAAGAAGATTATTCCTCATATTGGACAAAGTAATAATTCGGGCTCCAATAAGGAGCCCAAATATTGACCCAGGGACTTGGTTTGAACAAACTTAGATCTGACCTCCCAAAGAATGCAGTATACTGAATATCAATGAATCTCAAAAGATTCTGACTGATGGATCTGAAGAAAAAAATGTTTAAAGTTATGTCCCATATAAGTTAAAATTCGGTCTTCCAAGGAGAACCCAATTAATAGCCGGTGCACTTGAGTTGAACCAATTTGAATCCAACCCCTGTAAGGATTCTGACTGGAGGATCTCAAGAAGAAGATTGTTCAAAGACTATCCCCCATATTACACTAAGTTAAAAGTCGAGCCTCCTTAGGAGGCCCAAATATTAACTGAGGCACTTAATTTGAACAATCTTGAAATTGACCCTCAAACAATATACCAAACATTAAAAGATTCTGACTGGTGGTATTGAAGATGAAGATCTTTAAAGATTATTCCCCATATTTCCCTGAAGTTAAAATTCGGGTTCCTGTATTGAGCTCAAATATGAACCAAGGTGCAAACTTTTAACAAAGTAGTATCTGAGGCAAATATTACTCCACGAACTTCGCTTAAGCAAACTCGATTCTACATCTCAACAGGAAGCTCCATACCAAATACAAAGTCATTTTACCCACTGGTTCATGATAAGAAGATTTTTTTTTAAATTTGGAGCATTTTCTCCCAGTGCCTCCTTATTAGGCTGGACAAGTTGATTTAAACAAAAAAAAATGCGATGTCAGGAGTCACCTCAAATTTAACTGAAATCACTTCACGTGTTGGAGGAGAAGATGCAAACACCATGTTCACGACGACGGGCGACGGACGGTTAGTGATCACTATAGCTCATCCTGACTTTCAATCAGGTGAGCTAAAAAAGTTTACAATTACAATATACCATTTCAACCTTGTTGAATGATATAATAAGTGCAGATGTTTTCGATAACCCTTTGAACACTAGTGGTAACTTCCATACCAGTTCAACGGCGGCAATTAAAAGAGTCCATATTCATTATTTGGGGTAGACCAATCAATATTTTCAAAGTGCAGCCTCCGGGCTGCACGTTGAAAATATTGATTGATCAACCCCATACGCATTTACTGAACAGCCATCCTTTTGAATGACGTTATGACGTATCATGTTCCTGGCCGGAAAAACGGCCACTCGGGTTCAAAGGGTTAATTAATAACTATGGTATATACTTTTTAATAGCCGCAGATGGTTGAACAGTGTTTGTACATTAATGTTGGCCGCATACCAGTATAGTTCTCAAGAATACACCTGCGACAACTTTTACAGTGCAATATACAAAGTATGGGGATCTAGGGTTAACATTTAACTAGGGTTAACATTTCAGTACTACTATTTTGAGAAAGAGGCAACCAGCTTTAGTACACATGTCTAGAAATACTTTTCCGTCTAACAACTTTCACCCAAACACACATCTTTCTTATTAAAACACATTTATGAAAACTGACTTTATTTATCACAAAGTTATATAATGAACATCCTTCCCTCTCAAAACATAGTTCGATCTTATTTGGATTAATATGGAAAGTGATGAGATAAAAGCATTGAAAAAAGTGTTTGACAAATGCTATGACGGCAAACCAAAACGCAGAAGAACTATCGATATTGGTTTCTGCAATTAAATTCCACTTAGCGGCAGCATGAGCAACTAAGTTCAACAGGATATCGCAAGATTCTCCACACTTCCCGACAATATTTTGTTGTTACACTAAATGAATACTAATATCAGTTTAGAATGTTCCGCGCCTCTTACAAGCGCCGACAAAAGAAACAAAAAATCTAAAAGAATTATTAATCACTCTTATGAATTAAAAAAAAGCATGCTGTACGATTTGCATTTTAAATTGAAGGTCATCCATTTTCCTTAGGCAAATTGTCTAATTTATTCCGTCTCCGACATGAAGTGACCCTGGACGTCGAAGGTGTCATTACACCCCATTCAAAAAACGGTTTATGTCGGGGCTCGCTTGACAGCTTTAAATTACACTGGTTTTTTTCACATTAATTTAAATAAATATAAGACTGGTTTTGAAGAGTACCTTAATGGAACCTTTGTGGGGCCCTGTTGTTCAAGCTGAGGTCGCGGTCCCAGGAGCTGAGGGGTAAAATTGGGGAAAACAGTGAAAAGGAGTGCCAGATGTGTAATTTGAGCGTGGTGGAGACCCTGGAACACTTTCTTCTAGAATGCCCAAAATACCAGTCTAAAAGAATAACATTCATTGGGAGTATAATGGGGAAGTAGGATGGGGAATGACGGACATGTGGTTAGTGGGCGACTCAAAGCAAAGGGTTAATATGCTAATCGGAGAGATTGGGAAGAAAGGGGCAAGGGATGTCATCAAGCAGTTCGTCTCCGAGTGTTGGGAGGAGAGAAGAAGCGTGATAATAGGGAGGCAGTTGGGAGTACAGGGGTACCCAAAGTCTTCTCACCCGAGAACCGCGACAAATCAGCGGCCGGCCAAAGTGTCATTATTATTATTAACTACTTATCTACAGATCAATGTAAACCAACATCACCGCCACAGAATATTTGGTTATCCAGTTATCCATTCTAAAACTCTCGCTACCAAGATCGCTAAGAGAGAGATACTATTATGCAACCATTCAACAGTTTCAAGCTCTCTACACCCGTAGCAACCAGAAGTCGCAACCACAATGTGCACTAACTGCCTTAACGGCGAGGCCCGTTTGACGAGTTCAGTTATCCTGTTCTTTGTTTGTTGTCTCTCTTTAACAACACATTTTAACTGACACGCGAAACCAATCACACCGCCAGAGTAGATCATATCGGCTATTCTATAAGTCGCACTGGCGCGTCTTTGATAAATAAATGACACAAAATGCTGGCATTAACATACACTAGCTTCAAATATATCACATTACTATCCATATGATTAAAACAAATTCCTATCAATACCAGGCATAACAACTGGTATATGTAGCGGTACCGGTACCGCCAGTTCCCTCATGCTCCAGCCGGCACCGGTACTGAAGCTTTTGTTCCGCCGGTACCGGAACAAAATTATTTTATGGGGAAATTCCTAACTGAACGAGGGTAAACGGGCTAATAATTCGTACCCGGAGTTCCAATGTGTTCTATGTGCCTAATGGCACATAGAACACTTTGGACCTCAGGAGACGAATTGTGTGTGGCACATTTATACGATATACTTTCAGCTTATTTGTGAATGAACATATCAAAACACTCTAAAGGGGCATGTTCTGTCTGCACCACCACCTCGATGAGGGCGATCATTTTAACTTTCCAAACGTGGCATCAAAGACAATGAAAGCACCGTCATCGGCTACTTCAGAGAAATTATTCTGTGGCGACATCAAAGTAATTATAAAGCACGATTTTCGTGCTTTATGATTACTTTGATGACGCCGAAGAATAATTGTACACGATGCCATGTTTGTCTTTGCGATCTTGGGTTTGGGTCGGTTTAAAAACGAATTTCTCCCATCTGATTGTGATGTCACCCAAATGTTGACTTGTCCCGATACCGGTATCGGTTTCGACGGGACAGGCGCTTTCCCGTCCCGGTGTAAAAGGAATGGAAGTCCGTAGGAACGTTAGTCCCTCTGGACTATTATTCCGCGGAATTATAGTCCTAGGTCTAACATTTCTAGGAATAGTAGTCCGCCCGGTGTAAAAGGAATGGAAGTCCGTAGGAACGTTAGTCCCTCTGGACTATTATTCCGCGGAATTATAGTCCTAGGTCTAATTTTTCTAGGAATAGTAGTCCGGCGGACTACTATTCCTAGAAATGTTAGACCTAGGACTATAATTCCGCGGAATAATAGTCCAGAGGGACTAATTTTCCTACGGACTTCCATTCCTGTTACATCGGTACCGGTTATGTTGCTACGGCGGTACTTTGACATGCCTGGTCAATACTCAACACAATGAGGCACCAGTCCTAAAACGTATGGCTTTGATACTCAGTTAAACCCCACATGAGGATAAAGTGGCTATTGTGATATCATTTAGCATGCCTTTACCCATGCCCCTGTGTCTCCCTCTATTCTGATTGACGGCAAAGGGACTATTGATTGTAAAATGCTGAAAAAACTAAAAGACTGCAACATAATTATAAGTATCCAACAAACTAAAATAACGGCATCTGTATGAACCCGATAACAATACGTCCTAGACTACGTGTTCGCTACTTTAATAGCAGGTATAAGAATTTCAATTTGATAGTTTTTCTTCCTCAAATCAACACTACTGCCACATGCTTTGCTTGCGGTTTTGGTGGTCATGAAGAGAGAAAGGAAGAAAGGTCATTTTTTCAACATTAATGCCATTTTTCCAGTTATTGAATTGTGCTTAGAATATGTTTATTTCTTAGTGTTTAAGGTCACTTTCAGCATCTTATGCTATACCATGACCACCACATAGGTATGAAGTCAAGTAGAGCCAATCGTTTATGCTTAGAATAAATGACTTGTAGAAGTCAAAGAAATATTTGAATTCACTTCATGAAACTGAAGTTATTTTAGCGCTGTATTTAATCCCCGTCTGTTATTACCACGGAGAGAAGCATTCTACTTGTGCTTGCTTGTTGCTGAGGATCCTCAGTGTATAAATATTTAAATCTCAACTTATGATAACGTTCAGTTCGATTTTCAGTGCACTAAAGAAGTTTTACCACTGCAATGACAGTCGTTTTATTTCGCAGTGAAATTTCAAAACCTTTGATTTCTAAAGCTTTGATTTCGTAACGTTATTCTGAAATGAATAAATATCTTGCAGCTTCACATTAGACAGTTAGCTTCAACTGCAGAAATAGCTAATATGGTGGATATTATAGTACCGTTTCAGATAGGAGCGCTCAACTGTAAGTTACAATGCAGTATTTTCCTGGAAACAGCACCTCTAGCGGTTTGCACTCCAATCTTAAATGGAGGAAAGAAGTTCCTGGAATTATCCGATTGGTGGAAAATGAACTGAGCTTGTAAATGTGAATAAAATTTTAAAGTGCATGTTTTGGAAAATATATGAAATATTAGTGACAATTTTCTTCTGAAATGTGTAAGAGAAGATTAAAATTGGGTGGGGGTAGGTAAAAATATGTCTATTTCATTCAGTGCGAAACTGGACGGCAGTAATGGAAGCTTCAAATTTAAAGGCAAAATTCACATGGCGATCTTTATTTTTTGTCAGTATATTTTTTTCATGAGATGGATAAATGGTTGTTTTTGCCCAAATCAGCTTGATGAGATGGGGAGAGGAAGAAAGATTAGTACTGTCGTCAAAGGAAAAAAACACTGTATTGAAACCTGCAATCTCAGCCAGCGTTAACAACATCCAAGAATTAGCTCCCTTCCACCACACAGAGAAATTTATTCAATCCACGCTTCAACTTAACTGAGAAATCACCTCTGATAACCTACTCTTCTCAGAGAACAAGTGAGGACATTTGGCAATGTGTTATCATTTATATGCTGCTTTCGTACGTATGTTGTACAGTACGTGGAGAGTGGATTGTAACTAAATCACCCGCGGAGTGGAGTTATCATCCACACTATAAGTTTCAAATTTTGTACATATCTTCTAAAAACACAAGCAATGTTTCAGTCAATGGACCTCCGGGTTTAACCCGGAGGTCCATTGGCTGAAACTTTGCTTGTGCTTGTTATGCTTTGCAACAAATTTGCAATTATTCCTTGGGTGGAATCTCCACTCTGCGGGTGATTTAGTGATAATACACTCTCCACGTACTGTACAACTGCAACAATAAATTACTGTTATGAATATTTACCTTGATGACCTTTCCAGCTGAGGAACGTAAGACCAGTAATCAGAAAACAAGTAGTAAATGCGCATGTATTCAACACCACTTGTCGCATGCGCTATGCTGTGTAAAAACGTTTTATAATGAAAAAAAGGAAATCTGATAACGATTTTAGAGCAGAAACGAACATTATATTAGACTAAATGGGTACTAGGGCCGATAATCAGATTTAAACCACTCGTAGAATAAGGGTTTTAACCACTTTTTTTACTCTTGAAGCTATTCCATATGGTAGCGCTCTTTTAGTGTTGATTGGGTGATCCAACTTTGCGTGCAGGTATTGATGAGTGTCCGTAGGTTTTGTATATAAACCGGTTTTAAGAAATCCGTCTTCAATTTTGACTATCGTGTCTAAGAATTCTATACTATTTTCAGACCACCTTGAATCAACTTGAATTCTTGAGTGTATCGTATTTGGCAAAGAATGATATTGTTTCAGAGACTCCAACCCATGCGTCCATACTCCCCAGATATCATCAACGTACCGTACCTGTTTAAGGGGGTGTAACTTCGATGCTTTTGACAGTTTCTCTTCCCATTCACCCATATATGTGCACGCATAATTCATCCCTAATCGCGAACCTATTGCGATGCCGTCCATTTGTAAATAATGTCTTCCTTTAAATGAAAAATTGTTATTGTCCAAAACAGTTTCTGTTAGTTTAAGACCTATCTCTGTTGGGAATAATTTTCTTTGAGAGTTTTCTAGTGCTTTTTTACAGGGCAATATACCTTCATTACGTGGGACGCTTGGATATAGTTTCTTGACATCCGTACAGTACATTATGCTGTTTTCGGGGAGTGGTTGGGGTATACAGTCCAGTCTGTTCAGGAAATGTTTGGAGTCGCGTATGTAGGATTAACGGCTCAACGTGTTGTTTTAATTCAGACTCCATCACTTCTGCTATTTTCTCTGTTGGGTGGGTTATTCCCGAAATTATTATTCTTAAAGGGGCTTCATTTTTATGCATTTTGGGGTTACCTTTTACTCTTCCAGCCTGTGGTTGCTCAGGTATCATGTACGTTAATACTTTTTTGTCTATCAGCTTGTTTTTTTTTAGTTTTTTGAGTTAATCTTGTTTGGTATTTTCTCAGTCAGATCTACAGGTACTTCTTTGTATGTTGTTTGGTCCCCCAACTCCATTAAGATCTCATTTTCATATTTACTTGCATCCAAAACAGTTATTCCGGACCCTTTATCGGGTGGTCGCACGACTATTGTATTCTCATTTAATAACTCTTTCAGAGCCTTCTCTTCCATTTTTGTTATGTTGTTCCGCACGCGTTTTTTATGCCTTTCAACATATCTTCCCGTACTATCTCTAAATAAAGGTCATGGTGCTTATCTCTACCTTCTTTAAGGGTCCACGGGTTGCGCTCTCTGAATTTATCATTAATATACTGGTGTTCATTGTCTATGAAATACTCACATAGTCGCATTCTGCGCTCCCATTCTTTTATCTCAGCGATAAGGTTCGCCATATCCAAATTTCTTTCCGTTGGAACAAACTTGAGACCCCTTTTAAGTAGTGTTCTTTGGTGTTTTGTTAGTAGTTTGCTGATTTATTTTAGTTTCATTGTGCAGAATTTTACTCTCTATACCCACATAAGTGTTATTTTGATCATCACTTATATTCTTAACTTCTACAGATTCGTCCTTTTTGGAGGGTTTCTCAGACTTTTTGTCGGTAATCTTTTTTGAATAATCCCGGAGATTCAGTTTTGGTTCATCCCTACGGAATACGGAAATATTTTGTGACTGCAAGTATTTGTATTTGATTATTTTAGGTCCATTTGTCTTTTTCATACTTCCAAACATGTGTGCAACCTGAAAATGGGAATCAATCAAAAAGAGACAGAAATTTAATTCACTTGTACTCACCAGTTTTTCAGGTTCGAATCGCACCCATTTGTAATTTTGACCATACTTACAATATACATGAATGCCTATTCCCAGCATATTCACCAAACCTATTATATCCTCATCCGTTGCCCAGCTCTCAATACTACCATTCCTTTTGGATCTGTTTCTAATTTCTAATCCTGTAACAATGTCGTCGAATCCCAAAACATGCCTTTAGTGACGTCGTTTCGAACGAATGTCGTCTCTTTAGGAGTTTCCAGATCACCAAATTCGAAAATGACTTGTTACAAGTGCCGTCGCTTTGGGAGTTTTTGTATCACCTAATTCTCAGTGTTTACAACTGTATCATGTTATAATTCATTATTAATGCTTGTGTGATAAGTGGTATAATGGAATATAAATTCATGTTTCTTGGACGACGACAGTTGTCAGAATTAAGTAGAGTGAAACAATTTTTGGGGAATTTGAGGAAGAGACTCAGTGAGGTTGAGGAGTAATACTAAAATTGTGGAAATATAATTGATTGAAGTCACATTCATGATTCACTAAAGTTGTGAACAACAAGTGAGATTTTAATATTTCTGATTCTTTTGAATTCATTGTTCGCAGTTAAAATTGAAAACACACCCACTGAAGACATATTTGTTGGTAAGTTTGTGTCTATCGGTGTCGACAAAGGTTAAATAGACACGGCGCAAGCATTTGTTGTTGAGAAATTCCAATGAACACGTGCGTAATCGACGCTGATCAATGGAAGTGGAGCTTACATTTTCTTTGTCCTCATGTCTCCAGGGAAGAACTTTCCGATAGCACCCGTGTTTTGTCCAAAACCTCCAGTACTATCACTTTCAGAAGGTGTCACCCTGTGCACCTCGAACCTTCCCTGACATGCCTATAGGTTCTTGAAAATATACTGATTGATACAAACCCACCAGACATAAACCTCACAGGGGACATACCGTTGACCCTTTACAAACTTTTTATGTTTAACTAGTACCCATCATGGATGTCTCTTCACCATACAACCAATCTGTCCTTCTTGACCATTACACGGCAAAATTGACTGGTTTTCTTGATATAATGGTCTCCACTGTAACAGTTACTACGGTTATGACAACTCCAGGTTGATATTTAACAAACGTGGCTAACGCAACGAGGCGACTGCTCCAATGTCTTCCTCACAGGTCATATAGATATCCGACAGGAACAATAATAAGGCAACATTCGTAGGAAACTCGATCCGTTACTTGGTGATCATTGTCCTCTACTTTATTTTCATGCCTTTTCCGCCGCAAAATTCATAATACAAAGTAGAACTGGTTTTATACCATGGTTACCTCTTCTGCTATATATGAAAAGCCTATGACATAAGTTTTAGCTTTATATACAACCGTCGTGAACATCCCAGCAATGGGATTTCGATAGTTAAAATTTACACTCCAGTGGAACTACATTCAAGATGATCTTTCGTGACGTCGACTGAATGCGTACTTGTCTAAATTTATCGCACGTCGCCTCGCGATGAGTGAAAAGAAAGTGGGAAATATTTTTTACGTTTTTGAATGAGTTTACCCCATAAAACACCAAAAATTAACAAACATGCATTGTCTCATGTTAATAAAGTATCCATAACTCGACACAGTATGGTATTATGTTATTAAAATCAAAAAGGCCCTGTTTCTTTTTCTATTTCATTTCGATGATAAAAGTGACAAGAGGAAGTACCGCCCACCGAAGCTCCTGTAAACAAAAACAAATTCGCACGTATGTACGGCTGCTGCTTAGTAAAATCGAGAAAACATAATAGCGACTCTTAATAATCTGACGATCATGGTATAAATAAAATATACCCAAAGTAGCTTGGTGTACCAAATCCTCACCACTCGTGATGAAGTTGTGTTAACCGCGCGCCGAAGGTGGTGAACATTTCGTACAGCAAGCTAGTATGGGTACATTCTATATTTACTTGAGTGGACGAAAAGTTATCCACACCCGCCAAACTAGAAAAAAAATGTTTTCTGATTTTTTAATAATTTTAACTTCAATAACATTTTTAATAAAATTGACAATTCCACTTATTATATGACTATGTAATTTAACCGCTAAATATCACTACAATTTGACGATATTTTCCTGGTCCCCGGAAAATCCACAGTGTGGAATCCGATTTCGTATCAGTATAGTATGACGGACTATTTACGGGTGCGTTCGAATTCGTATAATTAGCTGTTCCGGTCGCAGAGAGTACTTTACTCTGAGCTGGAGCGGGTACGCTCGAACGGCGGTCTGGGGTTTTTTTTATCGTTCCCATGATATTATTTTATCGTATTCATGCGCATTGGGGGTTCCCCGGAAGTGTGCACCTGTTACAAAAATACAAAAATAAGTGTAAACAAAAATAGTTCTTTTTACTTCACTAGTGGTACTGATTCCACAATCACAAGGGGCATCCTGCATGCTTCCTCCCATTGGAGCGAGTCCGTTGGGCGAATGTTACATTAATATTTTATTAAGATTTTTTAAGCCCCCCCCCCCCCCCCCCCCCCCCCACACACACACACACACAAATCTGCAATACCCCTTTGACCAGCGCACACCCATAATTCCCACTTAAACTTTATGCTTTGAATTTTCGTTTCTGCAATATGACGCGTGTCAGTCTCATTGGATCGAGCGCGTTGGGCTCGACCCGGTTGGGGGTAGGGGGGGGGGTTGTCACGTGCCATCTTGTTGAAGCAGGAGATGAATATCCGGCCTCGGAAGGAGAAAAGATTCTGATGATTTACAATTAGCGATTGACATATATTCTACGAAGAGTTTTTAAGTAGCTCTCCCCACACATACACACATACTGTACTAGAATTCAACCAAATACACCGAGTGTTTGATTAAGCCACTAACCCCTTGACGCGCGCATACCCATAAAGCATATTTAATACTTTGTTCCAAATTTTGGTTTCTGGAATATGGCTCGTGTCAACCGCCATTCTGGATCGAGTCCGCGGGTTTCGAACTTATGGGGAGTCACATGGTATCTCTTTGGGATAAGAAATGAAAATGACTCTCTATGGAGCCCTCTAGGGAGTGACCTAAGATGCTGGCTTCCGGCGGAAACTCGTGTTCGTGCGACTCTTAATTATCGTTAAAAGGCCTTCCATAGATTGTGACTTCATTGTCTTCGGTCTGAGTTCTTGGGCTCTCTTGAATAAGAGACATACGTGATATTGTGTGGACCCTATGTAAATTAACTGTACTGAGTTCCGAAGTAACCCTGCGCCCTGCGCAGTTCACGTAAAATTCTTCTCCAAATTTTACGTTTGCAGAATTTGCTTCAGAAAGCTGACAATTGTCCCCTCGCCGGAACGAGCTCGTTGGGCTCGCGGTGGTGGGGAGTTTCGGGTCACCTTTTGGACAATGAATGAGAACTTCTGAGTTCATCTTAAATTTATTTGTAAGTATCAATGCCCATCAGCACAAGGAATGACAACCCCTGAGTCCCCTCCCCCCCCCCTTCCCGTAAACCATGACGCTAAAACTTTGACGATTTGCGAATAGCTAGTATTAACCCTTTACCCAACGTGACGGCCAAAACCGGCCAGCGCTATTCCCAAAAATCACCAATTAATTTTCATTATTTTTTCATTTTTTGTCTCAAAAACATAGGTTATGACCCCTCATTGGAACGAGCTCGTCGAGTTCGTTCCAACGAGGGGTCATAACCTATGTTTTGGAGACAAAAAATGAAAAAAAATAGTTATTCAAGAATTTTTTTTGCAAGTGTCGTCTGCTTTTCATGTTTGGTAAAGGGTTAAATAAATAATTAGTCTCGATTATCCTATAAGCCAGAATATATTTATAACATCGCCGTGACACACTTCCTCACCCTACAGGAAGGGCAACTCAATATCCTTAGTGATAATTGTACATAT
Source organism: Pictodentalium vernedei (assembly GCA_031216915.1). Lineage (NCBI taxonomy): Eukaryota > Metazoa > Mollusca > Scaphopoda > Dentaliida > Dentaliidae > Pictodentalium > Pictodentalium vernedei. The sequence continues at coordinate 82,112,254 of CM062294.1, forward strand.
GTTTTTGCTTACTTTTTTATGTTTTATTTGTTCCGCCGTTTTCAGCTTCTCAACACTGCAGTACACCCTTTCTATTCGAGTTGAATATTCTTGTTGCTTTGCCCTTGGCCCCATTTCATTAATCACAATCCAGCCTGAATGTAAGTCATATTGCTCTCTGCGTGCACCCCTGGGTGGCCACATGTTGGACGATGGCGGGTAATACAACGATAGACGAGATCCGGAGAAAGACAGAATACGACTTTAGATATATATGTAATCACATACACCCAAACTCGGATGTAGACCCGGCTACCCCTTCAGAACAACTCCTGAACGAATTCCAGTACCACTCACCAAACGAAATCCCAGAAAACTTCAATATTCAAGAAGGAGGATTTTCGTTACTCCATCTCAATTGTCAAAGTGTCAAGGCACACTGGGATCCACTTAAAGGGCTTCTCTGTGAAGTACAGTATTCTCGCAATCAGTTTGAAATTATTGGTCTTACAGAAATATTCCAAATTCCCCCTAATATGTCATATCAGTTAAACGGTTATCACAGCCTGATTAAAAACACAAGGCCCACTGGTGACGATGGACGCGGTGGTGTTGGAATCTATATCAAGGACGATATAGCCTTCAAAATACGCCATGACCTTTCAATTTTCATTCCGCACGTCTTTGATTCCCTTTTTATTGAAATTCAATTTAATAAATGTACTAAAACAGTGGGGGTAATATATAGGCCCAATACTCCACCGAAAGTAGATATAGATCTCTTCCTGTCCAAATTAAATGAGTTAGTAGATAAACTAAATAATGAGAATAAAAAAGCTTATATTATGGGTGATTTTAACATTGACCTCTTGAAAGCTGGCACTCACAGTAATACCGCCAAGTATATCGATATGATGATGAACCGGGGGGGGGGGGGGGGGGGCGGTGGCTCAGTTGGTAGAGGTGCAGGCTGCAAGCTGAGAGGTCCTCGGTGCGAATCCCACCTGCGGCAACCGCGTTGTGTGCTTGGGCAAGACACTTCACCCCCATTGCCCACGTGGGGGCACGGTGACGTTGTGAACTAAGGCGTACTGCACGTCGATGGTGCACCTGTCTTCAACCAATGCTAACCCTGCTTGTGTGGAGTTGGTATGTTGAGAAGCTGACAGTTGCTCGCCGTTGCTCGGTGGTTCTCTCCGGCTACTCCGGCTTCCTCCACCCGTAAAACTGTCACGGTCATGGTTAGCCATTGTGCAGAAATATGTGACCTTAAAACACCAATAAATAAATAAATAATGATGATGAGCCATGGCTTTCTTCCTCACATCACAAAACCAACGCGAGTAACCTGTCAGTCGGCTACTTTAATTGATTACATTTTTTCAAATAACCTATGTACATCCCTATCAGGTATCATTATTGCAGATGTATCGGATCATTTTGTCACCTTTTATGCAGAAACTCGCCACAAATCTAAAGATATCCCAACGAGCACGCTGAAGCGTAAGATAAATAAAGACAGTTTAGCAACCTTTAAAACACTCTTATCCCAAACAGATTTTTCACAAGTATTTGAGGCTAATTGCCCAAATTTAGCAAATGATATATTCTCTAATATATTTTCATCAGCTTTTGAAAAGGCATTCCCATTGAGTCGTACATGTACGTCAATAAGCAAAAAAACTCATAAAATAAAACCCGTGGATGTCTAAAGAGCTCCTAACTTCATCACGTAATGAATCAAAATTTTACAATAAAAAACTAAAGGCGCCAACAGAACAGAATATTAAAAACTACAAAAACTACTGTAGGATATTCAACAAGATAAAAAAACAAAGAAAAGCAATGTACTACAAAGAAATACTCATGGAAAACAAAGACAATTTACGAAAAACATGGCAAATTTTAAATGAAACCATACACAGGACCAAATGCGTTTCCTCTTTGCCATTATCCTTTATAAAGGAGGATAATAAGGAAATAATCAATCTCAATGAAATTGCCCAGGAATTCAAAATTATTTTTCAAATATAGGAAAAATTACGAGTGAACAAATAATCAACCCCCAAAAACATTTTCAAGATAACATGGATAATAATTATTCACATAACTTTTTTTAACACCCACAACACCGACAGAAGTTAGAAATGTTATAAATGCAATGACATCGAAAAATAGTGAGGATTGTGAAGGTATGACCACATGCCTTCTTAAACATACATTTGATAAGATCGTAGAACCTCTGACTCATATAATAAACAATTCATTTGCCCATGGGATAGTCCCGAACAAAATGAAGATAGGTATAAAGTAATCCCTATTTTCAAAGCAGGCGATGAGCATAAATTTAATAATTACAGACCTATTAGTATCTTGCCAGCCTTCTCCAAAGTGTTAGAAAAACTTATGTCAAATAGAATAACAAACTACTTAGATATTCAACATTCTCTACAAGCATCAATACGAATTCAGAAAGTTTCACTCAACTAAACATCCTGTGATGCAACTTCTTAAGCAAATAGGATCGGAAAACAATAAGGACACTAAGAATGCTACCTTAGGAACATTTTTAGATCTCTCCAAGGCCTTTGACACTATAAATCACAACATTTTGTTGTGCAAACTGGAAAATATGGATTCAGAGGCATAAGTAATAACTGGTTTAGGAGCTACCTATCCAACAGGTACCAATACGTCCAATATGGTGACAAAAAATCTGATTTAGCTAAAATAACGTGTGGTGTTCCACAAGGATCAATACTTGGTCCCATACTATTTTTGTTGTATATTAACGATGTCAGTACCGCAACATCGTTAAATCTTCTTTCATTTGCGGACGATACTTTTATGTATGAATCGTCATCGAACGTTGAGCTTCTTGCGGCACGTACCAATGATGAACTCAACAAAGTGTTCGAGTGCTGCTCAGCCAACCAGTTAGTTCTAAATGCAACTAAAACCAAATATATGCTGATAAACCCAACACCTAATAATAGGAACACCGTCAATCCTGAAATTTCTATAAACAACAAAAAAATTGAAAGAGTAGGTCCCCATGGGGAAGATCAAACTTTGAAATTTCTGGGTATACACCTCGACGAAAATCTGTCTTACCAAGCCCGCGTATCTAAAGTCAGCTCCAAAATAAGATGGGCAAACTACGCACTAAACAAAGTAAAAAAGATATTACCACATGAAGCTCTAAAAAACCTTATATTACGCCCTAGTCCATTGCGATCTGGTATATGGTATCTATATTTGGGGCTCTTCAAGAACTGTAAGGAAACTTTTCAAACTACAGAAACCTTCACTCCGAATTATAAATAATAAAAAATATAATTCGCACACAGACCCTCTTTTCTTAAAGACAAGATTCTTAAAGTGAACGACATGTTTGTTTACCAGGCCTGCCTTTTTATATTTGACTATAAACAATACAAACTCCCCCTGTCTCTGAATAATTACTTCAGCATTGTTCACAACCCATCATATATGAACACCAGACAAACGGGGCAATTACGGATAAGCAAAACACGGACAAGGTCGTTGGATAAGTTACCCATGTATGCGTACACGAGGTTATGGAATGATCTGGGTGACGAATTTCATAACTTGAGTAACCACAATGAATTTAAAAGAAAACTAAAATTTAATTTTTTGTCGTCATATGCCGATAATGTCCAATGTAAGAATCTATATTGCCCCGACTGTAACGCGTAGTTACTTCTAATACAGACGCCATTATTATCATTCACAGGGCCATCTAAACTCTCCTCAAAATATCACCTCCCTCACCAGGTTAACCATTAATATTTTATCCAAGAAAGAGTAGGATCTTAGTTTGAAGTACCTCTGAGAATCTCGTCCCATCCATCGTTTCTCATAGTGGCCTTCCGGGTGTGCTGAAAGCGGACTTAAATTAGTAGACTACTTATTTATATTGGGGGTCAGGGGTCAAAGCATAGTGAAAATTGTCTAGTTTCGAGTTAATCTGCAGTGTTGAAGATAACATACTCACTACAAGGAGATGACAGGTAGACAGCCAATCTGGCTATGTCATCTCCCTGTGGTATGTTCATTTGCACTATGTTTTGTAACAACAATTTTGTAATCTACCCTGTTATAGATGCACGTTTATACCGCAAAATAAAGAATCTAGTCTAATCTAATCTTCAATTTAATTTACCAAAAAGGGTGGGGGAATTGTTAATTCAAGCGTTGGCATGCGACGTTGAACTAAAAGTCATATAATAAACCTTTTATAGCTACAGTGAAGTGATCTGACAGGCAGGCAGCGAGTTTGATCCAGCGATCTAACCTCCACAACGAGACGTATATATCTAGTCAGCATTTAATCTTACATTGCACTCATCCGGGGATGTGGCGACAGGGGGTGGGGGTGGGGTGTCCCCCCCCCCCCCCCAGCTAGGAGTATTTTTTTCAATAGTTGGAAATTCCGAGGTCAAAAATCAAATAGTTGGAAATTCAATAAATTAACATTGTTCATGAAAAATAGTAAAATTTCAACTAATGATGAGAAATTTTGAACTTTTATTTCCAACTGGAAAATTGAGTTTCAAATTTCGACTCTGACATCAATCCGGTAAATTTTCTAAGAGAGGACCTCTCGGCTTGCAGACACATTATAAATGATGCTTTTTCCGTTTCAGGACTAGTGAAAATTTTCAGAAGAGTTCATAACCCTTTACCCAAAGCAGACGATTTCAAAATTCATTATTTTAAATATCATTTTTTTAAATGTTTTTTAAACATTTCAACAAAACCATATCATGTGACCCCTCTTTGGAACGAGCTCGATGAGCTCGTTCCAAAGAGGGGTCACGTGATATAGTTTTGTTGAAATTTTTCGAAAAATAATATTTTTTCAGCAGCTGTATTTGCATATTACGTGGAAGGATGCGAGCGATTCGTTGGGTAAAGGGTTAAAAGATATCACCCAACGCTGCAGTGCAACCACCTATCGAAACCACTCACAGTTGGAATTTACACCGGTGGGACCCCCCCCCCCCCCCTTCCCCAGCTGAAACCCTCTGGCCACATCCCTGCACTCATCTAGATACTTTTATTGCATAAAATATCTCATCAACTCTTAAAACATCTTTTGTACTTATTTACTGACTATTTTGGTATTTCTAGTTTAAAACATGCAGTTTTAATATTTTACAAACAATTCAATATATTTCTGTAAAAGGAGTCAAATTTTCCGTTGCGATCACATTTCAATACATCCTTTTCTTTTCTAAACATTATTACATTCTTTTGTTGTCACTCAAAGGCTTTATTCCCATCATAATTGTTACAGATAGTTACAAATGATGTAAATGCCTTTTTTATTTTTACGTTTTGGGGTAATATCACTAGACGGTATTTTCAACAAAACGAAATATTAGTCCTAATTTCATTAATGGCCGCTGGGTCTAAATATCTTCATGATACACTACTCATTTGAACTAAAGTGCTTAACCTTTTCTGTACGTGGTGGTGGGGAGTGGGGGTGGGTGGAGCCCAAAGTAATTTTGACGAGAGCTGGCGATCGGTCTAGTGTGTTTATCCTATCTTACGGTTTTTCAAATCAATCTGAGGGAAACATTTTCAAATTACAAAGTATATTTGTTTTTCTTTTATTTTTGTGAAATGTTATAATGGAAAGAAAATCCAAAGATTTTGAGGAATGAGCAATTGCATTCTTGGTGATGACCTGTTCGCAGTAGAGCTGTGCGGGTTTTCCATTTACCGGTTCGGTCCCGCTTTTTACGGCAAACCGGAAAACGAACAGCAAGACCCCACAAAACCCGACCAAACGGTTTTACTGTGTTTGTGTATAAACTGATTATTTATTTATTGGGGTTTAAGGTCACATATTTCTGCACAATGGCTAATCATGACCGTGACAGTTTTACGGGTGGAGGAAGCCGGAGTACCCGGAGAGAACCAATGAGCAACGGGGAGCAACTGTCAGCTCCCCAACATACTAACTCCACACAAGCAGGGTTAGCATTGGTTGAAGACAAGTGCACCATCGATGTGCAGTACGCCTTAGTACACGACGTGCCCCCACATGGGTTATGGAGGTGAAGTGTCTTGCCCAAGGACACAACGCGGTTGCCGCAGGTGGGATTCGAACCGAGGACCTCTCGGCTTGCAGCCTGCACCTCTACCTACTGAGCCACCGCGCTCCCATATAAACTGATCAACCTGCCTTACTGTGAGCGAATTGGATAAGTGGCCCATATGGGTTCTCGTCATTTCGTCTACCAGGTAGATGGGCAAGTACTTTGTGTTCTCGTCACATATTCTTCCTTACTGACTCGTCCAGAGGACGAGTCAGTAAGGGAGAAAATGTGACAACGAGAAAAATATATGGAATAGATAAACTTTATCCATTTGTGACCCTAATGTGTGCGTTTTTCTGCTTCAGTTGATTACAAACTGAACCCCTAGAATCCTTAAGAATAATCAAAGAGAAGTTGGGCTGAACCCAATGGCGGTGTTTACAGATAGTGTATTTTATAGTGAGTGGTGTCATACAAATTATTGCAATATATTTTCCAAGTAGGAACCCGAAGTGTTGTTTTCTATATGCTCATGTTCCTAAGACATAGAAAAACCGAATCGAAAGCGAGGGCTTTTCCTGAAACCGAACCTAATTTAAAAAATTAAAACCGCCCAACTCTAGTTTACAGAGGACGTCCCAAGAGTTGTTGGAGGCCTCTCGCCGTGATGTGGTAAGAAGGCTCTCGACACGTTTTATAGAACAGGATTTATCACACACCTATTAATGTAAAGCACAGTATTTCCACTGTTATGCCTTTACGATAAAAATGAAGTTGTATCGCACATGTGATGATCCAAAACACGTTCAATTTCGTTTCCAACGTAAGCAGAGAAGGAGCCCGTCCAAACAAATCACGTCATCGTTGGTCGAATGTCTTGAGTCGAGATTGCTTGGAAACTTTAAGTTCCTCATTTAGATTTGTTTACCCGGGATATTTAAACAATCAGATTCGAGTAAAAATCTACAAAATAAAAATAATGTTATAGAATTGATCTATAATTGTGGAAACTCATCATAAAATACAAGTTGTCAGATCCCAAAACCAGACGTCTCGACAATTCGCCGTCCAACAGGTGAGTATCTCAATCATCACGGGCGGAAAAATCACATCAGGTCTGTTCCAATTCCAGTGGAGTACTCCGAGTACCAGACAAAACGTCCAACTCAACAGGTTGTAACTAACTTTTCTGACATAATTATTGGTGTTCACCACATTCCTCCCCGTTCCATTTGGACAACGACATTATCTGATTTAGGTTAGGAGTTAATTGTGCAAGAAATGCAAAACATATGTGGATTTTTCCAAAACCAACAACCAACACCAATAAAAATAGACAGTTACGCCAATTAACCAAGTTGGTCAACCACAAATTAATTTTTACAAGACGATTGTTTTGACAAATGATGAAAAGTAAGAACTTTTGAGCCAGGAAGGAGGCATTTTACCTCAACCAGTGGTCATGTCAGAAATTTTCTATGTGTTTTTTACAAATTGGCGTAACTGTTAAGTACCCGAAAGTACACTGGTTTTACTCTTTTTTTTTTCTTTTTTTTTAACAAACAACGCTCTGGACTGACAAAGCATTCTTACGAAGCAAACACAAATTTTCTACTTATAAAATAGTTTATAATGTTCCATGTTTTATTCATACAGTTCTGTGCTAAAGTGTAAACATCATACATGTATGAACATTTTATCAAAATGTACCAGAAGATTCAAAATTATGGAACTTTTGAACACCTGATAATAAATCGAAGAGATGTGTCGAGATCCAAAAGTAGAGGACTTTTGAATATTCAACACAAATGAATGAATAATCTGTCATTTTACAGTATTAATTTCATGTTTGACTCCAGTCAAACATCCCAAATCCAAACCATGGCGAGCAAAGACATCTCCATAATTAACAAGCAGCTTTCCCAGTTTAATTTTCTGCTCCATATTAAGACTTTCATTGCAGCCAGCAAATAAATCTTTCAGTTGCTGTGGCAACTGCTCAGTCACATCATTCAGTATTTCAGACTTTGAATCTGAATCAGAGACATCACACTTTAAAGCAGCAGGTTCGAAATCAAAGAACTTTTGAACTGCAACTGCTTCCTGGGTGTTGTCGCTGGTAATACTTTCGTTTCTTTCATAGCCACCTAAGCTCTGACGAGGATAATCACAAACATCCCTGTTGACATCCGAGGAAGATCCAAAGTTATTGGCACTTTGAATGCTTCCAGCAATGATCTCTTCAGCATTACCCATGTGCAAACTTTTCTTCAGTCTCGCATAATGACTGCTAGCTTTGATGGCCTTTACTGTTACTTTCTTTCCAGATCCCACTGAAGATGACAGTAAAATTCCTTTGACCTGTCGAATGGGTTCAAAAATAAAATCTGTGTCAAGTGGCTGTTCTATTTCCATATCTATCAGAGATATAGTGTTGGGAGGTAGGGTCACTGACCGACTAACCACTACTCTGGAAATGGTAATATCTGAGTCAGCTCCAGGTCTTTTAAAAGAAGCATTAATTACCTCCTCTCCAATGGTCAAAGTGCTATTGCACAGATTAATAATACAATTGTTGGCAGAGAGGAAATCAAGACCAAGAATAAATGGATCTTCAATTTGTGCAATACAAATGTTCCATTTAAATATTTGTGATCCAAGTCTCATTTCCATCTGATGAACAACCGTCCCCATAACTGGTTGTTTACCAATTCCCTTCAACCGAACTCTCTGTGCATCAGATGTTATTGTCAAACCAGAATCTCTAAAAAATTTCTCATCCATAAGAGTGAGCAAAGCTGCCGTGTCAACAATAGCTAAAGTATTTACATTATTTACATTAATAGGCAGCAACAGCGAAATACCAGTTATCCTATGTACAACAATTTCTGGAATTTCATTATCTGGTTTGGCATCATTAAGGCCTACTTTTTAGATCCGGTGGTGGCCTTGTCTGCACTGAGTCCTTGGCTGTTTAAATATTCAGTCTTGGATTGGATCATGTTCTCTTCCTGCTGACCCTGTGGTTTTGACCTCCAGTTAGCTGAATGGGATCCTGAAGATGAATTTCTATTATAATTATTTCCCTGGAATTTCTGTTTTTTGTAAAAAGGCTTATTTTTCCATTTACCTTGGAAACTAGGAGACTTATTATATCTGTCAGATTTTGGCGAAGTCTTCAGTTTTTCTTTCACCAAGGTGGACATATCAGTGATCATTGTCTGCAAATCTTTAACTTGCTTCTCGAGTGATTTTATGGCAGGATCCACTTCAATCTGCTTCACCTGATAATCTGTCTCTTCATCAGAACAGGCTATCTGACACTGATGATAGTGTGACTGGGTCGAACGATAACCAAAAATAGCTTTTGGATTTGCAATCGTAACCTTCATGTATTTGAGTGCCTTGAAGATATTTGAAGGATTTTTCTCCATGACCACTCTGACAGCTTCCTTATCTTTGCAGCCACGCAAAAAGGCTTCAGTGGAGATCTGATCAATGGTGTGTCGATCAGATTCAGGATATCCTTCCACTGTCATCGTGTGAACCCTTTGCGAAAATTGCTCCAAGGTTTCATCTTCCCTTTGCTTCAAGTATTGAAGTTGTCTTCGAGCTGAAGCGGGTGCCTCCTTAGTGCTGAACCTTCTTCTCAATTCATGCTTCAGGGTTCTGAACGATTGATGCCCTTCCAAAAGGTTCACATACTCTAGAGCATCTTCAGACAGACAGACAGTCATAGAGTCTGTTCAACTTTTTGTTAGAATCCCATTTCCTCTGTTTGGCAATCCTTTCAAATTGGAAGATAAAAGGTTCCCATTTTGAATTTTTATTGACACTGTAGGCAATTTAGGGCGGGGTGGACTTCTACTCCTATTGTATCTGTGCCTACGATGGTATGAGCTGGCTAAGGAGTCAGATGAAGAGCTTCTGTATCTTCTCCTGCTGCTGTCTCTGCTCGATTCACTGCTTGATCGATCAGATCTGGAATGACGATCTCTCCTATGACGCCTGGAATGCCGTCTATGGGATGGTGATCTGCTTCGACTTTGCTGATGACTTGCATGTTGGTACGAGGAATGTTTTAGACTTTTATGCTTTGATTCTCTGTGAGATCTTCTATCTGGTCTATGTAACTGAGTTTCTCTTTTAAAATAATCATCATCATCAGTGCTTGTTGATTTATCCTGCGTTGTCAGTAGCGGCTTTTGCTCTTTAGTCTGCTTCCCAGTACTCTGCATGATAGACTTTTGTTTTGGCCTACAATCTTGATATTGAGCAACATTTCCTGATTGTTCAGTTTCCGAGAGAGCAGGTTTTATCTCTTGCTTGATAATTTGTCTACTCACAGAAGAGGACTGACTACTGGATTTTGGTGACAAATTTTCAGCATCTCGAGTCGTCTGGCTGTGCCAAGCTGGAAGTGGAATACTAGAAGCTTCTGCATGCTTTTCCTGGCTCTTCTCCAACTGTACAAGAAGCTTTGTATATTTAGCATTAAAGTCTTCTGTAAGCTCTTTAATTTCCTTTGCTGATGTCTTTCTTACGTCTTTGACTTCATTCTCTGCCTGAGCCCTTGCCAACTCCAGTTCAGCTTTTTCCCTCCTCCAATTTTCATTATCTTTTTTCATATTTCAGTGTTAAATTTCGAATTTCACACTTCATATCTGTCAATATACCAAGTAAATGAGATGGAAATTGGGTAGGTTCAGCAATGTGTGGCTTTGGTTGACGTACTTTTGGAGGACTCGGCAATCGATAAGGATCCAAATCTATAAGTTGAACATCGCCTTGCAAGCTGGGTGATATAACGTCAGAAGAACTTGTAAAAGTTTGCAATGTTGACTGTGGAGTACATTCCATTGTAATAAGTCCACTGTCCACCATGTTCTTCCATGTATCTTCATCAACACCAGTTTCTCTGACCAGATCCTCAATAGTCAGTATGCCTTTACTCTGTCTGCATCTGTTCAGTTTTTTAGCCTTAACTGGACCAATATTTCTCAACAATTGAAATTCTTCAACAGAACATTTCTGAATATTCAGTGCCATTGTGTTGAAATATAACAAAACCTGTACCAATTAGCTTAACACGGGGGCGCGGTGGCTCAGTTGGTAGAGGTGCAGGTTGCAAGCCGAGAGGTCCTCGGTTCGAATCTCACCTGCGGCAACCGCGTTGTGTCCTTGGGCAAGACACTTCACCCCGATTGCCTACATGGGGGCACAATGACGCTGTGTACTGAGGCGTACTGCACGTCGATGGTGCGCATGTCTTCAACCAATCTAACCCTGCCTGTGCTGCGGTGCAGAGTTCAGAGTTACGATGTTGGAGAGCCGACAGATGCTCGTCGTTGCTCGGTGGTTCTCTCCGGGTACTCCGGCTTCCTCCACCCGTAAAACTGTCACGGTCACGATTAGCCATTGTGCATAAGTATGTGACCTTAAAAAGACCAATAAATAAATAAATAGCTTAACACAAACTGAAAACTGAGTTAAGTACAGGTTATGAGTGAGTGCTTTCAAATTTAATTAAGTATCAAAATATTCACAAGAAATAAAAAATTTCTTTTATAATATGAGATCTAGACCTACACTCAATCTAGAAAAAGAAGACTTCAAGTATTTAGTTCATTGTAACCATTCAAGTGAATTACAAATAGAGTAATCTCCCTTACATTAACTATCAAGTTTGTTTACACAACTTTTGGAGATTAAATTCACGAAGTTATTCTAGCATTTGGACGTGTACAAATTACTAAAATAGAATTTAGTATTTCTATAATGGCTTATTTAAAAGCTATAAGGCTTCATATTAAACTACGAGATTACAAAAATCATTTGCTAGAACTTCGAATGAGTTTCCGGAAACGGTAACGGGAACGGTAACGGTAACGAGAGCGATGGCAACATGTAAACAATTCAAAAATAACTGTCAAAATGTTGTGAAAGTTCGAAGCATTTAAACAACAAATAAATCATACAAAGCTCAATTAATGCAAGTGATATGTTACAAATGTTACAAAAGTAAGGACTTTTGTAACGATTTCCTCAAAAATAAACTTTACCGTTCAAAATTCATTTTGAAGTGAAGTTGACCAAGTTTCACAGCTTGAATGAAAATTTCAAAATTACCGTTTTTACCACGTGAAACCCTGCGTTTCCAATTTACGCTCGTCGCCAGATGTTATAGAATTGATCTATAATTGTGAAAACTCACCATAAAATACAAGTTGTCAGATCCCAAAACCAGACGTCTCGACAATTCGCCGACCAACAGGTGATTACCTCAATCATCACGGACGGAAAAATCACATCAGGTCTGTTCCAATTCCAGTGGAGTACTCCGAGTACCAGACAAAACGTCCAACTCAACAGGTTGTAACTAACTTTTCTGACATAATTATTGGTGTTCACCACAATAACATTCGGACTGCTTGTTCCTTGACAAATACTTACCACAACTGGTCAGAAAATGATGGAGTGTGCTAAACTTAATAGCTATTTAAAAAATGTTTGCTGTGTTATTCCCTGCAGTTTAGTCAATATTTGAAGTTCAGTCAGCGTGACCGTGACACTGATCGGCGTCATTTGCTTTCGACCAATTGAATGCCGCAAAAATTAAAAAGAAAATTAGGGCTGGTACCCCACCACCTAATAGTGATGTATCGTAACAACGAAGGAAACGCGGCAATTATCCAGTTGAAAAGTGCTTTTAGTTCAATTTCCGTGTAGATTGGTTGTTACATGGGAGGTGTGTGATAAATACAGAACCGCACATATGTTTCAAACTCGATTGCTTTGGCCCAGGATATCACTCGAGCCTTAGGCTCTCGTGATATTCTGGGCCAAACCAATCTCATGTGATAATTCTTAACCCATTCAAACGAATGTGCGGTTCTGTATAATTATTTACCACCGCACTGCAACATAGTGGGCGTCCACGTGTCATAACTCGCGTCCAAGAGCGCAGTGTCATCAATTCCCTTCCGTGGGAACGGTTTCTAGTAGCGTCTTCTAAAACCTGGTACAGACAGCAACCGTATGAGCGACTAGACGGCGTGAACTCGTTTCTGGGAACAAGGTATACATGAATTCGTTCGTTCGTTCGAACGTACGTTGGCTACGCCCTCCCTCAGCGCCATTGGCTCGGGTACCTTGAATAGTCGCGATCATACTCTCGTTTGGATAAAACATCAGAAGAAAACTGTCCTTTTTTCTGGTGAGTCAACATTTAACCCTTTACCCAACGTAACGGCCAAAACCGGCCAGCGCTATTATCAAAAATCGCCAATTAATTTTCAAAATATTTTCATTTTTTCTCTCAAAAACATAGGTTATGACCCCTCGTTGGAACGAGCTCGTCGAGCTCGTTCCAACGAGGGGTCATAACCTATGTTTTTGAGACAAAAAATGAAAAAAATTAGTTATTCAAGAATTTGTTTTGCAAGTGTCTTCTGCTTTTCAAGTTAGGTAAAGGGTTAAGCTCTTCTGCAGTAACGATCTTGTTCTAATCTATAAAACGTTTTAAACTTTATTTTGATTGTTGTGCCCCACAATGAGATCGCTTTGGAGGAGACACGTCGAATACGATTTGGGCTGATATTGCTCAGTGGGATGGACGAAAATTTATATACACATCACTACCATGATCATATCGTCGCCCATCATGTTTTTTAATGTCTGGAAATATCGCAAATAATTGTACCTATCAGCAAGATAACGCCATCAGCCATACAACAATGGTCATCTTTATTCTTCTCAGCACCAAAGATATTCTTCATATAAGGAATGATCGTTTGTTTCTGTTTATTTCTTGAGTTATGAACCCCACAAAACAAAAGCCAAACTGTGTAAGTGGGCGTTTACACTATGTTTGGCCTTTGGTTTTGGGGTTCATAACTCAAGTAACGGACAGAAACAAACGATCATTCCTTATATAATTACATTGTTAATGTTGTTATACGTTTTGGGTCCAAATACCCAATTCCCATTGGTCAGCTGGATGAAAACGTCATGACCAAATGTAATTCATTTTCCAATGAATACATTTGGGCGAACTTTGACCCGCATTTACGGACGAGCGCAGTTGACAGAATGTAATTCGGGCGGTGTTTGGGCGGATTTTTAACTTTTAGCGCCTCTCGCAGTGATCAACTCCTCTACTGTTTCTTTGGTGACATTTCCCAACTGTGGCATAAAGACCGTTAAAATTGTTTTGAACATTCCAAGTTTCGTTGCGAAAGACGGCAATTTGACAAATTTGGGTCAAAGCCGAAAAACAGCGCTCAACTGTTGTGCGCTTTGTCTTTTGTGTGAGGGTGGGTTTTCGCCTCGTTCGTTCGTACATGTTTTATTTCGTCTTTTTGCTTTGTTGTTTGGTAAAAAGTAGTTTAAACAGTTACAGAATGTAATTATAAGGATTGAATGCATTTTTTTATAATCTTTATTGAAGTATGAACGTGTGGGAATGGGTACAAATTTTGTGTGAATTCCTTCAGGATTCATACAAAATTTGTACCCATTCCCACACGTTCATACTCCAATAAAGATTATAAAAATTGCATTCAATTCTTATAATAAAACGTGAGGGCCAATATATTTAAATACTCTCTACTTCGTGGAGGTACAATAAAAACAGATCGCATCATGCTTCCTACAGATAACTGAATAAAAAAGAATAGTTTTCTAAAATTTTGTTTGAAAAAAACGATACATTTTACTGAAACATGTTCTTGTGCCATGAAAACTTTTATTGACCAACGAATTGCGTAAATTAAAAGGAAGATCATAATCCACGCCCACACATAACTTCAGTCTCTTTGTTCAATTGACGGGAGGGTGTTGTCATTCAAAGCAACACTGAATTAAATGTAATTCTGATTTTGACCATTTCATGAAAAACTGTAAACACAGTTGTAAATGTGTAGTTCGATATAAACCCAGATGATATGAAGTTGGTTGAACTTTGTCTCAGAAAGAGTTCGTTCATGCTATTTGTTAATTGGGAAAATTTTGTTTGCGTGAGTTTCGTTCTTGGATTATTATTATTTGATTTGGGTAAAACGATGAACGCAGACGATTATCTATTGCATATAAACAAATTGAAAATGGAATAAAAAGCATGATAAGGATTTCATTGTTTATTAAATTTTATTTTGAAACTCTTTTTAATTTGATCAGATAAATATTAATTACTTTTCATGTTGAAACAATGTGAGCGTGCAGGGGTTATTTTCTATTCACACTGTGTAAAGCACTCTTTAAGACAGACATTAGGGGTGTGGTCTAGGGCGGGCCTACAGCGTTTTTTTTTTTTCGTTCATTGCATTATGAAAAGAAAGAAAAAAGAAATACTGTAGCTAATCATTTTATCTCAAAATGCACGAACAGAAAAAGGTTTAAGTTTTCACGATTGGCCCCAAAAGCCGATATCATAATCAAAAAATCATGGGATAATCTAGATTAACCTGTTAGATGGTGCCAAAATCAGCGGCCAAATTAAAATGAACTGTAACAAGCGCTGACTGAGGAGTGGAGCAACATTCGACAGCAGACCTCAACATGCAAATCAGGTCGATGCCACAAGGGTGTAACGCGACCAGCAATGCGCAGGTGCTCATGCCTGGCATTAATGTGCCATTTTGTTTATTGACCCTTTTACGTTTCAGCGTTATTTTCTTTCTATTCAACGATGAGAACTGGCCATTTCTTTTTTTATTGAAACGCAAAAAAGGACCCTTTCAGTGCCATAGAATAATTTCTAGGTTATTTGGCATTTTTAAATTATTCCGGGTCCAACCTATCAGAGAGACCTCCTTTTTGATGAAGTTTAAATTTGTGTTCTCTTCCTGAATCAAAATACAAAAGCTGGAACTTTCTTTGAACAAACTTGAACTTCGTACTTCTAAGCATGCGGTCAGCTGCATACCAGCTGACCGCATGCTTAGAAGTACGAAGTTCTTCTAAGCATGCGGTCAGCATTCAATTCTTAAAGAAAATTCCCAATCCAATCAAACACTATGTTGGAGTTGAGCTCCTATAGTCTGTAAGCCCAAATATAAACTTGGGAGCATGTTTTCAATAATCTAAACCTCTCCCTTCTAATAATGGTACATACAAAATTTTAAAACATATCATTATCTGTCACGTGACAACATGCTTTTTTAAAGAAAATAATCTCATTTTGACAAAGTTTGAAAATTCGACCCTCACAATGGGCCTTGAGTATGAAACAAGTTAATCTATTTTAAGCAAAGCTGATTCTAACGCCACAATAAATACTGATTATCATGATAATGTGCATGTCCTGTGATTTGTATCAGATTCGAGGTGGTGTCCAGAATGGGATCTCAACAAGCCGGCTTTGCCGGCGAGTTGTGATCCCATTTTTGGACACCACCGAGAACATAAACAGATTAAATCTTAACCCTTCACCCAACGTAACGGCCAAAACCGGCCAATGCTATTCTCAAAAAAAATCGCCAATTAATTTTCATTTCTTTTGTCTCAAAAACATAAGTTATGACCCCTCGTTGGAACGAGCTCGTTCCAACGAGGGGTCATATAGCCTATGTTTTTAAGACAAAAAATGAAAAAAAATTAGTTATTCAAGAATTTTTTTTGCAAGTGTCGTCTGCTTTTCATGATAGGTAAAGGGTTAAATTATTTTCAAACATTTTTGGGACATAATGTTCGGTCGACCACAGAAACGCACATAGAATGTATCTATGTACCTGTTATGACAGCACGTAGCGCTACCGGAAACGAGTCGTCTATATGATACGGAATCAGAATGAGTCGTCTATATGATATGGAATCGAACCACATTATGTTTCTCGTGGTTTTCAGGCCAAAATCTATATGATTGTTAGATAAATACTGATTACCAGATATCAATACTTTTTCCCACTGTTGTTTTTTGTTTTTGAAAGATATCTAAAGGTATCTGCGGACATATTAAAATTTGTACTTCCATAGTGAATTTAAAAATGAGTCCATTAAGAGGCCGTTTGCAAAGAATCTTTACTCTCATGCTCCTGGATATAATTCATACCAAGTATTGAATGATTTTGAGAGTGAGTTCTAGAGACGATTAAAGACGTTTCCCCGTAAAGCAAAATGATAACATGCAGAATAAATAGCTACCAGGGCCGGTATCAGATTTAAACCACGAGTAGGATAGTTGTTTTAAAACCTTTATTCTACGAGTGCTTTAAATCAGATTACCGACCCTAGTACCTATTTGTTTTATTTGTGCCATGTTCTTAATAAATAATCGACTTTGTCACTTAAAATGGAGAGAAAATGACACTTTCTATCGCAAACACCCGTGTTCGTGTTGTTTACATCTGCACAGGTGGGCAGTATTACCGGCTGAATGTGAATGCTTGATTGACAGCTGGACACATCGTCAAAGTTGACTGAATTTACCTAAATTTTATTTTAAATATTCAATTGTAGGTATTTTAAACTTAATACGTTATTTACACGTTGTAGATGGGCCCATAAAATGTCGTACGTTTGAATGAAACATCGCGAAGTATGAATGTACAGTATGTGGAGAGTGTATTATCACTAAATCACCCGCAGAGTGGAGATTCCACCCGAGGAATAATTGCCAATTTGTTGCAAAGCATAACCAGCACCACCAAAGTTTCAGCCAATGGACCTCCGGGATAAACCCGGAGGTCCATTGGCTGAAACATTGCTTGTGTTTTTTGTCGACATGTACAAAATTTGAAAGTTACAAGTTGGGTGGTAAGTCCACCCCGCGGGTGATTTAGTTACAATCCACTCTCCACGTACTGTATCGAAGTTTCAAACTGCGTCATGCTAAAGGTCAAACTGCATGAATTTCCTACTGTAGGTGATTTTTTTAACCGCAGTAGAAGCTTTATACCGATACTGTGGTTAAAAGCTAAAATTTAACATACAGGCTTTTTCACGGGTAGTAACATAGGCGAGCATGGTATAAACTGTGGTTCCCAAATGGGCCCAGATTATTGTTTAAACAAATGTGAATATACTTCTCCATATAATATCTCATATCAAATATCAAAACAATTTAAACACCGGAACGTTATTAGCATACACTTAAATATCAAATGATTTTGCATGCTATTTCTTTTAGAAGATTTTAGAAGAAATTGGCACCACAAAAACTATGTCAAAATTTGTGCTCCCACCGTGCAGGAACCTTATTTGAACAAACTTGAATCTCTCACAAAAAGACATATATCAACATATATCATATAATACATGGTACAATTTTTCTGTGCCTAAATATGCAATCAGGGACTTGATTTGGAAAACCATGAATCCAATATTTTCAAGCATGTGGAATGTAGAAAAGCAAATGGTATATAAACAGGTCTCAAATAGTCCAAATTCTCTTTTAAAGAAGTGATTTGCTCAACTTTTAATCGTTTGAACCTATAATACAAGGTACCACATATCAAAGATTTCGTTGTCATTTTTTTCATTGACGAACGACACTATTCGTTCCAATGAGGGGTCATAATCTTTTTGTTGAGCCATAATCTATTTTTACGAGGTAAAGATTATTATTCAGATAAAGAGTTAAGGATTATAAAAGGGTTATCGGTTATAATATTTATTATTACCATCGTCACTGTCACATCCACTGACACCCACGCTATCAACATCATCAGTATCGACAATTCCGCGCTCTCATGATCATATCAATAAAAAACACGTGATGGTAAAACCATTCTGTACCGATGGCAACCACATTAATTTTATTTTTCTTTACAACATACGATTTTAGAAAGGAATGAGACGAAACCACCCGCATTATTGTACTTGGACATTTTAGCATTTATTGAATATTTGTCGAAAAAATGTTTGGGAAAATGTAATCTGTTTATTAGGATAGTCAAACACTGTCAGATCTTTCGGAATGTCATAAGTTTTGAACCCTGTTTGAGTAGTGTACAGAGTGGGATACTGAAAAAAATCAAAAATCAAAAAGAACAATGAATTTCTAACAAAACAACAAACATTAACCCTTTGATACTTGTGTACGTCTTATGACGTACGAAATCAAACAGCGCGTTGATAGTTTTGTGGCCATTTGTTTTGTTATTATTTTTCGATTTTTTAAAGTTTTAACCTCAATTCCTATTTCCCCTGAACAGAGTTCAGTGACAATCGTTGAGCCAAATGTTATCGCGGCTTAAAATATTAATATAATCCTGATGTCAAGACTTCTTAACTGGTTGAGTGCAAGAAGCCAAAAAATGAGGATTCCAGAGTAAAAGCCAACAATTTTCTTACTTATATTTCATATTCAGTCAAACACAAATAATATTTTGTTTAAATAAATTTGTTTTTTTATAAATTATTGGAGAGTGCCTGTGGCACTCTCCAATAATTTGTAATAAACCAAGTTTTGAATGACAAATTCAGATCACCAAAAATAATCTAGCCCTCAACCAGATAATCACTAATGTGAAAACTATCTTGTTATTTGTACTTTACGACGTTTGATGTCACATTTTGAAAAACGTTGAAGAAATTCCCAATGACGTTTGAACGTCAGGATAATTAAAGTCTCAAAGGGTTAAATACGTTGGAAAACAGGGATAGTCCACTAACAAATAAAACTTAAGATCAATCCAAATCCTTTTGAGACAGACATTTTTTACACGCCTGTTCTACGAAATCCCCATCTACAGCAACACTGAACCTTGTGTAAAATGAAAACCTGTTCCGCACATATGTGTGGAACGGAAATCGTTGACGGACTATTTCTAAATAAAAGCGAAATAGCACTGGAATTTTTTACAAATCGTGCAACGCAATTACAATTTGGATCCCTAGCGATTGCTGAAAATCGTCCCCTGAGTTCCAGTGTGTTCTATGTGCCAATAGGCACATAGAACACATTGGAACTCAGGAGACGAAATAGTAACAGTTCCCCTCGCAAATTTGGTTGGCGATAAAATGTGTACTCTTTGTTGGTAGTTGTCAAATGAATTGCTGAGTGTCCTTCTAATATTTTTTTATATAGACGCGAAAGCCTGTACTCGTGCCATATCGATTAACCCATTCACACACGCGTGTAGTTCGGTGTATTTATTAGCAGTGGCGTAGATAAATGGGGGCGGGGGGCGGAGGCCCTCCCCCCTACCAGAAGTTTAGTCGGAATTTTTTTGGGACTATTTTTAGGCGAATTTATGCCTAATAACATTAAAATGCTGGCTTTGGGGATAAAAACATGGCATTTTGGGTAAATTTGGGGTAAAAAAGTAAAACAGTAAACAGCAGATTCTTTCTGTTTGTTTGGATTTTTGTTGTTGTTACACTGTCGGAAAATTTTCGATCTGTCTGAAAATTTTGGGCTTGCCCCTCCGCCAGCGTAAAGCTATCTACTCTTATATGTGAGTAAAAAAAGTTGTAACTGATCAGTTAATTTTCTTTGCGTTTACCTTCATTACTGGTGGAAGCTTGTTTTCAAGCAGTAATGAATCCTTGCCTTAAGATATATCTCGTGTATTTGGGGGTTATTGGGGCAGAGGGATTTCCATATATTTTTAAAGAAGTGACTTATTTCACATTCTTGAAGCTTTCTATCGCGTTCCTGATCGTATTTTGTTAGCTCACCTGACTGGATGTCAGGATGAGCTATAGTGATCACTCACCGCCCATCGCCTGTCACCTGTCGTCTGTAAACATGGAGTTTGCATCCTCTCCTCCAAAATCGATGAACCGATTTCAGTTAGATTTCAGGGGGTTGCTTGTCCTAACATCACATTTTGTTTTTATTCAAATCAACTGGCCCAGCCCCAAAGGGAGGGAGTAGGGGGAATACTCCAAAATTTAAACGAAAATCTTCTTCTCATGAACCAGCGGTTACAATTACTTGATATGAGGGATGAAACTTCCATTTGAGGTGTAGAATCAACTTTCTTCAACTGACGTTCGCGGAGCAATACTTGGCTTTGTAATTGGCGGGTCAAGATTTTTGGCCGCGCCCAAATTTTCTATTTTCCGGTGATCCGATTTGAACTAGATTTGGTATGTTATATAACTGAGCCATAGGTACTTGATTCATGTAAAAGAAATTCCCATGTCCCCGTGGGAATCTCTGAAGCTAAAAATAGAAATATTTTTCAACACCCATATTTCCCAAATCGCAGGGAGCAGAGATCTGTTATTTGGTATGAAGCATTCTTAGGACCTATCGAATGGAATGGTAAAAAATTAATATTGGTTGTATCAGGGTGTTCTGTAGGGGCATTGGAAAAATGCTGCGTCAGATAAGTACAAATTGTTTTTTCAAAATTCTTGTCCAAAAACACTGATTAGAAGCTTTTGATATTTGGTGTACAGCATCCATAGGAGGAAGGGTCAGATACAATTTTGTTAACATTAAGCCTTTTGGTTTATATTTTGGCTCAATGCAGGAGGCCGAATTTTGACTTAGAGCAAAATGGAGAATAATCTTTAAAAATCTTCTTCAGAACCACAAGTCAGGTTTTTTAATATTTGGTATACAGCATCCTTGGGGAGGTTGGATGTAATTTTGTTCAAATCGAGTATCTAGGTTAATATTTGGGCTCCGTATTGGAGCCCGAATTTTAACTTGGTCCAGTATGAAGAATACTCTTCAAAACTCTTCTTCTTCGCAGCCACCAGTCAGAATCTTTTGATATATTGTATACAGAATCCTTACAGGTGTCAGTATCACTTTGTTCAAATCAAGTCCATTGGTTAATAATTGGGCTCGCTGTGGGAGCGCAAATGTTAACATATTGCAATTTGGGGATTAATCTTTAAAACTCTTCTTCAGATTCACCTGTAAGAATATTTTGATAAATGGTTGACAGCATACTTACGGGGGTCAGAACCAAGTTTATTCAAATCAAGCTCTTTGAATAATATTTGGGTTCCCTATTGGAGCCGAAGTTTCATTTCATACAATAAAATATGAGGAACCCCTAATCAAATTTTGGATATATGGTATACACCTTCCTTGGGGTAGTCTATTTCAGATTTGGAAACGTCAGGTCCCTGGGTTAATATTTGGGTTCCTTTTTGGAGCAAAAATGTAACTTAGCCCAATACGAGAAGTAATCTTTAACAAGCTTCTTCTCCAGAACCACTAGTCAGAATCTTTTGATATATGGTATGC
Organism: Pictodentalium vernedei; assembly: GCA_031216915.1. NCBI lineage: Eukaryota > Metazoa > Mollusca > Scaphopoda > Dentaliida > Dentaliidae > Pictodentalium > Pictodentalium vernedei. The sequence goes on from CM062294.1 coordinate 82,134,460, forward strand.
CGCACACTCGGGGGAGGGAGTGGGGGCCAGAATCAAGTGTGGTCAAATCGAAGCCTTTGATTAATATTTAGGCTCCCTATTGGGGCCCGAACTTTTACTTTGTACAATATGGGGAATATTCTTTAAAAGATTTCTTCTGATGAACCCCCGCCCCTTCCCAATCAGAATCTTTTGATGCATGGTATACACCACCCTTTGGGGAGACAGATTCAAGTTTGTGAAATTCAAGTCTCTAGGTTAATATTTGGGCTCCAGAATTAACCCTTTACCCAACTAGGGCTGGGCGATATTTCGATATACCGGTAAATACCGGTATTGAAATCGGTACCGGTTAAATATCGTCTATTTTTTGGCAATACCGGTATATCGTCTGTAACGATATTGGTTTGGGTCACATGATAATAAAATTTCAACATGTGTTTTTTCGTTAAATCGCACAGAAAGTTGCTTTGAAAATACAGGAAGTTTATCTTTCCTTATTTCGTGAACAAATGATAAACAGCGAGAGATGATGAGAGTAACATTCTATCTCCTTTATCGTCACCGACATGCAAGCATTCATGGAGAAATTATGAAATAAAAATGTAATACTTGTTTGCTAAATTTGTTTGATTATTTTTAATTACTGAATAATTAAAGTAGCACACATCACACAAATAGTTTGTTGTTACATGGAAAACACACCCGACTGTCACGCTGTAAAAACACGGTCACCTGCTGTTGGTCGCATTTGTTTGAACTGTAATCAGCAAGCCATACTTATCGCTTAATTCATTGTCAGCAATCGGACACAAAAATGTTTCAAATCACACATATTCACAATTGCGAAATGTGCAACAATTTTTGTCAAATATGACAGAGGTGTGATGCCATCACTGGGAGAAAACATTGTCGGCTGGTGATTGACACCTGCAGACTCTCATGAAAGTGAAGGGTGATCACGTCTTGGAGGCGTGCTTAATATCAACAGACCGACTGGCCTGACATGTGACAGATTACATTTGACATTGTCATCTGAGGAAGTTCACTGCTGGAAGATAGGAGAAGGGGAGGAGCTACTTCTGGTTCTTTGTGAAACCAGGCCCTCAGAATCCCATCAACTGGATACCCGTTGTTTTGATAAAAAGTTTTGTTTGCCACTGTTTTCATGAAGCCACACATACGCAATTAACACAATGTGACAATTGCCTGGCTCAGTAATTAAATGCTTATCAGTCAAGAGAGGCTGGCCATGTTTTTACAGGAATTAAATTGACAAAGACTAATTTACTTGTATCCCAGATTCAGATGAAAGCCAGTAAACCCATGATAATTTTATGGCTTATTTTCGTATTAAACAATAGGTTCAATAACTTTGTAGACATGGATTATTATGGTCTTCCATTCAAATCACTCATTTTTCCAGAGCAGTAAGTGATACTTCTATCTTTTGCTCCAAAAATATATTTTTTATTCATGATATCCCTTGCACTTAATATGCGTTTCACACACTGCTGCACGATATACCGGTATATCGCGATATTTTTTCTGATATCGTTACCGGTATTCAGATTCCCATATCGCCCAGCCCTATACCCAACGTAACGGCCAAACCCGGCCAGCGCTATTCTCAAAAATCGGCAATTAATTTTCATTATTTTTTTCATTTTTTGACTAAAAAACATAGGTTATGACCCCTCGTTGGAACGAGCTCGTCGAGCTCGTTCCAACGAGGGGTCATAACCTATGTTTTTGAGACAAAAAAAGAAAAAAATTAGTTATTCGAGAATTATTTTTGCAAGTGTCGTCTGCTTTTCAGGTTAGGTAAAGGGTTAATCCAATATGAGGAATAATATTTAAAAATCTGTTTCTTCAGAAAAAAATCAGAATCTTTTGATATTTGGGATACAATAAAATTAGGGGCGGGGGCAATTTCGAGTTTTTTTCAAATAATGTCCCTAGGTTAATATTTGGGCTCCCGTGGGAGCCCTAATTTTAACCTGGTGCTACAGATATTCTTTGAAATCTTTTTGAATGTTTTGATACTTGGTGTACAACACCTCAGCACGGATCAGATTCACGTTCGTTTATATTAAGTCCCTGGATTCATATTAGGGCTCCCAATTAGGGCCCCAAATTTTAACTTAGTGTAGCATGTCGAATGATTTTTAAAACACCCTCCCTCCTCAGATCTGCCAATCAGAATCTATTGATATTTGGTATACAGAATACTGGGGAGGAGGGGAAGAGGTCAGATTCAAGTTTGTCCAGGTTAATTCCCTTGGTTGATATTTGGACTCCCTAGTTTTGTATTACTGGAACCATGGGCATTATTTCTGTTGTAGCATCCCAATACTAGGGAAAAAACATCTGGTCATCCGGCATGGACAACCGAGTTATAAATAATTAAATAACTTCATTCCTCTGTAGTTAAGTCATATTTATATTTATTTATTATTGATGTTTAAGGTCACATATTTATGCACAATGGCTAATCATGACCGTGACAGTTTTACGGGTGGAGGAAGCCGGAGTACCCGGAGAGAACCACCGAGCAACAACGAGCAGCTGCCAGCTCCCCAACTTCGCACTGCAGCACAGGCAGGGTTAGAATGGTTGAAGACATGCGTACCATCGATGTGCAGTACGCCTTAGTACACGGCGTCATCGTGCCCCCATGCGGGGAATGGAGATGAAGTGTCTTGCCCAAGGACACAACGCGGTTGCCGCAGGTGGGATTCGAACCGGGGAATGGAGATGAAGTGTCTTGCCCAAGGACACAACGCGGTTGCCGCAGATGGGATTCGAACCGAGGACCTCTCGGCTTGCAGCCTGCACCTCTACCTACTGAACCACCGCGCTCCCAAAGTCCTATTTTGAACAACTTTGGTCAGGTGAGCACCTCACGCCCCATGGGGCATCTTGTGTTTGTTAGTAACTGAAACAACACATACATCGTGATATTAGAAATTCCGTACAATTCACACCTACTCAAGAATTTTCATTTTGCTTTAAAATGACAGGTGACCTTTTAACTTGTCACATTTTCAATTATATTAATTATCGAACAGAAATTAGGGAGCCATTCGACTCATTTGCTGATCGCTGTTTTCTAATGGGCGTGTGCGTGTCTGATTAAATTTATGACTTTCTCTTTGAGAGTAGTGATGGAAAGTTTCAAAGATAAATGTCACTGTCGTCAGTTTTTTGTTTTTCTTCTTCTTTTTTTTTCTTTTTATTGTGGCACTTAAGGAGGATCTCATTGCAGTTCTTTTTCTTTCATCAAAATCGATACGATATCATCGCGTGATTTTGTTATCATTCAATAGTCATCTTCTGGAGACAAATCATCATAGGAACAAGAAAATGGAATCAGGTGATCCATCCACAAATTGTTTGCAAGTGTAGTCTTTTGTAAAGCGTGTGGATATTTATTCTAAAGAATTTGATAGCTCCTGGGTTCTGCATTTCAAATATTGGCGAAAGCATTTCAATACAAATACAATGTAGTGAAAAGGATCATTTATTCTAAAATTTAATAGAACATGTTAAACTATCGAAACGCGTTTTTAAGTTAAACTTGTCTAAAAGAGGTGCCCTGTATGCAACGATACTTCATAACAAATACCCTCCCACTTTTCCGAATACATAGAATAAGCTAATCAGGAGGAAATTTATGAATGGAGGAATACAAAGGAATTTCAGGAAAATGCACGGCGTTTAACCCTTTACTCAACGTAATGGCCAAAACGGACAGCGCTATTCTCAAAAATCGCCAATTAATTTTCATTATTTTTTCATTTTTGTCTCAAAAACATAGGTTATGACCCATCGTTGGAACGAGCTCGACTAGCTCGTTCCAACGATGGTCATAACCTATGTTTCAAGACAAAAAATGAAAAAAAAGTAGTTATTCAAGAATTTGTTTTGCAAGTGTCGTCTGCTTTTTATGTTAGGTAAAGGGTTAACGCAAATAGTGACAAATACTACTTCATTTTGGGATGCAATATCGTTAAAGAGAAATACACATCTCAAAATTTTATTTGGAACAGCTCACAACAGATCAGTTGCGTGCGTGCGTGTGTGCGTGCGTGCGTGCGTGCGTCTCCGTGCATGCGTGCGTGTGTGTGCCTGGTACTCAGGGGTCTAACACCTTTTTCTTTTTTTTATTCATAAAAAACACAGTAATTTTATAATAAAACTTTGTACAATATATAAATATATATAATATATAATAAATAAACGCAGTGACAAATGATCGTCTCACACGACACACATTCACACCCTGACACATGTACCCAACACCTTGACTGTAAAACCGACTAGTAGGTTTCACAGTCAACAAAACCCTCCCTACCCCAACCTTATATAAATGTAATACCTCAATACCACTAATTCCAGCTATTATTGCGTTCGTTTAACTGATTCAATTTGATCAATGTGAAATTTAACTAGAGTATTATTTTTAAGAAGTTTAAGTTTTTGAAATTCCAGTTTTAAAGTGCAAACGCCTTTCTTTTTTTTTTAATTGTAATAAATAAATAACAGTCAGATCTGCAAGGGCGTAGAAGCGATGTAGCTACCATTCTATCAAACAAATCTCCAAAAACAAAAAAAAGTAGAGGTGCAAATGCAGGTCGGGGTGTTTGTCTGGGATCATTGCTTTTCGGCCTCGCGCAATTCGGCCCCGTGCTTTTCGACTGACGCTTTTCGGCTCAACGCTTTTCGGCCTCGGGCTTTGGTGCTTTTCGGTTCTGGGGATTTCGGGGTTTTTCAGGTTCTTTTATGGAAATTCTCGAGTCTCGACATCCTTTGAATTTCAAACAAGAAGGTGGAAAACAATTTATCTAATAGACTGTTCAGAAAAGAATTTCTTGCAGTCTGGTAGACGAATTCTAAACTGATTAGCACTGATGAACTTTTTGACTTCATCGTTATTTACTGGAAAGCAATTACTGCAAATACATTAGCACTACGACCGGATCACTTAAAAATATAAAATTATTTTGCAGTTATTTACTGGAAAACACCAACTGGTGCTTTACAGTAAATAATTGCAAAATAATTCTGTTGGGGGAGGCGTGACATTAAGTTGTAAATTATTTTAGAGTTATTTAGTGGAAAGCGCTTACTGCATATACATTAGCACTACGACCGGAGCATTTGATAAAAAAGCAGTAACAAATTACCGGAAAACATTATTTCCACTTCAGAATTGATTTGAGTCAGCGAGTGTTCTGAACAGTAAATCAACAGCACAGCATGATACATAAGTGTGGCTGTACCAGCCTTTTCAGGTGTTGAACTGGATGTAAATTTATCTGGCATCAATATACATGTGCCAATTCTTGCTAACTTTGATAAATCATAAGTTAACTGTCTAACCAGTCCATACACGTCAAGTCCAAACACGGCCTGAAAGTCCGTAATATAATTTTTGGGTTTGATACGTCCTTTCAGTCCAACATTCTTCCCATTCCTCCTCTGGTGAAACTAAATCGCCGATCAAAATCATCAATTTCAGAAAAACGAATTTCTTTTGTGATAAAAGTATAAGTATTTGTGAGAAGAATGTAAAATTACCTTTTCATTCGCATAATGTGTCGTGTCAATATTTCCAATATAGCCATCATAATGTTATTTTTCTACAAAAGTGCGTTACAGTTTTTGTAAGGCAGTCGGCCATTTTATAGTTTCGTTTTGAATATTATTGGGGAGAATGTTCTTCGCGGGAAGTGTTGACGAAACGCACCGGCGGAAAAGAAGGATGTGGGAAACATCACGTTAAGTTTGTAAACGCACGTTAAGTTTTCTCTTTCGTACGCGTTCTTTTGTTTCTAATATTAACAAATGGCGAAGAGTTAACCAACAGTTAGAAGGACTTTATCTGGTACATTTTAAAAGAGAAAAACAACAACCGATTTTAACAACAGACAAGAGATTAAGAGAAAAAACGGTACCGGTAAGTCGAGCTCAATAAAAAAACCCAATTAATTTAGGCCCGTTATGCATGCCACTGTTTTCAGTGAGCGGGGTTGGGTGGTTGTGGGGACTTTAGGGGGCCTACTTCGAACAGGTGGGGCGGGTGTTCTGACTAAAATAGTAATTTTAAATAGTATGCGGTATTATTTATATACTGTATACAGTGTGCTGTCACGATGACGATTTCAAATTATCACAGAGAAATCCAATTTTTCATAACCTCTTTTAACCTTTTACCCAACGCAGACGATATCAAAATTTATTTTAAATATCATTTTTTAAATTTTTCAAAAAATTTCAACAAAACCATATCATGTGATCCCTCGTTGGAACGAGCTCGACGAGCTCGTTCCAACGAGGGGTCACATGATATGGTTTTGTTGAAATTTTTTGAAAAATAATATTTTTTGAACTGCTGAATTTGCAAATTACGCGGGCGGATGCGGCCGATTCGTTGGGTAAAGGGTTAAACCAAGTCAACCACATTAACCCAACAGAGCAAGAGACGGCACTCACTAAACAAAATTTTCCAACAGTTTTTTTTTCATTTTTATTTTTAATTTTTTTTTTTTTTTTTTTTGCTTCCAAGACATAGCTCAAGACTTGATGGACTCGTCCCAGTGTGTGTATGGAGGGGGGAGGTGGGGTGGGAGCTTAGCTCGAGCTATGTTCTGGATACCAAAAAATGAGAGAGTAAAAATTGAAATTGAATAGCAAGTTTAGTGTATAAGTTTGGCTGCTGCGGGACTATTCTTAGATAGTACGATTTGATGGGAGCTTACTTTTGCACCAAAAACATAGAAATACAGGTAATAATAATCTGCCCCTCTGTATTTAGTAGGTAGCTTGGTAATTAATAGGCTACCTCGGTATGTGAATGAAGTATGTAAGTGCTAACTTGGTATCACAATACGGATCACTGTAATAATTGATAAAAATAAAACTCCCCATCAGCTTTTATCCGGGTTTTGAGCCTACAGAACTTTTCAGTTCTGGCAGCTCCTAAGTTTGTTTGTTTTTATTTTATTTTGTTTTTTACTTTGTTTATTGTTTTGCTATTATTGTCTTTGTGCTGTTATTCGGCTTTTGTGGCGTACATACTCTCATAAGTGTCGCTCGGCTTTGCCAGATACACCCAAAGCTACAGCTTGTATTTAGTATATTTTTTTTCTATTTCGGCTTCGTGTCAATGGCTTTAATTTAGCCTTGGTTTTTTGTTCACACTTATCGCTTCCGAGCTTTTCACCCTCATTACCTGACTAGGATTTGCAGTTGTCGCCGTTTTAATGTGAAATCAAAAGTCCGTCCGTCGAAGTTCGATTTTTAAAGTTGTCGGATACGTAAGTCATTAACCTTTTAATTCGTCAGTCCCGATGGTCAGCCCTCAGTGCTGGTCACGTCTCTGGCCTTACGGCAAGGTTTTTTATGTTATTCGCGAGTGAAAATTGACCACACCCGAAAATACACTTCCTGATGTCAGAATATTGGGTCATAATAATTCTGCTATCATAGCATAGAAGACAATTGCCAACGACAACAATAAACATTAATTAACAAGTCACAATTAGATTAACAATCCACACTGTCGCTAACTGTGATGCAGCCGCCGTAAGGACTAATTACCAAGCTACCTACTAAATACCGCGGTGAAGATTTTTCAGCGAAAGCTATAACTTTAGTGACCGAAATTATCAACTAGAGGCTATAAAGAGCCTGTAATCGCTCACCTGGCAGAACTACAGTTAAAACTAAAAGTCCTGTCATCAATTGCGCGCAAACACCTCGCCATTTAGCGCGTTTATCGGCGCGTTAGGTCATATACAAAGGCTATCACATTCTGTAAGCAATCTGTGCACAAGCAATGGTTCCGCCAATGGACCTCCGGGTTTAACCCGGAGGTCCATTGGCTGAAACATTGCTTGTGTTTGCTGTGAGTAATGGCAAAACTCTGTGGTAATTTGGGTATTTTCAATAGGAAAATTGCGCGCAGTTCCTGTGCGAAATTGTGTCAAGATAAGCGCGCAATTCATGACATGACTTCTAGTTTTAACTGTACATATAAAAATGTAATTTCCCATGTGGTTTCCATGATAACTATAAGCTGCAATTGCGACAAAATTTGCAACACGGTCAATATCACATGAGGATCATTGGTCGAGGGTGTCCCAGTCATCAATCATGTGAAGTTTCAAAAGATTTGGCCTTGTAGTCTCAGAGGAGAAAATTTTTCAAAATCGACCAATCAGACCAAACCAGAACGCCGGCAGGCATATGGACGGGGCGTGGGTCGGTTCGTGGTTAGGCACACGGGCAGACAGGCAATCTTTCAGGCACAGACAGGCAGGCAAACAGACGAACGAACGGATGGACGGATAGATGGATGGACGGATGGGGATACACTGACTGCATTTCACAATATTCCAGCCATAATTGCTTGAAATCCATATTTACTTTTCTGAAACCATATGTGCTGGGTTAAGTTAGAAATCGACAGTATCATAGTAATACTGTTTTCCAAATAGAGCCAGCACACATTTATGAATTTTGTTTCAATAAAAATCAGTAAAAGAAGGTTAAAGAACATTTTGAAAACTACAGTTTTTCAGACAGTACTCTCTTTCAAAGAGCTTTGGATAGATAAAGGGTTACACAAAGGACAATATTTTATTCCAAAGATTTGTCATTATGTCTATCTTGAATGAATGATAAAATCAAAGAATAATAATGTGGAGAATATTTGTATACTATCATTTAGAGCTGACCAGTAAATTACACATAGTTTTCCAAACACCTTTCATCAATCCCAACATGACAGTTTTTTTGATAACATATAGTAGCAAAGTTTTTCCAGTTACATCCCAACATAAAACTGAACACAATATTGTATTATTGTGCCGGTTCTCAGTGGACAAAACTGCTACAGTACGTGGCGAATGTATTAACTGTATTTCATGGAATGTCATGCGTCTTGATAATGTTACAAAGTGCATCCCAATCGACACTGTGTAACATCTTTTCGAAGTCAATAAAGTTCATCTACATTGATGTATTGTATTCGCATGCCTGTCCATTAATCACAAGTAACACGGATATGCTATCAACACGCCATCTCTTCCTTCTCTTACTAAAACTCATCTCTTTCCTCCGATATTTATCTGCCTTATTCATTCCATCTAATATGATGCGTGTTAATATTGTTCCAATCACAGGCAGTAAGTTTATAGCTCTGTCCTTGGCCACAGCTTTCAGTCATGTTTACGATGATTCGTTCTTTTCACTTACACAGATTGTTCTCTATCTCCAAAATCGTTTTCTGTTTTAAAATGGTTTCAGCTTATTTCACTAAATTCGGCATTTGCCTTCAACTCTTCTGCTGGTATTTTGTCAGTTCGTCCTGCCTTGTTTTTTCAGCTTCCTTATTGCTTTCTTTCTTTCGTAATCAGTTTTGTTGGTGTAAAGTTTCACTTTTGTCTCGTCGTTAACCTTACTATGGCGTTTGCATCCACATAACTATTTCATTCAAATACTCTTTCCATTTACAAAGCTATTCCTTTTTCTTTATATTAAGTTCATAATCCTTGTGTTTCACATTGGAGGATCTATTTTGATGTCCGCTGAAATTCTTTGTAATCCCACACAATTATTTCGGATCCGCATTCTTTCTATATACAGTTAAAACTAAAAGTCCTGTCATCAATTGCGCGCAAACACCTCGCCATTTAGCGCGTTTATCGGCGCGGTAGGTCATATACAAAGGCTATCACATTCTGTAAGCAATCTGTGCACAAGCAATGGTTCCGCCAATGGACCTCCGGGTTTAACCCGGAGGTCCATTGGCTGAAACATTGCTTGTGTTTGCTGTGAGTAATGGCAAAACTCTGTGGTAATTTGGGTATTTTCAATAGGAAAATTGCGCGCAGTTCCTGTGCGAAATTGTGTCAAGATAAGCGCGCAATTCATGACATGACTTCTAGTTTTAACTGTACTCTGGTGGTCTTCAACATACTTCTTCGTATCTGCCTTTGAACCCAGCTTTAACCAGTCTATCTATAATCCTGTACTGCCTTCTTGTTGTTTTGCTTACCTCTCAATATTATAAGTATTGCTCTTAGATGTCCTTTTACTGCAAAATTTTTTCGAAATGTATTATTGCTTTTTCCATTAACGCCTGAGACGGAAATACAGTAGTACGTTCAGTAACGTTTTATTGTAATTTCACAATTTATAGATTCAGATTCAGATTCTTTATTCACGGTACACATACATGTAAAATGGTTACAAATAAACATATTGCACAAATGTAATGTGAAGTATACCGTAGGAAGTGGCATAGCCAGATTGGCTGTCTACCTGCCACCCCCTGGAAGAAGATGGGGTGATTGCAAACAGACTGTGACTGAAAGAATGAACAGAGAGCCAATTATGTGACACATGATGGAGAATGACGATCGAATCATTACTTTTCTGATATTAGAGTATTAGTGTTTCATTTTCGCCAGCGGAAAGACGGTGATTCAAGGTAGGCAAGAAGCAACCTGCCTATAGGACTCCCTCCACTACTTATCATAACACATGAGGGCGGCAACAAGTCCCATCGTGAAGTTCGTATCGTTTAGACTGCGACAAGGAGGTTGGTCATGATGTTTGGGTGTGGTGTCTACGTTAGCTGCATCATCATCGTAGGATGACGAATGTTATTGATTTATTTGTGTAGACTTTTATTTGCAAGTTCATACTTATATCCATATAGTATTTTACATAGCACCACTGTAAGGAGGAAGCGCGACAGGTTGCACAAGACGAGGATTCCAGATTTAGACGCGGACCACGACTTTGACAATTTACGAAGTTTACGAAGTGCAATCAGGACAGTAGGGATTGTTGCAGCTGACATAACTGGAATATGAGGAAATGAATGTGGAAGTTAGCTTGTTCTTAAGCATGCTTCTGTCGCTAATATTACGAGTTGTGTCGTCCAGAGCATTCCATAGTTTCGGGAAGGAGTATAAAGGAAATTTATCCAGAGTTTGGGTCCGTGTTTTTTCTATGTATAGGAGGCCTGACTGTCTAGTTCTCCTACCAGATGGATTGTCAGTAATTTTAAATATATCATTGAAAGACACCGGTAATCTGCCGTCCTGCCAGTCAAACACGAACAGTAGTGCATGTAGCCTAAACAAATCATCAACCTTGAGTATTTGGTTTTCTTTAAACAGGGGATCTGTATGAGAATTGTACTTTTTGTTATTAATTATTCGTATTGAACGTTTTTGCAGGACAGCTAGTTTTCTGATAGCTCTTGAGTTGCCCCATGCCTGGATTCCGTATACCAAATGGCTATGTATGAGGGCGTAATACAAAGTTTTCATAGCTCCGTGGGGGAGGATATTTTTAACTTTGTTTAGACTATAGTTTGCGCGTGCTATTTTCGAGCATAATCGGGATATGTGAGCCTTGTAGGATAAATGTTCATCAATGCTAATTCCCAAGAATTTAACAGATTTTTCTGTTTCGGTGGCCCCAATTACGTCTGTTTTTTTTTTTTTTTGTCAAATTATCATTTTTGTGCAAATATGTATACGATACATAACACCCAAACCATACATAACAGCTCTGCTATTAGAACAATTGTCACATTAGATTTCTTCCAGAAACATTCATCTTTCAGGCAACAGTTTTTATCGGAAGTACTATGAGTTTTGGCATCATGAGTGAGCAAAAAGTTGAAAAATATTTGGAGAAAGCGTGGGAAGAAGATTATGCAAACGGTAGAAGTACACATTTTATCTTCAATAAAATGGTCATATATTTGAAAAAAATCTCATGTTAATGAACTCATCTTTGAATCTGCAATACAATGGTGGTGTAAAAGTGGTGATACAACTCAACAGCATTTAGATTTTACTGAGGCGAATGTTCACAAACTGGGTTCATCTCAAAAGACAAGAATGTACATATGGTTGGGAACATGTGATCTAACACCTAAAATAGGGAAATATATTTATCAGAAGGGTACCCCCCGAACAAGCAGTGACAAATGTGATTTCTTGTTTTCGTCAAATGGTGAGTTCAGTGCATCAATTTCCAAATACAGACCTGGGTTTTCTGTGTATTCCACCGATGTCAATTGTTCTATGGAATCGTTCTAAAGGCCACAATTTGCCTGAACAGTTTACAGAGGCGTATAAAGAATTACAAAGAGGGATAGATTCACTAAATACATGGATATGTTCTTATGACAGCGGAAACAAATTAATTTCAATCTCTGTTTGGATAGTGTCCATCCCACATCAACACTTGCGCGTGTTTGGTTTAACCGTGTTGTGGAATCTATGATGGACTAATATCTCACCCTTGTAATGCTCGTACAGTAAATGTAAAAATCCGCACGATGACATTATTGTATGTTTAACTTACTGCTTCATTCGCTGTATATAGTCATGATATACTGTCGAACAAAACGAAGGCATGCTTATGACAGCATTATTACTTTCCTATGTTAACCGAGCTTTCCATTAACAAGCAAAACGCATTCGATAATTTCATATAAGACATTGTCGATTATTGTGGTATCCTACTAGTCATATGCAGTGAATTTCCTTCGACATAATGTCTTAATACTGCTATGGCGTATCGTCCTCAACAAATTCAACTGTCTGTTCCTATTACTCCTGTTTAAAATAAGCAGATTACAGAGATGGAAGTTTGGGACATTCTCGTGATGGTGGTTCTCTACACTGTCACCGTGTATTCGTAATCAACCATTTATATACATTTTTAAATTATTTTTTATTTTTTTAAACTAGACACTTCAAGTCTAAAAATCATCAGGTTGATTTATACGTTTTCACTTGTCTTTCATCCTCACTCATTACTATTCAGACCACTCATGTCTTTGTGACATTTCTGTTCTGAATATTTCCGGTTTTTATTCATTCTTTTTACTTCATAATTAACATTTTACTTTCTTACGTTTTATAGCCTTAGCTGCCGATGTGACGTAAAATACCAATAAATAAACCCCCCTACAAATTATTTCGGGGGATATAACCGTGACACTGCCTGTGCGTCTGTAGAAAGAGTTGATTTCCGGTCTATAACTAAAATTAGCCGACTGACATAAAACTTGACATGTGGGTTAGGTATGCTATCGTATCTGTTCAAGTTTGTGACTCACGAAAACAAGTTGTTCCATTTCAGGGAAGTCAGCGTTTGAATCTTAACAATATGGTATTATATCCACAACTTCCGTTATTTCTATAAAATTGTGTTTCAAGATCTGTTACGTATGGTGGCACCTCTAGCAATTTGGACCCGTCCTGCAATTTTTCCAAATAAGCATTTAATGATAATGCGTATTCAAGTACCTTTAACTGGAAAGAAATTGTAAAATCACAAAGTAAATTGGATTATACACCTGGCGACAGTGCACAAAAGCAAAACCAAGTTAACATATGCCAATCAAGATGAGTCGAAGCAGAAAGTCAAGTTGCATGAGGTGTACCACACATGATGATTGGAGGGGAAAAGATGAAAATGCAAGGAAAAGAAACAAGCGGCCTTACCAAAACAAATTCATTTATAGGAATGCTGAGACTACTTATCGAGAACAACCGAGAACAAAAAGGATAATATTTAACCCTTTACCTAACGAATCGCCCGCATCCGCCCGCGTAATTTTCAAATTGAGCAGTTGAAAAAATTAAATCTTTCAAAATATTTCAACAAAACCATATCATGTGACCCCTCATTGGAACGAGCTCAATGAGCTCGTTCCAATGAGGGGTCACATGATATGGTTTTGTTGAACTTTTTTGAAAAATTAAAAAAAATTCTATTTAAAATAATAAATTTTGATATCATCTGCGTTGGGTAAAGGGTTAAAGATGAAAATAAATGCTTATTGCTTGCATATAGGTACTCTATTTATGTGAAAAATGGTAGCAAACCAATTTTAAAGCAGACATGCCTATGAAGAAGTTTATAAACTCCCGAATTCGGCGCTGAACCGAGAAGAGACTTCTTACCAAGAACAAAACAAAATAATATTTAAAGATGCAAATGAAAGTTTACTGTTAGCGTTTTGAGCATATATGTACTCTATATTATATAAAAAATAGTATATAATAACATAACAACTTCAAACCAGCCAACTCTATGGTGAAGGAGATTATTTATTAATCCTCTCATTCCCAGCCGAACCAAGAAGAGTCTACTTACCTGAGAACAAAATCAAATAATATTTAAAGATGAAAATAAAAGCTCGATGTTAACGTATAGAGCATTTATTTAATGCTCAGGCATCAATTCACGCTGAAAAATTAAGTCATATTCCCCTGTCGGTCGGCAAAACGAAATATCAAAATGATATTTAGAAATCGATATTTCATCGTAGGTTCGGATGACGAATCACATGTACTTTAAACGAGTCAGCACATCAGTAATGAATTCCAGAGTCCCAAATACAAACGAATTCGAATAATTGATAGTGACAGTGACTAAATCAATTCATTAAATCAGCGGTTTCAAAGTTTGACTTTCTCATTCACCTTCCAGCGAAAAGCCGAAATCACTTTCAAATTTCTTCAGTTCAACTTCACACGTCTTCAGTGCATTGAGTTCAAAAAAAATAAAATGACGTGTCTTGTTATTGAAAATAAGAAAGTGGTGTTTTTTGTTATTGTTCTATTTCTTCGAAACACATTGCGATTATTTCAATTCGCCAGCCTTGGTAAATCGTAAAGTTAGGGGAGAAATAAGACGGGACTACTTTTTGTGCGGATATTCACACATTCCAATGGTTGGAGTTTGGTTGTTGTAATTTTTGTATGGACGCCGGTTCGGCACATAAATTTTGCGCCTTAATGGCAAATAAAGGCCACAAATTGGAGAGTTTGTAGTCGTAGAGCATTAAATAAAAAGAAAATTCACGAAAATTTGATGAATACCGAAAATATCTCGTTCGTGGCTACAAGAAATATGAGGATCTTCACTCGCGTCGCGAGTGAAGATCCTCATATTTCTTGTAGCCACTCACGAGATATTTTCGGTATTCATCAAATTTTCGTGAATATCCTCTATGTATGTACTCTATATTATGTAAATGTTAGTAACCAAACAATTTTAAAATGGTGATGGTGTTTGTCAGCTCGGTCTGGACAATACATGGTGCTTCCAATCAAGTCGGTGTATCCTACGGAAAATGGGCCTGTGGATGTGTGTATCGGAATATTGAATACGGTGTTCCATCCCCGGGTTGGTTCCAGACGACTCCACCCTACCTCAGTTCTTTGGGCAGGCACCAGCAATATACCCATATTTTAGACAAACAACAGTGTCTGTTTCCGATGATGGGAAATATTCCAATTATGGGACAACCTAAAACAGGGACAGCTGGCACGATTTACTGAACACTATATAGTGTCCACTTACAAAATCCGCGAGTTTGGGTGATGCAGGTCTGTTTCCGATGGCGGGTAAGATTCCAATTAGGGGACAACCTAAGACAGCGAAAGCTGGCACCATTGACTGAACTCTATACAGTGTCCATTTACGAAAAGAAATGAGTACCGGTATAGGTGACAAAAGAACAGACATTTTTAAACCAGCCAAGTCTGTGACTTGCAGGTAAATGGCGAAGGGAATCGTGTTTCTTTATTATGTGATGTGTGCATCGGAATACTGAATACGGTGTTCCATCCCCGGGTTGGTTCCAGACGACTCCACCCTACCTCAGTTCTTTGGACAGGCACCAGCAATATACCCATATTTTAGACAAACAACAATGTCTGTTTCCGATGATGGGAAATATTCCAATTATGGGACAACCTAAGACAGGGACAGCTGGCACGATTTACTGAACACTATATAGTGTCCACTTACAAAATCCGCGAGTCTGGGTGATGCAGGTCTGTTTCCGATGGCGGGTAAGATTCCAATTAGGGGACAACCCAAGACAGCGACAGCTGGCACCATTAACTGAACCCTATACAGTGTCCATTTACAAAAAGAAATGAGTACCGGTATAGGTGACAAAAGAACAGACAATTTTAAACCAGCCAAGTCTGTGACTTGCAGGTAAATGGTGAAGGGAATCGTGTTTCTTTATTATGTGAAAAAACCCAAACAAATTTAAACTAGTCAAAATCTTTGGAGATGGAAATTATTTATTAATCTCGTATTCACACCGAGAAGAGACTACTTACCGAGAACAACAAACGTGATTTATTGCATAAAATTATATGCTGTCAGTGTTAATTGACAGTCATAATCTTGTTCACGGTGAGCAGTGTCCTCTCGATTTGGCTGCGAATATGAGATTGATAATAATCCCCATCACCATTTACTTAGCTGGTCTACATTTGATGTTTGTTATTTTTACACAATATAGAGAACCAAGTTGATCAAGTTTTGGCACATTATATAGGAGAACAGGGCGGAAAATGTGGGTTTTTTGACAAACGCGTGCGTCAACACCTCTTATCTCCATGACTGTACTGCTAACTGTGAGCAAAATTGTTCTGTGCAGTAAACTGTGGTGTCGTCACACATGTTGCAGGGACATTCTCCTTGCAAGTGAACACGTAGAGGCCGTCGTAAACAACTTGGAACTTGCACCATCGGAATGTACTTGACTGGAATGGCAATTCATATCGCTGCATCTCCCCTTTGTTAAGATGGTGGCATTACCGAATGGGAACAGCATGGTGTTATCGGTTCTGTAGTTTCGGTACCTTCAGATATTGCCCGAACAATGGATACATTGTTGCATCGCCAGGATCCTAATAAGTTGATCCAAGTGACACTTGAAGGGACAGTGTCATTTCAACATCACTTTGTTAGTGTCGATAAGGTTAAAGCAGCATTAGAGCTGCCGAAAGAACACAATCGACACTATGAGAGAGTGGCAATCACCACAGACACATTTCAACTGTCACATGTCAGAACACGACGGAATAGTCAATTAAATATTAAACACGATAGCCAGCGGGATAACACATATCGCTATGAAGGGACAGAACTTAGGGGTATCTAATATGACACCTACTGCAACCAATTGGTATTGTGCAGGAGCGGTTGGATCACACAATGGAGGGAGCATGTTGTGTTGCTTCTGCAGAAAGGTAATCGAATCTGCCAGTCAAAATTTTGCAGGACAAATGCAACGAAACTATGTATTTTCTTGTACAGTTTCCTGGTGACAATTGAACATTCAGTCATGTGATAGAAACATGCTAACTTTACATCGATATTGTCTCTTCAGAGTGATGGATGCTGACATCCATTTCTCAAGTGATATCTCCTACTTGTCTTATGCCCAGCACACGAATAAATTACATCACGTGATATCGCAAGTATCTATTGCGCTGCGAAAGGGAACTCGGCGCCATAATGTTGGTGAAACTGTTACAGCAGAAAATTTAACTGATCCAAACATCCTAAGAACTATCTTGAAAAAGTATAAGGCCTTCAAGTACCTGAAGCCGATCAGAGATACCCCACCCTATTGGCAATCGACATTAAATAATTTGTTTGCCATGCTTCATTTGTCGAATTCCGTTGACTGAAAATGACCAATACTATTCTAAAGCAGCAAAGAGTCCCCTGTAGGAATGGCCATAATGTTTCACCATAGGTTCCGTCCGAACCATTCTGAAGAAAATTATTCTTGGCTGAAAAAATGTATCGAGCATATGTATTAATGTATCTAGTTTTATGTAAGCTCACTATATATACTTGCTATTGCGTGGAGCAGAAAAAGGAACTCCAGTGGGGTGCAATAACGTGTGTCCCATGCCTTTTGTCAACCAATATCTGACAACAAAAAGATAGATGTTTAAATCAACATTTTCATTTTTTGAAGATTAGGAGCCAAATTATCTCCTCTAAAGGACACACACACACACACACACACACACACACACACACACACACACACACACATATATATATATATATATATATATTTATATATATATGTGTGTGTGTGTGTGTGTGTTTGAATTTAACAAACAAATATGTGGCAATGCTATTTATTGTATTTATTCTGTCTTTTAAATTTATCTTTTGTCGCAACGATATAGCCTTAGCTGCTGATGTAGCGTTAAGAAATAATAAATAAATAAATCTAAATTTATCAGCACACGTTTTGACTATAAAGAAATGGATTTCAGCTACGCAAAGCTCCGCGGACATTCGAAATGGGCAGGTGTCATAAACTGAATTTCACTTCTCACAGTAAACAACTAAAAGTTAAATGTAAAAGGACCATGCACATTTTGAAAGTTGTTGGTAGCACTGATTGGGGCGCTGATCAAGAAACATTACTCCATCTCTATAGATCACTTTTTAGATCAAAATTAGACTACGGTTGTACCTCAAACCACTTGATGCAATTTATAGCTGTGGTATTAGAATCAACTTGGGTGTTTTTCGCACTTCACCGATAGAATCAATTGCTCGTTGAAGCGGAGGAGCCTTCTCTTGAAAAGCGCAGAATTAAACTGTCACGCCAATATGTTTCTAAACTGTTGACTAATCCTTCAAACCCCGCTTATTATTGTGTTTCCAAACAAATTGTTCATTTTTTTAACAGACGCCAGAAACATATTCCTCCTTTGGGAATTAGAATTAGGCCCCATGTGGAGTCCGCCACTTGAATCTGATTCAATAAAAGAAAACCTTCAATCATATAATGCTCCTTGGCATCTTAGAAAATCAATTTTTATTGTGGACGTTGCTTCTTCCAAAATGTCAAAGACAAATAAATTCTTAGGAGTTTTAAACAAAATATGCCGAATTACAGTCCAAGCACAGTGGATACACAACTATCTATACCGATGGATCTGAAGATGGTGACAGAGTATTATCAGCTGTTATTACTGGAATACCAAATAAAAATTATATTTTACAGCCGAAGTTAAAGATTTTACAACTTGATCTTGAGCACATCGAGAATGTCCCGAGAAGGAAGTCGACTCGTTTAATGTTTTCCGACCCGCTTTCCTCTTTGCTAGCTAAAAGAACCCTCTCATTTTGGAACTTTGTGAGAAGCTGACTACTTCACGTCTGACCGATATATGTTTTGCTAGTAACCTCGTCATTATCTCTGATAACATCGGGGCAGGCAGTGCAAATCACTAATTTTGCAATTCCTTTTAGTGATTGTAATTCATATATCGGTAACTACACCATAGCTATATGGTAAGCTAAATGGGATGGAGCGACAATTAACAACCTCCATCACTTCCGAACTACTGTTACAGATAAGTATCCGTCAAGAAACCTTTGTAGGATTCTAACACAATGTTATAATCCGTCATATAAGAATTACACATTCCTTTATGTTACACAGTAATATGCCACCATAATGTGTTCCATGTCAGCAGGATTTGACAGTGGGGTGCATTCGTTTGCACTGTACAGATGTTAATCTTGTCATACGGGAGAATTTTAATGTAGCGGCTCTGCGAGACTTATTTTACAACACAAATTCTCATAAAAATCTGTCGTTCTTCAAGGAAGTCAACCGTACACAGCATTCTTTGGAAGAATTGGTCTCATTTTCTGATTTGGAACATTCTTTTACATTGCACTGATTTAACAATGTCAGAGGGCACTATTTCACAGCTGGATCTCTAAAAGATCTATTTTATCATATGAGCCCGCACAAAGTTCTGTTAATTTTGAAATTAATCAACCTTTTCAATAAGTTTTAAATTGTTTTTAATCTTTTAAACTAGACACTTCAACTCATAACCTGAACAGGTTGATTTTTAAGGTATACACATTCCTTGTGTCACCGCTCATTACTTTTACTGTTCATACCACGCTGTCTTTGCCATTTCGATTGTAATTATTTCACATTTTCATTCAATCATTTTACTTCATATGTGACTTGTTTACTTTAATGTTTGTCGCCACGATATAGCCTTAGCTGCTGATGTGGCTTTAAGCACCAATAAATCAATAAATTTGTTTTCGTTACTGTGTTCACTCCTTAGTTCTATTCTTCATAATAATCAACTTCGTTTTATTTATTTCATGGAAGATAATGATATACTTTAGAACGCATACTTTTCATCGCCACTTTTTAGCCTATCTCACTGGGGCCATGTTATAGTGTCTCAGTTTTTGGTACTTTCTAGTTTTCCTAGCAATATTCATGACATGTTTTCCTTGAACGAAGAAAGGAAGCAGAGTGTAAACTTGATATGATCTGCTGGCAGTCATATCCACACCCATCTAGTTCTTTATTATTATTATTCCACCGCATTTTTGTACGCGAATGTTCTCAGAAACTATACACAGCAGCATGATGAAATTTGAACTCAGGTATATTCTCAAACTCCCCTGTAACCATGGAAACGCGTAAAAATAGGGGTTATGGGAAAACAGCTGTAACTTCTTAAGCCAGTGGTACTGTTGTCTGATGAGCGTGGGATGTGTTAGAAAAAGGTATTGTCTCTGTAGGAACCGAAAAAAACAAAAAAATTGACGTGTTTCCAGCATACAGGTGAAAAGGCGGCTCAAAGATCTGGTTTGTAAGTTTCTAAGCAACTTTATCTTAATAACTCTGCAGTCAGTAAGTCTAAATGGCTGAAATTAACAAAAGTTGTGAAACGACAGAGTCTGTGTATTTTGGCAGAAAACATGTTTTTCTGCAGGTATTACCATGCATTTCAGAAGGAGGCAAATTTCCAAAAAAGTGGCCAGCTAAGGCATTTGGCGCAATATCTCAACAACTACTAAAGCTAGTCAGATGAAGTTTTGCAACTTCATGGTATGTACCGTGGCCAAATAGTTTACGATGAATTTTCGCCGAACCTTGCGCGATGGTTGATGTTACCATGGCAACAAAGGTGGAAAACGACAAAAATACCTTATCTCAAATCGCTTGTACCACGGAATACCAGTCAGAATTTTTTAAATGAAGGTCAGCAATTGGTAGCCCAGTTTATACCCTAACAGAAAATGTAAAAACCTGAAAACACATCATCTCAAGATTTGATGTAAATTGGGTTCGAAGCAATATAGCCTCAAATCTGGGTCGAAAGTGGCGAAAATGACGAAAGGCTACTCTAACGTATGGCAGCGGTATCAACTACAGGTGGTATGTACGATATACAGACACAATATCATACCTTGGAGCCGATTGGGCAACTTAGAACCAAAAACAAGGACTTTATGTGCAATTGCTGCTCTACAGTAGTCTACAACACTGCCCAACTCCATTCCAAACTCACCGCCGATTTCTTTTGACTTTTAACTTCTGACGATTCTCTAAGGTTTAAAGGTTGTGTTGGGATCCCTGGGTGGAGTTCTTAAAGAAGCAACTTCGATTTACAGTCATCACTCCATCAGTAACACTCAGTTATAACTTTTAAGAGGAACTAGCCCAGAGACAGTCCCGCCGTCTTCTTTCGCATCGGCTTGAAAAAGACCAAATTCAAACAATTACCTTCTAACATCAAAACGCTATATCTCAGCCAATTCTCGGCGGAATTCCTTGAAATTCTCACACACTGTTCACGCATAGTTGCTTCATCAACTGCCATGAAAAGCGACACGAATTTCTCATTTCGTCATGTCGAATTTGAAAAGAGCATATGCGCGTGGGGATCTCACAGGCCGCGTGCTCGGTGTCTGGATGTGTCAATGAGATGGTCGAGTTTGGCAGAGCTTACAGAACAAACGCTGAAAATTTTGAGTCGCTGCTTCAAAAACTCTCTCCACAATCTACAGTACATGGAACGGAGTGTATACTTTTTATGACCTGCTGGCAGTCATAACCATCCTTCTAGTTTTATAATATTATTTTATACCTGAATCATTGTTTGAAACGAACCTCTGTGCTCCCACGGTCTCGACCATGAACAAGTCAGAATAAAAGCATCATTTGGATTGGCCAAACAAAACACGAATTACTTGATTGGTCGCAATGATCACGGATATTTGATGGAAAATGTTGTATGTCTTTCGCATCTCGCATGTCGACTGTCGGTCCAGGATTTCCGTATCGGCTATTCAAAGTAAATAACTTTCCATATAAACAGTACTCCAATCGAATTGGATTGCGCAACACTTATTTTAAGTCACGGAGCATCTATTGGCGTCCATCTCGCGACGTACCGCTGATTGTGAGACACTATTTTCTTAGAATAAATCAAATTTTAATTCGCAACTTTCGGCGTGCTTCTGTCTACCGATTCGTGAATCGAATCGAACCGAATCCCCTGTTGAATCGTAAAGAGATCAAATCTCGAAGCTTCGCATTGCCCTATAGTCTGGGTCTCTTCAACTGAAACCTTATGTTTCAAGCTATCTGAATCGTTCATTCTTCATTCCTTCACAAAGAGGAAAATACAATGTTTTAAGTTCTATCAAATGCGCGCATTCTTAGACCTAAAATCGAAGTCCCCACTTTGATTGTACTTCTGTGCCCTGAGGGGACCCCGGATGTAACACACTAAGAAAAATCATTGGTCCCCGGTAGTAATACATTTTCAAAGTAGCTCCCCCGACGGAACACACGCGTTTTGAAATGTCCCCACACAGAATGAAAAAAACACGTTTTTGTTTTTATAGTTAGAGGTTTTATTGTGTGCCATTAATGCTTCTGGCAGCCTTTTTCTGTTTTTTGTGAATTCATAAACAACCATTGTCCCAATTGGTGGGTTTTGCAATGAAGTCCCCATTTGACACACAGGACAAACATGTCTGTGTGTGTGTGTGTGCGTGTGTGTGTGTTTTCAAATGACACAATCATGTTTTTGAGGAATTTTGAATGTTGGTTTCTGATCCCTCGCCGGGATTCGAACCCTCGGCAACACCGCCTGGCAATCAGGAGTCCAGCGTCTAAACCACTAGACCATTGCACACCGTCAAAAACGATGGCTGGAATCTAGCTTTTTAGATGTTGTCCTCATGATTACTTGGTTCATCTTCCTTTCGGCAGCAGCATGAAGGTGTGGAACGCGCTGGCTACAGTACGACGAAAGTGCTGTGGATGGCCTCAGACGAAGACTGGCACGGGCTTGTGTGTGTTTTCTTCAAATGACACAATCATGTTTTAGAGGAATTTTGAATGTTGGTTTCTGATCCCCCGCCGGGATTCGAACCCTCGGCAACACCGCCTGGCAATCAGGAGTCCAGCGTCTAAACCACTAGACCATTGCACACCGTCAAAAACGATGGCTGGAATCTAGCTTTTTAGATGTTGTCCTCATGATTACTTGGTTCATCTTCCTTTCGGCAGCAGCATGAAAGTGTGGAACGCGCTGGCTACAGTACGACGAAAGTGCTGTGGATGGCCTCAGACGAAGACTGCCACGGGCTTGTGTGTGTTTTTTCAATGTGACACAATCATGTTTTAGAGGAATTTTGAATGTTGGTTTTTGATCCCCCGTCGGGATTCGAACCCTCGGCAACTCCGCCTGGCAATCAGGAGTCCAGCGTCTAAACCACTAGACCATTGCACACCGTCTAAAACGATGGCTGGAATCTAGCTTTTTAGATGTTGTCCTCATGATTACTTGGTTCATCTTCCTTTCGGCAGCAGCATGAAAGTGTGGAACGCGCTGGCTACAGTACGACGAAAGTGCTGTGGATGGCCTCAGACGAAGACTGGCACGGGCTTGTGTGTGTTTTTTCAAATGACACAATCATGTTTTAGAGGAATTTTGAATGTTGGTTTCTGATCCCCCGCCGGGATTCGAACCCTCGGCAACACCGCCTGGCAATCAGGAGTCCAGCGTCTAAACCACTAGACCATTGCACACCGTCAAACACGATGGCTGGAATCTAGCTTTTTAGATGTTGTCCTCATGATTACTTGGTTCATCTTCCTTTCGGCAGCAGCATGAAAGTGTGGAACGCGCTGTCTACAGTACGACGAAAGTGCTGTGGATGGCCTCAGACGAAGACTGGCACGGGCTTGTGTGTGTTTTTTTCAAATGACACAATCATGTTTTAGAGGAATTTTGAATGTTGGTTTCTGATCCCCCGCCGGGATTCGAACCCTCGGCAACACCGCCTGGCAATCAGGAGTCCAGCGTCTAAACCACTAGACCATTGCACACCGTCAAAAACGATGGCTGGAATCTAGCTTTTTAGATGTTGTCCTCATGATTACTTGGTTCATCTTCCTTTCGGCAGCAGCATGAAAGTGTGGAACGCGCTGTCTACAGTACGACGAAAGTGCTGTGGATGGCCTCAGACGAAGACTGGCACGGGCTTGTGTGTGTTTTTTCAAATGACACAATCATGTTTTAGAGGAATTTTGAATGTTGGTTTCTGATCCCCCGCCGGGATTCGAACCCTCGGCAACACCGCCTGGCAATCAGGAGTCCAGCGTCTAAACCACTAGACCATTGCACACCGTCAAAAACGATGGCTGGAATCTAGCTTTTTAGATGTTGTCCTCATGATTACTTGGTTCATCTTCCTTTCGGCAGCAGCATGAAAGTGTGGAACGCGCTGGCTACAGTACGACGAAAGTGCTGTGGATGGCCTCAGACGAAGACTGGCACGGGCTTGTGTGTGTTTTTTCAAATGACACAATCATGTTTTAGAGGAATTTTGAATGTTAGTTTCTGATCCCCCGCCGGGATTCGAACCCTCGGCAACACCGCCTGGCAATCGGGAGTCCAGCGTCTAAACCACTAGACCATTGCACACCGTCAAAAACGATGGCTGGGATCTAGCTTTTTAGATGTTGTCCTCATGATTACTTGGTTCCTCTTCCTTTCGGCAGCAGCATGAAAGTGTGGAACGCGCTGGCTACAGTACGACGAAAGTGCTGTGGATGGCCTCAGACGAAGACTGGCACGGGCTTGTGTGTGTTTTTTCAAATGACACAATCATGTTTTAGAGGAATTTTGAATGTTGGTTTCTGATCCCCCGCCGGGATTCGAACCCTCGGCAACACCGCCTGGCAATCAGGAGTCCAGCGTCTAAACCACTAGACCATTGCACACCGTCAAAAACGATGGCTGGAATCTAGCTTTTTAGATGTTGTCCTCATGATTACTTGGTTCATCTTCCTTTCGGCAGCAGCATGAAAGTGTGGAACGCGCTGGCTACAGTACGACGAAAGTGCTGTGGATGGCCTCAGACGAAGACTGGAACGGGCTTGTGTGTGTTTTTTCAAATGACACAATCATGTTTTAGAGGAATTTTGAATGTTGGTTTCTGATCCCACGCCGGGATTCGAACCCTCGGCAACTCCGCCTGGCAATCAGGAGTCCAGCGTCCAAACCACTAGGCCATTGCACACCGTCAAAAACGATGGCTGGAATCTAGCTTTTTAGATGTTGTCCTCATGATTACTTGGTTCATCTTTCTTTCGGCAGCAGCATGAAAGTGTGGAACGCGCTGGCTACAGTACGACGAAAGTGCTGTGGATGGCCTCAGACGAAGACTGGCACGGGCTTGTGTGTGTTTTTTCAAATGACACAATCATGTTTTAGAGGAATTGTGAATGTTGGTTTCTGATCCCCCGCCGGGATTCGAACCCTCGGCAACACCGCCTGGCAACCAGGAGTCCAGCGTCTAAACCACTAGACCATTGCACACCGTCAAAAACGATGGCTGGAATCTAGCTTTTTAGATGTTGTCCTCATGATTACTTGGTTCATCTTCCTTTCGGCAGCAGCATGAAAGTGTGGAACGCGCTGGCTACAGTACGACGAAAGTGCTGTGGATGGCCTCAGACGAAGACTGGCACGGGCTTGTGTGTGCTTTTTTCAAATGACACAATCATGTTTTAGAGGAATTGTGAATGTTGGTTTCTGATCCCCCGCCGGGATTCGAACCCTCGGCAACACCGCCTGGCAATCAGGAGTCCAGCGTCTAAACCACTAGACCATTGCACACCGTCAAAAACGATGGCTGGAATCTAGCTTTTTAGATGTTGTCCTCATGATTACTTGGTTCATCTTCCTTTCGGCAGCAGCATGAAAGTGTGGAATGCGCTGGCTACAGTACGACGAAAGTGCTGTGGATGGCCTCAGACGAAGACTGGCACGGGCTTGTGTGTGTTTTCTTCAAATGACACAATCATGTTTTAGAGGAATTTTGAATGTTGGTTTCTGATCCCCCGCCGGGATTCGAACCCTCGGCAACACCGCCTGGCAATCAGGAGTCCAGCGTCTAAACCACTAGACCATTGCACACCGTCAAAAACGATGGCTGGAATCTAGCTTTTTAGATGTTGTCCTCATGATTACTTGGTTCATCTTCCTTTCGGCAGCAGCATGAAAGTGTGGAACGCGCTGGCTACAGTACGACGAAAGTGCTGTGGATGGCCTCAGACGAAGACTGCCACGGGCTTGTGTGTGTTTTTTCAATGTGACACAATCATGTTTTAGAGGAATTTTGAATGTTGGTTTCTGATCCCCCGCCGGGATTCGAACCCTCGGCAACTCCGCCTGGCAATCAGGAGTCCAGCGTCTAAACCACTAGAACATTGCACACCGTCAAAAACGATGGCTGGAATCTAGCTTTTTAGATGTTGTCCTCATGATTACTTGGTTCATCTTCCTTTCGGCAGCAGCATGAAAGTGTGGAACGCGCTGGCTACAGTACGACGAAAGTGCTGTGGATGGCCTCAGACGAAGACTGGCACGGGCTTGTGTGTGTTGTTTCAAATGACACAATCATGTTTTAGAGGAATTTTGAATGTTGGTTTCTGATCCCCCGCCGGGATTCGAACCCTCGGCAACACCGCCTGGCAATCAGGAGTACAGCGTCTAAACCACTAGACCATTGCACACCGTCAAACACGATGGCTGGAATCTAGCTTTTTAGATGTTGTCCTCATGATTACTTGGTTCATCTTCCTTTCGGCAGCAGCATGAAAGTGTGGAACGCGCTGTCTACAGTACGACGAAAGTGCTGTGGATGGCCTCAGACGAAGACTGGCACGGGCTTGTGTGTGTTTTTTCAAATGACACAATCATGTTTTAGAGGAATTTTGAATGATGGTTTCTGATCCCCCGCCGGGATTCGAACCCTCGGCAACACCGCCTGGCAATCAGGAGTCCAGCGTCTAAACCACTAGACCATTGCACACCGTCTAAAACGATGGCTGGAATCTAGCTTTTTAGATGTTGTCCTCATGATTACTTGGTTCATCTTCCTTTCGGCAGCAGCATGAAAGTGTGGAACGCGCTGGCTACAGTACGACGAAAGTGCTGTGGATGGCCTCAGACGAAGACTGGCACGGGCTTGTGTGTGTTTTTTCAAATGAAACAATCATGTTTTAGAGGAATTTTGAATGTTGGTTTCTGATCCCCCGCCGGGATTCGAACCCTCGGCAACACCGCCTGGCAATCAGGAGTCCAGCGTCTAAACCACTAGACCATTGCACACCGTCAAAAACGATGGCTGGGATCTAGCTTTTTAGATGTTGTCCTCATGATTACTTGGTTCATCTTCCTTTCGGCAGCAGCATGAAAGTGTGGAACGCGCTGGCTACAGTACGACGAAAGTGCTGTGGATGGCCTCAGACGAAGACTGGCACGGGCTTGTGTGTGTTTTTTCAAATGACACAATCATGTTTTAGGGGAATTTTGAATGTTGGTTTCTGATCCCCCGCCGGGATTCGAACCCTCGGCAACACCGCCTGGCAATCAGGAGTCCAGCGTCTAAACCACTAGACCATTGCACACCGTCAAAAACGATGGCTGGAATCTAGCTTTTTAGATGTTGTCCTCATGATTACTTGGTTCATCTTCCTTTCGGCAGCAGCATGAAAGTGTGGAACGCGCTGGCTACAGTACGACGAAAGTGCTGTGGATGGCCTCAGACGAAGACTGGCACGGGCTTGTGTGTGTTTTTTCAAATGACACAATCATGTTTTAGAGGAATTTTGAATGTTGGTTTCTGATCCCCCGCCGGGATTCGAACCCTCGGCAACTCCGCCTGGCAATCAGGAGTCCAGCGTCCAAACCACTAGACCATTGCACACCGTCAAAAACGATGGCTGGAATCTAGCTTTTTAGATGTTGTCCTCATGATTACTTGGTTCATCTTTCTTTCGGCAGCAGCATGAAAGTGTGGAACGCGCTGGCTACAGTACGACGAAAGTGCTGTGGATGGCCTCAGACGAAGACTGGCACGGGCTTGTGTGTGTTTTTTCAAATGACACAATCATGTTTTAGAGGAATTGTGAATGTTGGTTTCTGATCCCCCGCCGGGATTCGAACCCTCGGCAACACCGCCTGGCAATCAGGAGTCCAGCGTCTAAACCACTAGACCATTGCACACCGTCAAAAACGATGGCTGGAATCTAGCTTTTTAGATGTTGTCCTCATGATTACTTGGTTCATCTTCCTTTCGGCAGCAGCATGAAAGTGTGGAACGCGCTGGCTACAGTACGACGAAAGTGCTGTGGATGGCCTCAGACGAAGACTGGCACGGGCTTGTGTGTGTTTTTTCAAATGACACAATCATGTTTTAGAGGAATTTTGAATGTTGGTTTCTGATCCCCCGCCGGGATTCGAACCCTCGGCAACTCCGCCTGGCAATCAGGAGTCCAGCGTCCAAACCACTAGACCATTGCACACCGTCAAAAACGATGGCTGGAATCTAGCTTTTTAGATGTTGTCCTCATGATTACTTGGTTCATCTTTCTTTCGGCAGCAGCATGAAAGTGTGGAACGCGCTGGCTACAGTACGACGAAAGTGCTGTGGATGGCCTCAGACGAAGACTGGCACGGGCTTGTGTGTGTTTTTTCAAATGACACAATCATGTTTTAGAGGAATTGTGAATGTTGGTTTCTGATCCCCCGCCGGGATTCGAACCCTCGGCAACACCGCCTGGCAATCAGGAGTCCAGCGTCTAAACCACTAGACCATTGCACACCGTCAAAAACTATGGCTGGAATCTAGCTTTTTAGATGTTGTCCTCATGATTACTTGGTTCATCTTCCTTTCGGCAGCAGCATGAAAGTGTGGAACGCGCTGGCTACAGTACGACGAAAGTGCTGTGGATGGCCTCAGACGAAGACTGGCACGGGCTTGTGTGTGTTTTTTCAAATGACACAATCATGTTTTAGAGGAATTTTGAATGTTGGTTTCTGATCCCCCGCCGGGATTCGAACCCTCGGCAACACCGCCTGGCAATCAGGAGTCCAGCGTCTAAACCACTAGACCATTGCACACCGTCAAAAACGATGGCTGGAATCTAGCTTTTTAGATGTTGTCCTCATGATTACTTGGTTCATCTTCCTTTCGGCAGCAGCATGAAAGTGTGGAACGCGCTGGCTACAGTACGACGAACGTGCTGTGGATGGCCTCAGACGAAGACTGGCACGGGCTTGTGTGTGTTTTTTCAAATGACACAGTCATGTTTTAGAGGAATTTTGAATGTTGGTTTCTGATCCCCCGCCGGGATTCGAACCCTCGGCAACTCCGCCTGGCAATCAGGAGTCCAGCGTCTAAACCACTAGACCATTCCACACCGTCAAAAACGATGGCTGGAATCTAGCTTTTTAGATGTTGTCCTCATGATTACTTGGTTCATCTTTCTTTCGGCAGCAGCATGAAAGTGTGGAACGCGCTGGCTACAGTACGACGAAACTGCTGTGGATGGCCTCAGACGAAGACTGGCACGGGCTTGTGTGTGTTTTTTCAAATGACACAATCATGTTTTAGAGGAATTTTGAATGTTGGTTTCTGATCCCCCACCGGGATTCGAACCCTCGGCAACACTGCCTGGCAATCAGGAGTCCAGCGTCTAAACCACTAGACCATTGCACACCGTCAAAAACGATGGCTGGAATCTAGCTTTTTAGATGTTGTCCTCATAATTACTTGGTTCATCTTCCTTTCGGCAGCAGCATGAAAGTGTGGAACGCGCTGGCTACAGTACGACGAACGTGCTGTGGATGGCCTCAGACGAAGACTGGCACGGGCTTGTGTGTGTTTTTTCAAATGACACAATCATGTTTTAGAGGAATTTTGAATGTTGGTTTCTGATCCCCCGCCGGGATTCGAACCCTCGGCAACACCGCCTGGCAATCAGGAGTCCAGCGTCTAAACCACTAGACCATTGCACACCGTCAAAAACGATGGCTGGAATCTAGATTTTTAGATGTTGTCCTCATGATTACTTGGTTCATCTGTCTTTCGGCAGCAGCATGAAAGTGTGGAACGCGCTGGCTACAGTACGACGAAAGTGCTGTGGATGGCCTCAGACGAAGACTGGAACGGGCTTGAGTGTGGTTTTTCAAATAACACAATCATGTTTTATAGGAATTTTGAATGTTGGTTTCTGATCCCCCGCCGGGATTCGAACCCTCGGCAACACCCCCTGGCAATCAGGAGTCCAGCGTCTAAACCACTAGACCATTGCACACCGTCAAACACGATGGCTGGAATCTAGCTTTTTAGATGTTGTCCTCATGATTACTTGGTTCATCTTTCTTTCGGCAGCAGCATGAAAGTGTGGAACGCGCTGGCTACAGTACGACGAAAGTGCTGTGGATGGCCTCAGACGAAGACTGGCACGGGCTTGTGTGTGTTTTTTCAAATGACACAATCATGTTTTAGAGGAATTTTGAATGTTGGTTTCTGATCCCCCGCCGGGATTCGAACCCTCGGCAACACCGCCTGGCAATCAGGAGTCCAGCGTCTAAACCACTAGACCATTGCACACCGTCAAACACGATGGCTGGAATCTAGCTTTTTAGATGTTGTCCTCATGATTACTTGGTTCATCTTCCTTTCGGCAGCAGCATGAAACTGTGGAACGCGCTGGCTACAGTACGACGAAAGTGCTGTGGATGGCCTCAGACGAAGACTGCCACGGGCTTGTGTGTGTTTTTTCAAATGACACAATCATGTTTTAGAGGAATTTTGAATGTTGGTTTCTGATCTCCCGCCGGGATTCGAACCCTCGGCAACACCGCCTGGCAATCAGGAGTCCAGCGTCTAAACCACTAGACCATTGCACACCGTCAAAAACGATGGCTGGAATCTAGCTTTTTAGATGTTGTCCTCATGATTACTTGGTTCATCTTCCTTTCGGCAGCAGCATGAAAGTGTGGAACGCGCTGGCTACAGTACGACGAAAGTGCTGTGGATGGCCTCAGACGAAGACTGGCACGGGCTTGTGTGTGTTTTTTCAAATGACACAATCATGTTTTAGAGGAATTTTGAATGTTGGTTTCTGATCCCCCGCCGGGATTCGAACCCTCGGCAACACCGCCTGGCAATCAGGACTCCAGCGTCTAAACCACTGGACCATAGCACACCGTCAAAAACGATGGCTGGAATCTAGCTTTTTAGATGTTGTCCTCATGATTACTTGGTTCATCTTCCTTTCGGCAGCAGCATGAAAGTGTGGAACGCGCTGGCTACAGTACGACGAAAGTGCTGTGGATGGCCTCAGACGAAGACTGGCACGGGCTTGTGTGTGTTTTTTCAAATGACACAATCATGTTTTAGAGGAATTTTGAATGTTGTTTCTGATCCCCCGCCGGGATTCGAACCCTCGGCAACTCCGCCTGGCAATCAGGAGTCCAGCGTCTAAACCACTAGACCATTGCACACCGTCAAAAACGATGGCTGGAATCTAGCTTTTTAGATGTTGTCCTCATGATTACTTGGTTCATCTTTCTTTCGGCAGCAGCATGAAAGTGTGGAACGCGCTGGCTACAGTACGACGAAAGTGCTGTGGATGGCCTCAGACGAAGACTGGCACGGGCTTGTGTGTGTTTTTTTCAAATGACACAATCATGTTTTAGAGGAATTTTGAAAATTGGTTTCTGATCCCCCGCCGGGATTCGAACCCTCGGCAACACCGCCTGGCAATCAGGAGTCCAGCGTCTAAACCACTAGACCATTGCACACCGTCTAAAACGATGGCTGGAATCTAGCTTTTTAGATGTTGTCCTCATGATTACTTGGTTCATCTTCCTTTCGGCAGCAGCATGAAAGTGTGGAACGGGCTGGCTACAGTACGACGAAAGTGCTGTGGATGGCCTCAGACGAAGACTGGCACGGGCTTGTGTGTTTTTTTTCAAATGACACAATCATGTTTTAGAGGAATTTTGAATGTTGGTTTCTGATCCCCCGCCGGGATTCGAACCCTCGGCAACACCGCCTGGCAATCAGGAGTCCAGCGTCTAAACCACTAGACCATTGCACACCGTCAAACACGATGGCTGGAATCTAGCTTTTTAGATGTTGTCCTCATGATTACTTGGTTCATCTTCCTTTCGGCAGCAGCATGAAAGCGTGGAACGCGCTGGCTACAGTACGACGAAAGTGCTGTGGATGGCCTCAGACGAAGACTGGCACGGGCTTGTGTGTGTTTTTTCAAATGACACAATCATGTTTTAGAGGAATTTTGAATGTTGGTTTCTGATCCCCCGCCGGGATTCGAACCCTCGGCAACACCGCCTGGCAATCAGGAGTCCAGCGTCTAAACCACTAGACCATTGCACACCGTCAAACACGATGGCTGGAATCTAGCTTTTTAGATGTTGTCCTCATGATTACTTGGTTCATCTTTCTTTCGGCAGCAGCATGAAAGTGTGGAACGCGCTGGCTACAGTACGACGAAAGTGCTGTGGATGGCCTCAGACGAAGACTGGCACGGGCTTGTGTGTGTTTTTTCAAATGACACAATCATGTTTTAGAGGAATTTTGAATGTTGGTTTCTGATCCCCCGCCGGGATTCGAACCCTCGGCAACACCGCCTGGCAATCAGGAGTCCAGCGTCTAAACCACTAGACCATTGCACACCGTCAAAAACGATGGCTGGAAACTAGCTTTTTAGATGTTGTCCTCATGATTACTTGGTTCATCTTCCTTTCGGCAGCAGCATGAAAGTGTGGAACGCGCTGGCTACAGTACGACGAAAGTGCTGTGGATGGCCTCAGACGAAGACTGGCACGGGCTTGTGTGTTTTTTTTCAAATGACACAATCATGTTTTAGAGGAATTTTGAATGTTGGTTTCTGATCCCCCGCCGGGATTCGAACCCTCGGCAACACCGCCTGGCAATCAGGAGTCCGGCGTCTAAACCACTAGACCATTGCACACCGTCAAAAACGATGGCTGGAATCTAGCTTTTTAGATGTTGTCCTCATGATTACTTGGTTCATCTTCCTTTCGGCAGCAGCATGAAAGTGTGGAACGCGCTGGCTACAGTACGACGAAAGTGCTGTGGATGGCCTCAGACGAAGACTGGCACGGGCTTGTGTGTGTTTTTTCAAATGACACAATCATGTTTTAGAGGAATTGTGAATGTTGGTTTCTGATCCCCCGCCGGGATTCGAACCCTCGGCAACACCGCCTGGCAATCAGGAGTCCAGCGTCTGGAAACTAGCTTTTTAGATGTTGTCCTCATGATTACTTGGTTCATCTTCCTTTCGGCAGCAGCATGAAAGTGTGGAACGCGCTGGCTACAGTACGACGAAAGTGCTATGGATGGCCTCAGACGAAGACTGGCACGGGCTTGTGTGTGTTTTTTCAAATGACACAATCATGTTTTAGAGGAATTTTGAATGTTGGTTTCTGATCCCCCGCCGGGATTCGAACCCTCGGCAACACCGCCTGGCAATCAGGAGTCCAGCGTCTAAACCACTGGACCATAGCACACCGTCAAAAACGATGGCTGGAATCTAGCTTTTTAGATGTTGTCCTCATGATTACTTGGTTCATCTTCCTTTCGGCAGCAGCATGAAAGTGTGGAACGCGCTGGCTACAGTACGACGAAAGTGCTGTGGATGGCCTCAGACGAAGACTGGCACGGGCTTGTGTGTGTTTTTTCAAATGACACAATCATGTTTTAGAGGAATTTTGAATGTTGTTTCTGATCCCCCGCCGGGATTCGAACCCTCGGCAACTCCGCCTGGCAATCAGGAGTCCAGCGTCTAAACCACTAGACCATTGCACACCGTCAAAAACGATGGCTGGAATCTAGCTTTTTAGATGTTGTCCTCATGATTACTTGGTTCATCTTTCTTTCGGCAGCAGCATGAAAGTGTGGAACGCGCTGGCTACAGTACGACGAAAGTGCTGTGGATGGCCTCAGACGAAGACTGGCACGGGCTTGTGTGTGTTTTTTTCAAATGACACAATCATGTTTTAGAGGAATTTTGAAAATTGGTTTCTGATCCCCCGCCGGGATTCGAACCCTCGGCAACACCGCCTGGCAATCAGGAGTCCAGCGTCTAAACCACTAGACCATTGCACACCGTCTAAAACGATGGCTGGAATCTAGCTTTTTAGATGTTGTCCTCATGATTACTTGGTTCATCTTCCTTTCGGCAGCAGCATGAAAGTGTGGAACGGGCTGGCTACAGTACGACGAAAGTGCTGTGGATGGCCTCAGACGAAGACTGGCACGGGCTTGTGTGTTTTTTTTCAAATGACACAATCATGTTTTAGAGGAATTTTGAATGTTGGTTTCTGATCCCCCGCCGGGATTCGAACCCTCGGCAACACCGCCTGGCAATCAGGAGTCCAGCGTCTAAACCACTAGACCATTGCACACCGTCAAACACGATGGCTGGAATCTAGCTTTTTAGATGTTGTCCTCATGATTACTTGGTTCATCTTCCTTTCGGCAGCAGCATGAAAGCGTGGAACGCGCTGGCTACAGTACGACGAAAGTGCTGTGGATGGCCTCAGACGAAGACTGGCACGGGCTTGTGTGTGTTTTTTCAAATGACACAATCATGTTTTAGAGGAATTTTGAATGTTGGTTTCTGATCCCCCGCCGGGATTCGAACCGTCGGCAACACCGCCTGGCAATCAGGAGTCCAGCGTCTAAACCACTAGACCATTGCACACCGTCAAAAACGATGGCTGGAATCTAGCTTTTTAGATGTTGTCCTCATGATTACTTGGTCCCCATTTGACACACAAGACAAACATGTGCGTGCGTGCGTGCGTGCGTGCGTGCGTGCGTGCGTGCGTGCGTGCGTGCGTGCGTGCGTGCGTGCGTGCGTGCGTGCGTGCGTGCGTGCGTGCGTGCGTGCGTGCGTGCGTGCGTGCGTGTGTGTGTTTGAGGTTAAAAAATCGCACTGGCACAGACATTTCCTACTGAAACGTTTTTTTCTTTTAATATGCCGCCGAAAAATTGTTTTCATTTACTGAACCCTGATTGGTTTCAAACATGACAAAAAAGTACATAAAATTGATTTAAACTAAGTGATGAGTTTAGGAACTGGTTAAACTGACTGGCAAAAATTGATGTTATTCATTGATGGGCTCTAATTTAGTCCTTACAAGGATGTTACGCAAGCTTTTGTTTTTCTTATAGGCGATGACAGGTCGAAGATTCAAAGGTTCATTTAATTTAGCATTGGTAAAATTGAATTCATCTTTTAACATTTTTGCTATTTCGATATTCATTCTGTTGTACGTTAAAGTGAAAGGAATGATGGACCTCCTTTCGCATTCGCCCTCTGATATGTTCATACCAAATGGCCAGAGGGTTTGAAGCGTATTGATCCAAAAAGCTTCACGTTTTTTTTCTAAATTCATCTGTTTTTTCTAATGTGTTTTTAATTGGTGGGTGTTCAATAGGATGTTCGAAATCGTCCAAAGAATGGCCAGGAAGGTTAAAATGTTGTGCTACTGGGTCATCAGCATTATGTTTTATATCCTGTTTGTGTTTAGTAGCACGTTCTTGGAAAGGATTTTGACTTTGACCAACATACTGTTTCCGACATCGCTTTCAAGTGATAAGGTAAATAATGTTTGGTGAATCACAATGGAGGGGGTTACGGATCTGATAATAATTTTTCGTTTGTTCGGAGAAAAATTCCTCTTTCTGATCAGGCATAAAAGTATGCAGTCTACAACGAGGCTTTTTGCAATTAAATACCGCGCCACTACCATTTTGCAACGGTCTGTTGTGTGCAATCTTCAGTGGTTCAAAATCGGTAGTTTCAGCTGGACTTTCGAGCTTTTTCAGGGTTTGAGATTTCAGGGTACGCAAAAGCGCAGCGAGTACCCTCTCGACCTGAGGGCGCCAAATAGAGTAGAACAAGCCTCATTGAAATTTACCTTATCACTTGAATTGCGGTGGAAACGAATGAGCTGTGATTTGATGATACCTTTAAATGTATGTTGAGGATGAAATGATTTTGTGTGTAACAATTGATGTGAATCAGTTGGTTTAAAATATTCTTTATAATTTAAATGACCGGACGCCTGAAATTGCTTGCCTTTATACACGGTCACATCGAGAAAATCAACAGAATTTTCACTGATAGTAGCTTTTAATTTAATATTTGGATCATGATTGTTCAAACTTTCTAAAAATTCATCAAAATCTTCTTTTGAATGTTCCCAAATAATAAAAATGTCATCTAAATACCTGAGATATACGAGAGGATGCTTTGCACATTTGGTTAAGGCATTTTCCTCCCATTCCTCTACATAAATGCTTGCAAAATTAGGACTGAATCTTTAACCCATAGGACAACCCATTATTTGTAGAAAATATTCTCCATTGAATTGAAAGTCATTACCTTTTAAGCTCAGCTCTAAAAGATCCAAAATTTGTTCATCCGGGCGTTTCGCATCCGAATATTTTTCATATGCATTTTTAACTGATTTAACACCTTTATCAATAATATCAATGTTTGTATACATACTGTCGATATCCAAAGTAGCCAGAATGGCATTTTTCGATATTTTCAATTTCGAAATTTTTGACAGGAAATCCTGTGTATTTTTTAGATAGCTCGGATGTCTATTTGCTATAGGTTTCAGATGATAATCAATTAATTCCGAGATCGCATAAGATTCCGAATTACAATCTGATACAATTGGCCTCCCGGGTGGAGTTAAGTCATCCGTCCATGAAGAACGGCCCTTGTGGATCTTTGGTAGGATATAAAATTGTCTTGTTTGAGCACTGAGCTTAGCTGTTAAATATTTCAATTGTTTTTTGGTAATGTGACCTTCCTCGAGGAGAAATTTTAAGATCTTATTGAATTTTTCGATATTACTAGGCGAAATAAGTGAATCTACTTTCTTATAATGTTTAGTATTGCTGAGTTGTCTCATGGCTTCCTTTATATAATTATCCCGAGATAGAACAACTACCGACCCACCTTGTGAATTCATAAACAACCATTGTCCCGATTGGTGGGTTTTGCAATGAAGTCCCCATTTGACACACAAGACAAACATGTGTGTGTGTGTGTGTGTGTGTGTGTGTGTGTGTGTGTGCGTGTGTGTGTGTGTGTGTGTGGGGGGGGGGGTTGTCTTACCAACTTGACGAGGCAACTAGACAAAAGAGTTTGCGTGTTTCGCCTTACCGAGGTACAAAAGACAAAAGAAACCCTTTACCTCGGTTGTTTTCGCAGAACTGTACCGGCAAAACGAGGTTGAAACCGTTAGTCCACACAAAGGACAAACAATGGGGTACCTCTGTATGTAGGGAAGACAAGACTGTGTGTGTGTGTGTGTGTGTGTGTGGGTTTGTCTTACCAACTTGACGAGGTAACTAGACAAAAGAGTTTGCGTGTTTCGCCTTACCGAGGTACAAAAGACAAAAGAAACCCTTTACCTCGGTTGTTTTCCCAGAACTGTACCGGCAAAACGAGGTAGAAACCGTTAGTCCACACAAAGGACAAACAATGGGGTACCTCGGTATGTAGGGAAAACAAGACTCTGTGTGTGTGTGTGTGTGTGTGTGTGTGTGTGTGTGTGTGTGTGTGTGTGTGTGTGTGTGTGTGTGTGTGTGTGTGTGTGTGTGTGTGTGTGTGTGTGTGTGTGTGTGTGTGTGTGTGTGTGTGTGTGTGTGTTTGAGGTTAAAAAATCGCACTGGCACAGACATTTCCTACATAAAATTGATTTAAACTAAGTGATGAGCTTAGGAACTGGTTAAACTGACTGGCAATAATTGATGTTATTCATTGATGGGCTCTAATTTAGTCCTTACAAGGATGTTACGCAAGCTTTTGTTTTTCTTATAGGCGATGACAGGTCGAAGATTCAAAGGTTCATTTAATTTAGCATTGGTAAAATTGAATTCATCTTTTAACATTTTTGCTATTTCGATATTCATTCTGTTGTACGTTAAAGTGAAAGGAATGATGGACCTCCTTTCGCATTCGCCCTCTGATATGTTCATACCAAATGGCCAGAGGGTTTGAAGCGTATTGATCCAAAAAGCTTCACGTTTTTTTCTAAATTCATCCGTTTCTTCTAATGTGTCTTTAATTGGTGGTTGTTCAATAGGATGGATTTCGAAATCGTCCAAAGAATGGCCAGGAAGGTTAAAATGTTGTGCTACTGGGGCATCAGCATTATGTTTTATATCCTGCTTGTGTCTAGTAGCACGTTCTCGAAAAGGATTTTGACTTTGACCAACATACTGTTTCCGACATCGCTTACAAGTGATAAGGTAAATAATGTTTGGTGAATCACAATGGAGGGGGTTACGGATCTGATAATGATTTTTCGTTTGTTCGGAGGAAAATTCCTCTTTCTGATCAGGCATAAAAGTATGCAGTCTACAACGAGGCTTTTTGCAATTAAATACCGCGCCACTACCATTCTGCAACGGTCTGTTGTGTTCAATCTTCAGTGGTTCGAAATCGGTAGTTTCAGCTGGACTTTCGAGCTTTTTCAGGGTTTGGGATTTCAGGCTACACAAGAGGCGCAGCGAGTATCCTCTCGATCTGAGGGCGCCAAATAGAGTAGAACAAGCCTCATTGAAATTTACCTTATCACTTGAATTGCGGTGGAAACGAATGAGTTGTGATTTGATGATACCTTTAAATGTATGTTGAGGATGAAATGATTTTGTGTGCAACAATTGATGTGAATCAGTTGGTTTAAAATACACTTTATAATCTGACAGCTAACACATCATTGTGAAAATGAAAAATGGAATTGCTGTCTGTGATTGTTTGCACAAACTTCTCTTTTTCTGAAGATTTTCAAAAGAGAACCCAACATTGTTGTAAGTGATTATTTAAAATTGAATACAGAAGAAACTGTGCCTTCATAAATTTACTTTCATGTGTATAGAAATTTCTGCATTTGATAACCGCAAGTCTGTAACTACTGAGAAGTATGTTCACAAATGTGTAGTTCACCTTTCTTCTCTTGTCAAAGCCAAAAAGTAACATTTTATGAAATCTCTGTGGAGCAGTTTAACACTCTGAAAAACAAAACAACCAAAGTCTTTTTCACAATATTTTGAACATTTTGTAAAAGTGGGCAGCCAATAATTAAATGCACAATGCTCTCCGCTTCAACTTTGCATAACCAACGTTTAATTTAAACAATATTTATTCATGAAAAAGTATGATGCATACATATAATAAACTACAATATGATTGTCATACAGAGTGCGCAGTACAATGGTATGCATTAAAGTAATGAGTCAAGAACGAGATTTGTTGAAAGGATTCAGCAGTAAGCTTTAAGCTTTTATAAGCCGTCTCCTCTGGAATACTGACGAAGTTTGATAGTAGCTCGGTAACGGTGGCCCGTTTGTGTGACAATCAACACCGGGAGAGTGCACCGCTACTTATTGAAAGCGTCCACTCAGTATGATATAGTCCTGCACGGCTCTGAAGACAAGAAGATTTTCGTTATTATTTAGTCGTTCGGATCCAAATAAGAGTGTGGGAAGCTCAAGAGTAAATGGCAATGCATTGATTGTGGAATCACGAGCATCGTTAAAGATTGGGCAGTGCACAAGATAGTGCTCAGTAGTTTCGAGATCCCCACCTTGGCAACGTGGAGATGTTGAGAGATGGTTATAGTATAAGTGGGCGTTGATATTACTTCAATGCAGGCGTAACCTGCAATGATAAATTTGGGCAGCACGGGATTTGGCTCCATAATAAAAAATTGGTGGTCGTTGGTTCGCACCATTTATAAACGTCTTGAAGTTTATGAGGGAACAATTTTCTCTTACTGAGGGGGGTAATCCATTCCACTGGTCGGTAACTTCCGGGATAAACGAGGACTTATATAAATTGGTGTGACAAAAGGGAACACGGTGGTAATTTTCAGATCGGAGATTGTGGCTTTGGGTAATAGATGAAATAATTGGTGGCACCTTATTGGAGATATATGGAGGTGTTAATTTATGATACATCTTGAAAAATTGGATGAGCTTGTGCTTTCGGCGTCTTTCTTCCAGTGTATCCCATTGGGTTTCTGTGTAGAGAAGGTCTTTACTGCAGCTCACAGTGGCGCCAGTAACTATTCTTGCTGCAGCTACTTGTATTTTCTCCAGGTCCGCAGCTTGAGTTGCTGAGCAGTTGTCCCAGACAGAGTCAGCGTATTCTAAAAGAGGTCGGACAAATGCGAATTATATCTTTTCAGGGACTTTCCGGTCAAATGTAAACTTGTGGGCCCTGAGCATGTCAATACGTGTACAGGCTTTAGCGCACACATGATCGATATGGTCGTTCCATGTGCAACCTTTATTCAAAATTACACCCAGATGCATATGGCTGCTCACCTCAGAGATTTGAGTACCGCTTAAATATATTGGTGGGTGCACCGGGACATTACTTTTACGTGATATGATCATGGTTTCCGTTTTAAGGGGGTTGAACTCAACGAGCCAAGTTTTAGCCCAGTGTTCAATTGTGGCTAAATCACGGTTGAGTATGATGGCACCTTGGTCAGGATTCTCAATTATAAGATAAAGGGATGTATCATCTGCAAATAAACGTATACTGCTAAGTAGGTTTTCAGTAATATCGTTGATGTAAATCAGGAATAACTGTGGACCAAGGATCGAGCCCTGCGGGACACCAGACGTTATTGGTTTCCAAGGGGATGCCTCAGAGGCTACAATGACGCGCTGGTACCGATCAGAAAGGTAAGTTTTTAGGAAACAAAGCAAGTCACCAGATATTCCTATTCTCTCGAGCTTGTGGATAAGACCAACATGCCAAACTTTATCAAATGCCTTGCTAACATCATAAAAGACAACTCTTACTTCTTTTCCTTCGTCAAGAGCATGACAGAATTCATCATAGAGGTCTGTCAGTTGTAGGACCGTAGAGTCACCTGGAGTAAAACCAGACTGGAACTGGCTCAGTATATTGTTATCACATAAACATGTAATAATCGTCTGAAGACACATTTTTCAAGTACTTTACCAGTACAGCTAAGCAAAGATATTGGGCGATAGTTAGTAACTACATTAGACGGGTTCTTTTTCAACACCGGTGTCACATTGGCTTTTTTCCATAAAATTGGAAAATAAC
Source organism: Pictodentalium vernedei (assembly GCA_031216915.1). NCBI lineage: Eukaryota > Metazoa > Mollusca > Scaphopoda > Dentaliida > Dentaliidae > Pictodentalium > Pictodentalium vernedei. The sequence goes on from CM062294.1 coordinate 82,175,639, forward strand.
AGTTATCTAATAACATATTGAAGAGGGCCGTAAGCGGGTCACACAATGAGTGACTACATTCTTTTAAAATTAACCAACGTTTATCAGAAGGCTGTTTCCCTATCTGATGCTGCTTCTTCATTGAAAAAAATTTTATTGTGAGCTACCTGAAAATCTACCAACATCATTTCAGAAGATTTTATGTTCATACGAACTGTTTGCCAAAATGAAGATGAAGTGAAATCCAATGAAGGAAATTTAGAATTCAGAAAAATGGCGGAAGTAGGTAGTTCACCCACTCCATCCGTTATAAGTTAATAATGTTTTAGAAGTGATAAAATCTAAGGTCAGACTTGTATCGTGAAATGCAATCTTAAATTTTTTACTCTGTAAACAGACAGAATTTTGACTTTTTTGCTTTGAACTTCACTTCTTATAAATAACTTCCAATCCTCAGGTATAGATGCGACAATAAAGTCAAACTGTCTTGAAACAGTTCCCTTCTATTTTAAATCTGTACAGTAATAATAACAATAACACTTTGGCCAGCCACTGATTTGTCGCGGTTCTCGGACGAGAAGGCCATGGTTACCCCTGAACTCCCAACTGCCTCCCTATTCCCACGCTTCTCCTCTCCTCCCAACACTCGGAGACGAACTGCTTGATGACATCCCTTGCCCCATTCTTCCCAAACTCACCGATTAGCATATTAACCCTCTCCTTTTAGTCTCCCCTAAGCACATGTCCTTCATTCTCCCATCCCACTTCCCCATTATACTCCCAGTGAATCTCATTCTGAGTGAGTCAGTTCATGTATTGCAAGCTTGGGAAGGAATCCAGGTACAAATTCATAAATTATATCTTTTATGCGGGTAACTCCGGCTTCAACAAAATTTTCAAAGAGCAAACATTTACCATTCATTGTAATATTAGGATTTAGAAAAAGTGATTGTTCTACTATAGGAATATAATCAGATGTACAGAAGTGGATATCATGTTTTATTAACTCAAACCGGTGTAACAGGAATGGAAGTCCGTAGGAAAATTAGTCCCTCTGGACTATTATTCCGCGAAATTATAGTCCTAGGTCTAACATTCCTAGGAATAGTAGTCCACCGGACTACTATTCCTAGAAATGTTAGACCTAGGACTATAATTCCGCGGAATAATAGTCAAGAGGGACTAACGTTCCTACGGACTTCCATTCCTTTTACACCGGCTTTCCAATACTTCATCATAAAAAGTATGAAACTCTTTCTGTGGTACTTTCTCAAACACAATGCCAAAAATTCATTCATTTAGATTCAAGTTTTTTAAGTGTTGGAAGTGAAATTTCATAAAATCAACCCAAGGAAACAGACTTGTGTCCATTTTCTTGATAAATTTTATTCTCAATGCTTGTTTCTTACTAACTTTATCAGGGAAATTAAGCCCACCTTTGATTTTAGGATTAACTATGGTTTTATATTTGATAAAGTGTATACTATTGTTTCATAAAAAAAACCTAAACAGAGAGGCTCTAATTAATTTTCGTAATAGTCAGGAAGAGGTATTACATGCAAGGTGTATCAGATTTTAGAAAGTAACAAACTTTGCATGACAACAGCTCTTCCAAGCAGAGATAAGTCTCTCTTTTGCCAGTACTGTAACAAGAATTTGATGTTTGATAACTTTTCATCCCAATTTTGACAAATATAATTTTTCTCGTCATTTCCCAAATAAATACCGAGAATGTTTATATTTTTTCAACTTGTTTAAATGGAATATTCAAAGTGGCTAAATACAAAGATTTCAATTTTCCAGATGTAAATATTTCAGATTTTTCTAAATTTACTTTAGCACCAGACCCTTTTGAATAAACTTCGAAGCATTCACTTACAAATGTAATCAAGCCTGAAAATAAGCAATCTGTCATTTGCAGAATGAGGTCCCCAGAGGGGGAATTTTCTGATGCTATCCTATACAGTGGGCCAATTTATCTTCTGGATACATCTTTCTGTTTAGGTTTGAAACCTTGATTCAGATAGAGGTTCACAGAGGGTAAACTTGGTGATGCTACCCTGCTGTGCAGGCTAGCATCACCAACTTCACCCTCTGGGGACCTCATTTCGCAGATGTCAGTCTGCTTATTTTCTGGCTTGAATGGAATACTCTTCAGTGTAGATAGAATCAATTCAATATCATCAGCATGTTGAAATATTTTGTGTTCTGATTGTCTGAAAGTCATTTTAATACCCTGTATATTCGAGTTGTTTTCTACAAGTTTTGTTAGTGGTTCTGAAGTTAAGACATAAAGCATGGCACTCAGTGGACAGTCCCGTCTTACTAAATGCTTTATTTTGAAAACAGTAGAAAAAAATCCCTTATTTATTTATTTATTTATTTATATTTATTTATTTATTTATTTAATGGTGTTTAAGGTCACATATTTCTGCACAATGGCTAACCATGACCGAGACAGTTTTACGGGTGGAGGAAGCCGGAGTACCCGGAGAGAACCACCGAGCAACGGCGAGCAACTGTCAGCTCCCCAACATACCAACTCCACACAAGCAGGGTTAGCATTGGTTGAAGACAGGTGCACCATCGACGTGCAGTACGCCTTAGTACACAGCGTCACCGTTCCCCCACGTGGGCAATGGGGGTGAAGTGTCTTGCCCAAGGACACAACGCGGTTGCCGCAGGTGGGATTCGAACCGAGGACCTTTCAGCTTGCAGCCTGCACCTCTACCAACTGATAAACAGCGCCCCTAAAAAATCCCTTAACTTGTGTACAGCTTATTGAATCAGTGTATAGAATTTTATCCCAAGTTCTAAAATTCTCACCAAAACCAAACTTTTCAAGAATATTAAATTAATAAGATTGAGCTGCCATATCAAAAGCCTTCAGTTGAAAAATGATCTTGACAGTGGTTAAGAGAGTGACATGAAAGGACGCACATAAGAGAAGCCCCCGGTTGGGTATAAAACTGTACAACTTTAAGAAATTGTTTACGCTAGAGGATTAGAATCGAGAATATAGGAAATATACACAAGATGCTTGTAAAGATGTAAGGCTTTTAATTCATTTTTTATGAGTTCTCCAAGAATCTTGCAATCAAATTCTCAATATTGCTAAACGTCGAGGCAGTGTCATCAACATTCTTTTCAATTAACGACAAAATTCTGAACGTGCTGTTAACAACTCACTTACTGAACTGTGATTGTGGTCGTCGCATTGAGAAATTAATAGACCAGATCAACAGATCATGAAAAATGAACTGTTACCGTCAAGACGCCACTATATCCTATCACAACAGTAGAAAACTAGATTGGCGAATTCCGTTATTTGAATATCAGCTATAAACCGTTTTCAAAAGTTAAGTCTACTCTTGGGAAGTTATTTTTTCAATGAGAGTTTACGGTGTCGTCTACTTTCGCCTACAGTGCACTTTCGCCCACACAATTATCAGGTAAAAGTGTCAGCGATAGTGCACTAATTAAGGTATAGGGATTAGTAGCTAATTACCTGTTCTACCCACAATAACTGGACTGACCAACCATGCATTCCCAGCATTTTTTTTTCTTATGTTATGTGTTTGTTTGTTTTTTATGTTATGTTATGTGCAATGTAGTTGTTTTAGCTGAGGCCATGAAGACAAATACTATGATGCTAACTTAAGGGCCTATATAAGTAATGAAATTTGTTTATTTTGAAAATTCTCACCTCTGATATTCCTTCAATTCAAATTAAATATGCACAAAATGTACATCAAAATGAAGGTTGGGATGTATAGAACACGAAACACATGTGTAATCAACTCATAGAGTCGACTGTAGGCACCACTGGTTCCTGGAAGTCTACTGCCGTATTCGCGCCAGAACTGATAATTTAATAATATTTCACGAAAACAACTTGTGGCCAAATGTGCTTTACATATTCAAGAACAAAGCTAGGGGATAAAAATTCTTCAAAACACGGCGACAGAGCTGCATTGGGGAAAATTCCAAAGCCTTTGCTTTTGTTTACGTATGAGTATACTTTCGATTTCCGGTCGACGTCATCAGACAGAAAAAGCACGTAAAAACAACGCCGTCTAAAATCAAATAATGAAAAAGATCGCCTTCATACAGATTACTGTTATTAGATAGAGATTGCACAGTTGCCATATTCAATGCAAGGTATCATCATGATACCTGTTGAAATTTCTCAGAATTACGATTTTATTTTTCGATGGAAATTCGTGGTAACGAGTGATTTGCGCATGTCTGTCGAGCATGGAAACCATCTTCAATAAAAAATGCAGACTGTGTTGTCCTTTTCCAAAATGCAGTCCTATCGCTGTATTCGAAAGTGTTTTGAATGCATAGCTTTGTTCTTGGGTATATGAAGCACATTTGGCCACAAGTTGTTCTGATGAAATATTATTTTATTATCAGTTCTGGTGCGAATACGGTAGCAGACTTCGAGGAACCAGTGGTGCCTACAGTCGACTCTATGAGTTGATTACCTATGTGTTTTATGTTCTATACATCCCAACCTTCATTTGGATGTATAATTTGTGTATATTTAATCTGAATTTAAGGAATATGAGAGATGAAAATTTCAAAATAAACAAAATTCCATTACTTATATAGGCCCTTAATGGATTCTTGTAAGAACAAGTTTGGAACATCATATACAATGTGGATTTGTTATTTGTCAATAAAACCTTGCAAATATGAATATTATTGGAACCGGCTCAGTGAGCCGGTTCCAATAATACTCATATTTGTATGTTTTTATTGAGACTACAGAGAGAGAAAGAGAGAGAGAGATAGGGAGAGAGAGGGAAAGAGAGAGAGACAAAGAGGGAGGGATAAATTGTATCGATATTTGTCAATGAAACCTATGAATATGAATATTATTGGAACCTCTCTCTCTTTCTCTCTCTCTCTCTCTCTCTCTCTCTCTCTCTCTCTCTCTCTCTCTCTCTCTCTCTCTCTCTCTCAATCACTAAACGGTCAGTCGATTTTATTGTGGGTAGAGCAGGTAATTAGCTACTACTCCCTATACCTTAGTTAGTGCACTTTCGCCTACATTTTTACCTGATAATGTTTGTAGGGCGAAAGTGCACTGGACCGAGTTTACCTGTTTGTGATTGATGTTTGATTGATTGACAATAACGAATGAGCGTTTCAAATACTAAGCAAATAATAACAAATAATTAAATAAATAATAGACCTTAGCACAACATAATTCAGAGAATGTGTAGGAGATGGAAAAACAAAGCACATGGTAATATCAACAGTCCAACAAATAGCGAAGAATATAGAACCCCCAACCCAAAGAAGCAGACAGCATTGAAGAACTTTAGTGTCATCACTGAAGTCGCGAGTGGTGTGAGCAACCGCAGTGAATTATCTCATTCTGCTACCCCGGTGTCAGTATCGGATATATGCGAAATAACTCTAGGAAGAGATTCTCGTGAATCATTAACCCAACCTGCGATCAGTGCGAGATTGAGTAGCATTTCAGCCTAAATCGTACGGACAAAATGTGTAGAAGAAAACTAAAAAAGAAAATAATAATAATCCGTAGAAAAACAAGAGTCTTTTCCAGAGGGAAAAGCCTAATAAAGAGGTGTTAAAACTTTCAGATAACCAGGAGATTATTTAGAGGGAGGCATACAGTATATGATTCGCTGCACCATCCGAGCCCCGTAGCGGCGAATGGGGTGAGCACAAGAGGGGTGTCCTCCTCGAGTTGGAGGGGGTCTGTGGTCCTTCTCCCAGGAAAAAATTTTAATTCGAGACAAAAAAACTCCACAGTTTCCTTGACTCTTGAATCTGTTTGTGTCCTTAATTTATAAGTTGTGAACGGAATCAATAAATAGGTCACAATATGGACTAATCAGCTGTGAAAGGCATCAATAATTAGGCCACAATGTGGCCTAATTATTGGTGTCTTTCACAACGCATAAATTATGGACACAAACAGACTTAAAATCAAGGAAATTGCTAGATAATAAAAATTTCTTGCCTGATGGGTTAACATGGGGGGGGGGGGCATGACTGAAATTTTGGGGGAGCTAAGCAGTAAAAATGTTCATCATTTGATTATCTATATGCCTGTGCAACAAATGTACGTCTTCATCATTCCCAATGCGCAAAAGTGAACACAAAATGTGTGAATTATGTACAAAATAAGACAACACTTGTATTCAAGTTACAATAACAGCTGACCAGCGTTGTGTCCTTAGGCAAGGCACTTCATCCCGTTTGCCTACATGGGGCACGCTGGCGCCGTGTACTAAGGTGTACTGCACGTCGATGGTGCACATGCCTTCAACCGCTGTAACCCTGCTTGAGGAGCTGACAGTTGCTCGTCGATGCTCGGTGGTTCTCTCCGGGTACTCCGGCTTCCTCCATCCATAAAACTGTCACGGTCATGATTAGCCATTCTGTATACGTATGTGACCTTAAACGCCAATAAATAAATACAATAACAGCTGTGGGTTAAGTCTCATATTTAAACTTACCAAGTAAATTTTATGAGTAGATATTTGTGCACCAGGCCAAATGAAAAGGTTCAAGTTTGGGAAATACGATATTGTGTCTGCTGCCAGGTAAAAATATCTATAAGATGCAAGTCTTGACTTTTGTTCCTTTGATGTCAAAAATTCTGTATAACAATTATCTGGCAAGCAATTAGCTAATGGGTTCTCATAGTAGATAAGGGAGAGTCGATAAGGGATAATCGATAAGGGGAGATAACCGTCCACCTGAACCAGTCAGCTGAAGTGGAAAACAGAGTATGGATGAAGCAACTATTCATGAAACGTTGACTAAAAATTAAATTTCATTAAAATCCCCCGAGAACTGGCTGAGATAGAGCGTTTTGATGAGAGGAAGTGATTTTTAGAATTTGGTCTTTTTCAAGCTGGTGCGAAACCGCGCGGGGATGGAGTAGAGGACTGCCCCTCTCTGAGATAGTGCCAATTAAAACTTATAATTAAGTGCCGGTATGAATAGATGAAACTCGTTCACATTTGACTTTTCAAGAACGCCGCCGCTCGATCGCGACACTACTCGTAAAACTTAGATAAAAGTAAACAGAAATCGCTGTAGAAAAAGATGTAAATTGGCTAATTAGACATTAACATTGATGACGGTGTGAACTTTCAGAAACAGTCGTCCCATCTTTGAGATTTGAAGTCCACAAATTGATGTCGAATTTGTTAAAAAAAATATGATATGTCTCCCTTATGAAGGTGACAAAAATGGGTAAGTGTTAAGCCTGACGACTCCAGTTACAAAAGAAAGATTATTCAGTTTGCTATCCTTTGCAAGGAAAAACAAAAAGTTTGAAGTTAGCCCTCATGCGACTGCCTGAAAACAGTAACCAAAGTATGCCGACTTTGATATTTCGAACAGTTTCCATGTCCTCGCAGGCGGTAGAGGCGTTGGGTTGAACATTTCTAAATAATTTATAACAGAAAAATGTTCGTGAGTTAATAATCTATACACCTGTGCAACAAATTTCATGTCTAATGCTGGAAAAGTGAACACAAACTGTGTGAGTATTATACAAAATAATACACCACTTGCATTCATGTTACAAAAACTCGCTGAAGGTTAAACCTGCTATTTAAACATATTATAGCAAGATCGTTCAGCAGACATTACTGCACATCAGAAAGAAAAATAAGTGTGCAAACTTTCCAAAACAGTCGTCAGGTCTTTGAGATCTACAGGCCGCAAATTGAGGTGGAATTTGTTGAAAATATGACATTTCTCTCTTATTAAGACAGCCAGAATGGGTAAGGGTTAAGTCTGAGGTCTCCGCTTACAAAAAGCAAGATTATTTAGTTTGCAATTCTTCACAATGAAAACAAAACATTTGAAGTTAACCCTCTTGCAAATGCCCGAAAACAGTAACCAAAGTATGAAAATTTTGATATTTTTCGAACAGGTCCCATGTAAACGCAGGCAGAAGAGGCATTGGGTTAAAAACTTCAAGATCACTTATAACAGCAAAAAGGTTTTTTGGTTAATGATCTATACGCGAGTGCAGCGATAGAGGCCATTTCAAGATAACTTATAACAGCAAAAATTGTGGCATAGCAGGGTTAAGTACCCCGGATAAATGATCGTCTAGTGGTTTTTAGTTCGGACTACAATCGTGGCAAAATGGCCACAGGACAATTTAAGTGTTCAGTCTTAAGAGGCAACCAGTTTCTGTAGAGTCTGCAACAATTCTTGATACTGCAGCCGCAGCGAAAGGGTGAATTCAAAAACACATAAAATGTACTTACAGTTTTCTACACTTTTATTAAAACCCTAAGTATAGTTCCTACAAGTTAAACTTTAAATAAATTCTCTCTCTGGTAAAAGTTTGAAAATATCAGATACGAAATGAGACTAAGTCGAAATTATCGCATCGCTCTCATCGCGTCCTGTGTCTGGAAATGTTGTCTGGCCTGGCAGCGTTCGGCGGCGTCCTTCCACGAGAATAGGAGAGTGACTTCTTGTACACACGGAAGACCCAAAGAGAGAAGTGCCGTCTCGGGTGATTCCGTTGGTTTAAATACGGTTTGAATCGTGTCTACTCGGCAGAATTTACGTCATAAAACACCACAAAACACCACATATACCCCAAGATGGCGGAGAGGTATTTCTTAACCCCTTACTTCCATCCTGGAATAGTAGGGCATCCAGTGGGTATCCTATGCTAAGAGTATGCGTTCTCGCCTTTAAAAGGACAGTGGCACTTGGTAGGTGTATAACCGCAAAACCATTCAAAACCAACAGCGCCATCTTGTGAACGTGCAAGATTGCACAATTCTCAGAGCTGAAACTGATACTGGGTGTGTTGAGGTTAGGTCGGGTCAGTATACAATGCTAAAATCTGTCAAAAGCATTCTGATGGGGTTATTATAGGTTAGGCTTTTACTAGCTGATATGCCAGTCATAATTGCAAATACTGTCAAAAACACCTTTTTACAGTAAGTGCGTAGAGTACTTCTTTTAGGTCAGTTGCACTGCTATTATGCAATGCAAATATACGAGGAATTGAATAAAATTACATAACTTGGGCTTGAAAACAGCGTTTACTTATTAAAGTTTATACAACAGAGAATTATTACCAAGTAGGACTTGGCCACTCTGATTAACACATTAACACTTCGGGAACCAAGATTCTCGAGTGCTATCATAAGACTCCGACGCACCCCATGGAGGTTAACCCGACGCGCTCCGTGGAGGGGCTCTAAAGTTTATACAACAGAGAATTATTACCAAGTAGGACTTGGCCACTCTGATTAACACATTAACACTTCGGGAACCAAGATTCTCGAGTGCTATCATAAGACTCCGACGCACCCCACGGAGGTTAACCCGACGCGCTCCGTGGAGGGGCTCCATGGAGGGCATTTCGTTACAATCCTCCGAACCAAGATGCGAGGTCCGGTAAACTTTTAGCGGAGCTCGAGTCTGGATCAGATGAATTCCAGAATTGTCAATAGTGATCAGGATAGTGACCAGGATCACCAGGATCACTGGCTGACCGGATCCAGGGAAACAGGATGACCAATCACCTGCGGTGACCAGGATGCTGTCAGCATCACGGTCAACACGGTGACGGGAATCCATGACCAGGATCAGTCACTACCGGTTTTTAGGGAGAAGAAATGCACTACAGGGATTATTTATTACGGACTAATATTATCGGAACGCCTCCAGACAACAGGAATCACCTTTTCTCCTAAGGTATTACATTCTTAATTCCTGAAAGTAATAAAAATAACAATAAACTCTACCTGATTCTGTTAGTGGGGAAAAACTGATAATTACGGGTCGTAAAATCGAAGCTATGCTTCTTCAAAGGAGTTCCCCATAGGAGGTCAAATCGACACAGAGGACAACTTTGTTTTTGCTGCATCCAAGTTAACCCACAGTAGAGATGTACTATCTGAGTACATTGAGGACAACGATATGCTTCACGGGGCTCAACAATGTCCACCAAGCATATCGCACATTGTCTCCCATCTCCATCAACTATATTTTGTCTGGCTTGAAAGATTCGAAGGCTTGCATACATTTCAAGCGAGTATTGCAAGACTTGATGACTGTATTGTGCATTTTCCCATTCATAGGTATGTTCCACCTGCACATGATGGAACGTTTCACCAATTATCATTCGATATTCGCGAGGTAAATCTGGTATGGAGATTTGACTATATTCACTTGGGCGAAATGGACGGACCGGAGTCGATGTGATGAATAGATCGATCCCATTCTCCGATTGATAAGGAATTCGTTGATCATAATAAGTTCCGTCCCATCGTGGGTCATTCCAATAACGAATAACACTTATACGGCTTGATCGTGCTGCCTCCCAAGGGGTTGCTAATCGAGCCTCATGTTCGATTACCACTATGTGAGGCATCACCAGTTCGCGTCCTACTTCCGTTGTATGGAGACAATACCGGTATAAAACTTGAGTTTGAATCAATTCTAAGTGACCGGTGACTTCGTTTAACTGGACCATATCCCACACACGGATTTTATGCTGAAAAGCAGAAGCTCCGTTGTGAAAGATCATAGGTACAGGTATACGAAACCTCTGTGTCCAGTACTCTAGTTGCTCCGGAAGAAAATCTTCCGAAGTTGGGTTAACTGTTCGGTATGCAAATGCAGTGGCCATTTTTCAAGGATTGAATATTACTTGTAAACTAAATTAAAATTCTTCACGATACAAACTAAAAATTGACTATAATTAAGTAAACTAATTAAAACTTCTTAAACTAATAAAACTGATACTTGACTACAATTAAATATCCCGTGTGCTTGATAAAACAAAAAAAACTGTGATTGACTATACTCAATAAAATAACAAAACACAAAAACTATTTTACACTATGCTACAGCTGTGCCGTATGAACAATTCTACTTTCCCCGTTAACGGTTCTTCGTTAGTTTTTAATCTGTTGTCGATAGTGACGAGACTAGGAGTCACGTCTAGAATGTCACTATATAATTTTGATTGAAAAGAACTTTTTCGTTTACTTTACTTAGATACTTTGTTGTTTGCGCAAGAAAAATATTATACAATAATGTCCAAAGATGACAACAGTGCCCGACGGCGCGCAGCTGTAGAGGTCGCCTTTTTACCTTCTGTCATGTCATAAACAACTCAAAACTGATGTGGGTCCATTTCAGCTGGTACTGGAAGCTTCGGCTCGTTACCGATACCCCACCTCATGGGTGCACGGCAGTGCGGGCAAGAAGCTGGCTCAGGAGCACCGGCTTTTGATCTGGCCCATGCAATACCACAAGAGTAGTGGATTTGCTGTTTACATTGGCCACATTCAAATAAATCCTGCCAAGTTTTTGGAATTTCAATTAAGCAGATGCAGCAAGGGTCCCCAAGACCCTTATAATGAGTCTGTACCTCCTGCGTCTCATTATATTTAATAATTTGGCTGCGTAAACTAAAACGTTGTAATCGTCTTCCCTCATGTCGGATTAAAGCTTCACGAAGGAGCCAATACTGCTTTTGCTGTTTCTCCAATTCATAAGTTTTCTGTACGTTACCAGGAGGAAAGAATCGTGCAGGATGCATTTGGTGCTGATAAAATCCAAAATCTTCATCATCTTCACTGGCGGGATATTCACTACCAGGGAAGATCTCATGACTCCTGAATGGTCGGACCAAGCCAGGATTGGCTATTAGGTCCAGTTCAGCATCCAATTGATTTCGCCCATGGTCATAATATCGGCCATTCCAACAGGGGTCATTGACACAATGAATGACCTCGTCAGGACCGGGACCAGTGACCTCATGGGGTTCAACTTCGACTGGGAACTCCGGAAAATACCAAAGATGGGGAAATATTACTTTTCTTTCCTCAGAGAGATAAAAACGATAGCCAAGTTGGTGTTGCATTATCTCCGTCTGGCCATTGGCAGGATTATAATGTCTTGTGTTCCAAATACGAATATACCTTAAACGGCGACGTTGCCATAAATCTTTTGGAAAAGATAGAGAATGACCATGACAAGGAGACGCTGCTTTATGAAAGGCTGTGCGTTTATGTAATTCAAACCTTGCCCGTTCCTCGTAAGTATGACAAGGAGTTACGGCATGTTGGTAAGCTTCGCGTTGATGTAAATCGTACATTGCCTGTTCTTCGGCGAATTCTTCAAATTCCAAAGTAGTTGCTGAAGCCATTCCAACAAGAAAATTAATCAAATATGAAATAAAATATAACTATATTTAAAAGGAACCACTATGTTACCAATAGAATTATGTATATACACTAAAATTTACACTTATAATACGCTCCCCTGGGTTCGTCTGTAACTTGGTGCACTCAATCAACACTCTTTCCACCAACTTTCAAATTTGTTTGCCTTGATACGGGAGTCCTATGTGTAACTTATCTAATACACTCCAGGAACTCCGAATTTATAAAAATTGTTACACTGCAGGGCAGAATTACTAACTTCTTGGAAAATTTTTGACTAGTAAACAAGACAAACACAGACGACCCGTAATCGTCATGGATCAGGTTTCCAATGAAGGATTATACATAAATTGGGAAACCAGATTCATGAAAATCTTATATATATGTAGTAATCTACGTAGACTTTTCTGTTTGTTGTTGCTTATTAAAGTTTACACTTCTCAATCTTCACTCTGAAGGTTTTCATTTTGTGTTGGCAACTGATAGTGCCGATACACAGTATTTGGGCCTGTTCGGTAATCAAACGTTGACCCTGTGAAATGTCCAACATAATCTGGGTGGTATTGACGATAGACAACAAAGGGTTGAAAACTCCTTGGTCGGCCATCTGAGTGATATCATGCTCATCTGCGACGACTAAAGTCACGATACCTTGCACAGAAGGGAGTAAACTCTGCTACATTTCTTGGCATGTGAAATCTATGATGTACACTACTGGTAGTAGCCACCCGGTGACTATAATACCGTAGAGGTTCACTTACCTCACCCTGCTCGTTGATTTTTGGATATTGTAAATCAGGGCAATTGTATATCACTAAATATCTAGACCTATTTGCAAAAGTTAAATGAGTATCAACAGCACTGTCATAATAATATATCAACTCTCGCTCAACCTCTATATATACTATATTCAAATCCATATCAAAATATTGACATCCAAATTCATCCTCAATGCCTAAGAGATCTGTATCTTTCATAAAATCTTGTTCATATGTATTGGGTCGTATGATATCTCGATCAAATTCATGAGGAGAGGCCAACGGGCGAGGTGTTCTGAAAAACTCGCTTCTTGCCCACTCCCACGGTCTCGGTCAAATATCGATTATAGGTTCTGAGACAATATTAGTAGATAATGGAGCAATTTGTCTTGCTTCTACATCACTTAAAGGAGGGGTGTGTACGTCTAATCCAAGATCAGCTCGTGCAAGTTCATTTTGTATCACACTGATACCGGACTCTGCAACATCAGAGTCCAGAACAGTGGTAGAATCACTAGGCAAAGAATCACTTGTAGGTGTGGTCATACTGGAAGAAGTATGTGATATCATTGTTATATCATAAACAAATCCACCGAGTCCATCTTGGCTCCCGGGGTCCCGATGAATAATTGCATCATGGGTTCTAACAGGTAATCTTGGAGGAAGGACTAACGTTTCCACTGTATCCGTAGGCGAATAAGGTGGAAGTCGTTGAAGTCGTTCAGGTGTAGATAGTAAAATGGAGTCAGTAGGAGTTTGAACACTACTTGGAGGAGTCGACAAAAGGTCGGAAGATGCTATAGAAGGTGATGGTGCCGCTTCTATTGATGCCAATACAGATACATTATTATCAGAGGATTTGCTATTTATATTTACGTTTATACTAGATGAATTAGTGTCTTGAAAAAGTTCTCGTGAAACAGTACTATTACTGTCAGTTCCAGTACTAACTGTACTTGAAGTTTCATCATCATATAAAGTGTCACGATCATTATAATAACTCTGGTAATCAGGGAAATCATCGAGCCCACTGTCAACACTAGAATCAGATTCTGCCATTTGTACACTGGTCACTGAAACAAAAACACATAGTGTGTGAACTACTGTTTTTCAGTTTCTTTGTCTATATCAAACATAGTTATGTGGACATTGGCAGAATCCACGTCATGTTGTACACGGGGATATATTGATTTCCTATTAGGTTGAGGAGAAGGTCTAAAGTTTTGAACAGCTTTTCTCATCATGTCTCTAATACTCTTAGGAGGTTGTTGTTGTTGTGCTCCAGTTGGATCAGCAGGAGCTGAAGGCTGTGGTCTAGGTCCCATACTAGTATAGATTTCATCATCGGCAAATGCAAAATTAGACATTTCACTATCATCAACAGCAGAAAAAGTCGGTTTACTTTTACGGTTTCTTAACCATTTGTATATCTGTTTGTGTCTATCGGCTCGATAGCACTTCCAAAGCAGATATATTCCTATTATTAATGCAACAGTCGCGAGAGCATAAGCCCACTTAGGGACTTCAAATGAGTCCGTCATTTGTAAATTTAGCGAGTCAAGTTCATGAATTAAGTCATCCATGGGTAAGTCATCTAAGTGATCTATTCCTTTCGGTATCGTAAACGTCGATATGTTCACCCTCTCTATGACAGGTTTCCACATCTGTCGTTGTAACAACGAGAAATTTGGCAACACTGTCTTGGTAACTATCCGAAAAGTAGAATTATCCCTTTTATGGAAATAACTCGGTAACATTAATTGACCGCTCGATGCCATACATAACGGTTTTAATTCCAAAATTCCAATTGACGGAAGAATCCATTTCGGTTTCAGATTTCTTCGTTTCGGACACGTAATGGAGAATCGTAGTGGGACATCTGTCGTGATGTACCACATTCCTTCATCGATTCTAGTACTGAACGGGAGGTCGATATTCAATCGAACTTCCGTTTGACATAAGTTCGGAATTTCTAATTTCATGTTTAAAAATAAGGCTAACATACAACTTGTCGTTGTATGTATCGTTTGTACGGCACCTACTAAAGGACAAAACAACTTATTGTTGTCTACACATTGGTCATGTCCTATTTCTGGGACATACTTCGCCCTTTCTTGATTAATAATTAATATGTCTGATTCAAGAGTATATATTGCTACTAATTTATTTGCAACTCGCGACACATTTTTGATTACATTGACAAAGGGTACAGGCAAGGCCTGCACCTTGAACACTTCAAATTGCAAGTTCGAATTACGTAAGGGGATCTTCATAAAGATCACCAATTTATCGTCATCATAAATGGCAGCCGTCGTAAGCAAATGATAATATTGCCATAATTCCGTTGTCAGATCTAGTGGCAACATTGACTTAGCATCTAATTGAACTTGAATCCTCATTAATATCGAGGTCAATAGTGAAGGATCCACTATTTTCCGTGATAACTTTCTATCGGCTAGGATATCCATTTGATCATGTAATCCCCGTAGAGTGGTTTCCGTGGCGATTATCATCAATTCCAATCGACTCATTACAAACTCAAGCTGATGATAAGCATGAGTGAAATGTTCAATATATAATATTCGATCTTCATGATTCTGTACTACTTGATTTACTCGACCTTGAAATAACATCAATTCGCGCGACATATTTAACATAAATTCTCTATTTTTCAGAATCGCTTCATGATTCATCTTAATGAAGGTTAAACTTTGTTTTTGAATATGTTGAATCATTGCTTGATTAGTACTTACACATCTTAAATTTTCTGTTATCCCATCTAAATCTGACTGGGATACAGTTCCAAAGAGAAAACTCAATCCTTCACCTACAAAGTCGAACAAACCTCGTTTCTTCCGAGACGGGATTATTGTATGGCCATGTAATCTGCGATAATCATTCAGATCCTCTTTTACTCGTTTAACACGATTATTTAGGTATCTGATCTCCTGGTGTATATCCGTTATGATCGATTGTATCGCAACGGCAAGAGTAGAGTTTTCACCATTTACTTCGACAAAAGTTCGTCGAAAAGCTATGGTTGTAGCATTATACAAACCAGCGGTATATTGCATACTTCGATCAAGTCTACGCACATATTGTATAAAAGGTTGGAGCTCATAAACAAACATTGTACTCCAATCACTAGTTACCATATTTACTTCTTTCACTTTCTTAAAAATCACATTGTTTCTAATAATAGTATGTCCATCTATTATTGTAGTCGTAGTCAAAAGACCAACTAATAACATCCAACGCAACATCTTGCTCCTACAATGAGAAAGGAAGCAAGAGTTAGCGTAATGAGTAATACGCGATTCAATTACTGTCACTCTGACGATTCACTTCCCGGGTGTAAAAGGTCAGAAAGTTAATCCAACTACAAGAGAATCTTAGTCAGTTCGCGAGGCTGACAAGAGCTCACTCATAGTTTCGTTCCAAACAAATCATAAGTCAATACAATTTTGTTACTCATTTTACACTTTCTCTCGTCTCTCTCAAACTTAAGGAGAGGCGCCATATGTGTTACGTTTAGGTATCATGAGTCTTGTGGTAACATTTACTCATTAGTACTCCAGGCAGAGGGTACCATAATTGCTCCTAATTCTAATTTCTCACCTGGTTCTTTAATCTTATTATGATCTCTTAACACAGCTTGTATACAAGAGATCATCTCAGTTATATCTTTACTTGATTGTTTTGGTTGAGGCTCACTATTTTGGCCTTTTTCAGTTATTTGCAATTGATCAACTTCCATCGTTGGATCATTTACTTGATCATTTTGATCGTTAGCAATGAACCGTGATGGCAGCCGATCAGCTGAAGGAGCTTGTAGCTCCTTCATTCGTCTCTTGTAATCTCGTACCTGTTGTACTTGTTGTCTTAATTCTGCTAATGGAACACCATCTTCTTCTGAAGAAGAATGTTCTCGTCTTTGTCTTTTATTCTTAATGATCGACGTTAAGGGGTGTTTTTCTTGAATCCCTTGCATATCGTCACTTTCATTACTGTCTCTACTGCTACTGTATTCAGTAGTCGACTGTTCTGATGGGGCAGCGTAACGTTGTATTCGTCGCGTTCTAACAGGTTGGACAGGTTGAGGCACCTCCCATTCTTGAGGCGCTTTACTAAGTCTTTCTCCATGACATTTAATTATTCTGCGAGTTAATTGATCTTGTATCTTATAACTCACTGGACCTGTTCTCTCAATGACTCGAAATGGGTAGTCCCATTTCGATTCTAATTTTCCTTTAGATTTTCCTGAGGAGTATAAAACAGGATCACCTACTTCAAAGGTGATATCCTTTGCTGTCATATCATGTAATCTTTGTTGTTTTAATACCCGTTTCTTTTGTGCAGCTTGTTGTTTTCGAAAGGCTTTATGTTGTTCCTGAATGGCTATCTTATGAGGTTCTTCACCTACATATTTTTCTCGAGGTTTAAGTATATTGTCGAGTGGCAAAACCACATCTCTGCCATACACCAGATAAAATGGCGAGAATCCAGAGGATTCACTACCATTAAACCTGATGGCTGCCATAGCTTGGTTTAGGAATAAATCCCAAGTTTCTAATTCTTCTCGAGCTAGTTTTGCTAAGATGTCATTCAGCATTCTATGTAGCCTCTCCACCTTTCCATTAGATTGTGGATGGAAGTAGGAAGTGGTCACATGATGTATCTTGAAATAATCAGTTAAATATTTCATCACTGCATTTACATTTTCAGATCCATTGTCTGTTAAGATTTCTAAAGGACATCCAAATCTTGGAAAAATTTGATCTATTATCAAATTAGCAATTGTTTCCGCCTTTTTATCAGGCACTGGAAACGCTTCAGGCCAGCCAGAATAAATATCTATGAAGGTCACTATATATTTGTTTCCTGATAGAGTCTCAGGGTGTGGACCACTCATATCCAATGCAATTTTAGCAAAGGGGTATGGAGGTCTGTCAGTCTCTTGCAATGGCAAAGTGTGAGCTCTGGTGTTACGAGCTCGACACACAAGACAATTTTCTACATGTTTATAAATATGTTTATATAAATCTTTCCAATAATATTTTCTACTGATATTATTGTACACTTTGTCTATGCCAAGGTGACCTAATTCGTCATGGTATTGTTTCAACACATCTGCATGTAATTGTTCGGGTATGCACAAGCGTACCCTTGGGTTATCGTCAACTGTACTGATGTAATATAATACTCCCTTAATCATGAGGTATCTACTACTAATGTGAGCAGGGGTATTGTTACCTTGATACTTCTTGATGATTTCAACAATCTTTTCATCTTTCTGTTGCTCTACCTTCATGTCCAAATCTTTGTAATTAATTACTTGTGGTTCAGGCGGAACCTGAGGTTCATCTGTGATGACATGTACATATCTTTGAGGATCAATTTTGTTACTATTGATAATGCCAATTTGTAATGCTTTCTGATTTTCCACATTATCCATCTCGTACACGGGGTCAGCGTTTGCAATAAATTCAGGTAAACGAGAGAGTAGGTCAGCACATGTATTCTTTCTACCTGGTAAATATTCAATCTTACAATTGTAGCTAGCTATCTTCAATGCCCAGCGTTGTACTTTGGCATTGTTTTACGGACTTTTCAACAAGTACTGCAAGGGGGCGTGGTCTGTCTTAATAACAAACTCTGCTCCCTGCAGGTAGTTATTGAATTTATCCAATGCGTATGAGATAGCGAAAGCTTCTTTCTCAAATGTCGACCATTTCTGTTGGGTTTCACCCAATTTATGAGAGAGGAAGACAATGGGTTTTTCATCAGGTACTCCAGGTAGTTGACCTGTTTCATCATCACATGGTTGTGCCAAAACCGCTCCGACACAGCGGCCACTGGCATCTGTGTAAAGCACGTAAGGCTTTCTGGGATTTGGATATGACAAATGAGCAACTTGAGTTAAACGATCCTTCAACTCTTGAAAGGCTTTTTGATGTGTGTCACGCCAATGAAATCTTGCATATTTCTTTGTCAGTTCTAAGAGTGGTTGAGCAATTTCGCTGAACCGAGGAATAAATCTGCGGTAGTATGAAGTCATGCCCATAAAAGATCTCACTTCCGTTACCGTTTTCGGCGGATTTAATTTTCGAATGACCTCGACCTTCGAAGTCTCAGGTTTAATTCCGTCTTTACTAATTACAAAACCAAGATAAGATGTTTCAGATTGAAAGAAGGAACACTTCTTAGCTTTTAGCTTCAGTTTATGTTTTCTTAGTCGACCAAACACTTGTTTAATGTGGTCGATATGAGATTTTATGTCACGGCTGAAAATCAAAATATCGTCAAGGTAGGCCAGAGAAAAATCCTCTAGGCCCTCCAAGACGCTTGTCATGAGGGATTGATACACCGAGGGTGCGTTCACAAGTCCGAAAGCCATCACATTGAACTCATAAAGGCCCTTATGACAAACAAAGGCCGTTTTTGGTCTGTCTTCTTCATCCATCTTGACTTGCCAGTAACCCGACTTCATGTCAAGAGTGGTGAAGTATTGACATCCATTCAATAAAGTAAAGATGTCGTTAATCAATGGAAGCGGCCAGTTCGTAACTTTCGTGACTTCATTGAGCTTGCGGAAATCAACGCAGAAGCGTTTCGAGCCATCTTTCTTGTCCACGAGTAGGCACGGAAAACTCCATGCACTATTTGACCTTCAGATAATTCCGGATTGAAGCATTTCTTCAAGTGCTTCATCCATAATTTTTCTCTTCAGTAATGGAACTCTATATGCTCTACTTTTGATTGGTGGTGCATTACCTGTGTCGATGCGCATCTTCACTGTATCTGTCTGAGTTAATTCTTTATCAGTTTTTGCAAACAAGTCTTTATTATTATTGATGACTGGCATCAACAGGTGCCGTTTGTCCTCAGGCACCTGTATGTCAGCATCTGTGATCTGGTCTTCAGGTATATGTTGAGTTAAAATCTGATTAATTTCTAATATTTTTTCTTCCTGCTCTATTGGTTCAAGTTTTCCAATCAAACATCCCCTTTTCAAGGTGTAGTGTTTGTTGGTACTGTTCACCAACAGTACAGGTATGGTTTCATTTCCATTAGTGACTATACTGTTACTAACTAAGAGGCCAGGCTGTTCAGCCACATGACCTTTAGTCAGTCCATGATGTTCTAAGTATTTTGTGTTGAAGACAGATTTTGCACCGGAAGCTTTTGCTGTACACAAACAAGTGGACTGTGGTTTCAGTTCCACCTGATTGATCAGTCGTGTAAGACAACTCACCTGTATGTCTTGAACAATGGGTATATAGTGACCATCTAATCTCAATTTATGAAATTCCCAATATAAATTAACTCGATTGCCCCTAATCCAATCCATTCCTAACAACATACTTCGATTCAATTCATTTATTACTAAGAACTCATGCACCTGATTCCTTGAATATAAAATTCAAGTCTAACTTTTCCTCGAGGGAGAGTGTCATTCCCAGTAATACCCGCAATGCGAGGCAAAGAATTTTTATCACCAACTAATTTCGGTCGGTGTTTCAGATTTTTCCAAAATTTTGTACTAATACAACTAGTCTGTGCCCCTGTATCTAATAAGGCACGTACTCGTTGTCGTTTGATGTTCACTAAGACACTATTCAAAGAAGCAGCCCCATAATTTATGGTTACTGTTTCCGGTTGAGAATTTCTAAGTTTTTGTTGCTGTTGTTCCCCATTTGGGTAATCATCATTGTTTACTAAGTTATTTCCCTTGGTTTCCATAGAGTGTTTCACTTCCTGTTGACATGGGTTTTTCCAATTACTTCCCCTTGGGTTTTTCCTGTTTTGTAGTTTTGGGTTTTTCCCAAGTGATTTCTCTTGGCTCCTTATTCTTGGATTCCTATTTCCTGATTCACTTACTGTCTGTTTCTGTTGATTTATTTCAACACAACCCTGCTTACCTGGTTGATTTATAATTTGATTTTCATAAGCATTTTTCATATAAATCATAATATCAGGGTCTACATCTACAATGTGTATCTCTTTTAATTGTTTAGGAGTAAAGTTTTGTAGAACTCTCACATAAACATCTGCACACTTTTGTTTAGGTACACCATATATCCCGCTACTGATGAGTGGGATAGCTATGTTTACAAAATTTTCCCTGTCACATACCTGTAATACTTTTTGTACAGTACTGTATAAAACATTGAGACATTTATTTTTATCACTGTAATCATTCCAGCGTGGTCCCACAGCATGTATCACTTTTAAACATGGCAACATTCCACAAGTGGTAGACATATTCTCACCTACTGGAAGATTTCCATGCTGTTGAATATATTGTTGACATTCTTGTTCAAGGGCTGGACCAGCTCCAAGAGCTATAGCTCTAGCAACACCTCCGCCATGGGTTAATTGGCTATTAGCCGCATTCACCATAGCGTCAGTAGCTACCTGGGTTATTCCAGTCCTGTATACTTTTATGTCCAGACCACTGGTGGTCCGATAGCTGAAACAATTTTGTGAAGTAAATTTTTCTTGCTGACTGTCCCTTGCAGGGTAGCCATTTTGTGAGTTGGCCTTCGGTTTCTTAGGCCTAGGCCTACCAGTCAGAGGAATGGTTGTGAATTTTACTGTACAATTTTTCCTATTATGTGTGGTCTGACCACACTTTGTGCATTGAATGGTTTTACTTTTCACTGGAGGAGAACCATTTTCGGTTCTCCTTGTTTGAGACTGAATACTTGGCTTTATATTACATGTTTTATTACCCGTATGTCCACCTGTCTTATTATTTACAATTTTATTTTTACAATTATTCATACATTCATTTTGTACATTATTTACATTAATTAACACTTCTCCCTGGTGATTTCCAGTTTCACTTCTGTTGGGAGCATGTGACTTCTCATTAACTCTGCTCATTGCCCCATATGGGCAGAGTTCCCTTCGTTTAAATTGACTCGGCAATCGCGAGCGAAGTGGTTTGGCTTCCCACAGCGAAAGCAGCAAAAGGTTGCCCCTGGTGACCTTTCACCTGCTGGCTGAATATCTAGTGTTCTCACCTGCTTGGTCAAGTTAACGCGACAATCGCGTTTCACGTGGCCAACGCGGTTACAACGATTGCAAACCGGTCGTGAAAATCGTGTCGGTTTCTGATATCTGTTGTAATTTTGTCCTCCCCTATTTCTGTATTGACTATTGTACTCATTTTTGTTCTGATTCTGATATGGAGGTCGCGCATAACCTCCAGTGTAATTTTTCGTTAAAATATTCACCTTATGGCGTCGGCGTGCCACGCCTACGTCCATGGGAGTCTCGTCCCTTGTCTCCAGAGGGAGATCTACCTGTTCTTCCTGTTCGTCGATGGAGTCGCGAAATACAGGGTCCCGATAGCGCTCATATTCTTCGTATTGTCGGTCAAATGCCTTCCCAAAGGGCGCTTTTCCTTTAGCGGCTTCAGAGCGAGCGCGAAATTTGATTTTCGCGGCATTTTCAAATAATGCCTGACTAACAGCATTTTCTAGCGTCTTGGGCATGCGTCGGATCAGTTTCATCCGAACATCATTGTCATACAACCCGTCACAAAAGTAATCTGAGAGGTTTTTCTGAATGGTGGGGTTATCTATTTCCTGATCAAAGGCATCTTTCGCTAGATCAAGCAGTTGCTCAGCATATGAGACAAGAGTTTGATTTTTCCCTTGTCGCATATGGCACAACTGATTGGTGGCCATGGAGTTATCCATTGTGGCGCTATAGCGACTTTTTATTTCGCCATACAGTTCGGACCAGGGCATTTCAGGATTTTTCTTCATTGATCGTAAAATAAAATCAGCAACTACGAAGTCACTGGTTTGGGCGGCGATTTTAGGTCGTCGTTTCTCTTCCACATCATTTGTCTCACAAAAAAGGTCAAGAGATTTTATCCAACCCCGAAAATTCAGGGGGTTCCCATCAAATTTTTTAATATGGGAATGAATGGACTGTGCCTGAGTGGCGTTAGCTGTCTTTGCATTACTCTTTTCACTTTGGCGCACGGTTTTATGCAGGTCAATAATGGCAGAAGATGTGGGGTCCTTCGCTTTCCTTTCAGCTTCTGCCAATTTTTGTTGTACTTTTAGTAATTTTGCTTCGGCACCGACTTTGTCAGTAGCTAACTGTAGTTCCAAATCAGCTTTCTGCTGAACTAATTCTGCTTTAACCTGGTCGAGGGCTGCTTGCGTTTGGTGAAGGGTTTGTTGTGAGGCAGCATGCTGCTGCGTCAAGCTCTGAGCTTGAGAGCCCAGTTCAGCAATTTGCCGCTCATACTGACCCACAAGACCTTCCCTTTCCTGTTTTAGTTGAGTAATTTCATCGATGAACCGTTGCTCTCTTTCTGCTGGCGTGGTCATTTTTAATGAGTTTTATGAAATAATTTACAATTGGATTTTTCTGCTGTTAACGAACGTAAAATGAAGAAAATTGCACCTACCTTGCTAGCACTATAACTGTTGAAACACACACGGCTGTCGTTTCAGAATTTCCTGGAATTCCTCGAGATTTTTCACAGTTTCCTGAGTTTCCGTTTTTCTCTGATGTTCAGTCAAAAGTTCAATATATCTGATGAGCAACGCTCGGTGCGACCAGTCGAGCGTAGTTTGGATGTGATAGCAATTGGCGGTCGGCGTCAGTGTAAATAATGGCACGTTGGACATGCAACCAGTTCCACCATAGAGTTGTACCAATTTTAGATTCAGAGGGCGCTGTCTGCGTCTGCTGCCTTACAAATTTTAGCTGCCAGGCGTTCAATTTACCAGTAAAATTAAGGGATGTCTGTCCCTCATAAATAGTTAACAAAAAGTTCTCACAAGTTCACTGTGCTCCCCAGCGGCAACGTTTTAAGTCAATTTCGGCTTCACTGGGTCTGTTAGGGTTAATAAATGTTTCTAGAATGTTCACCCGATCGTTTCAAGAGAGTTAAAAGTCAGAGTCTGCATCCTGACGAGCGGCACCATATAAACTGGCCTGTGGCATAGCAGGGTTAAGTACCCCGGATAAATGATCGTCTAGTGGTTTTTAGTTCGGACTACAATCGTGGCAAAATGGCCACAGGACAATTTAAGTGTTCAGTCTTAAGAGGCAACCAGTTTCTGTAGAGTCTGCAACAATTCTTGATACTGCAGCCGCAGCGAAAGGGTGAATTCAAAAACACATAAAATGTACTTACAGTTTTCTACACTTTTATTAAAACCCTAAGTATAGTTCCTACAAGTTAAACTTTAAATAAATTCTCTCTCTGGTAAAAGTTTGAAAATATCAGATACGAAATGAGACTAAGTCGAAATTATCGCATCGCTCTCATCGCGTCCTGTGTCTGGAAATGTTGTCTGGCCTGGCAGCGTTCGGCGGCGCCCTTCCACGAGAATAGGAGAGTGACTTCTTGTACACACGGAAGACCCAAAGAGAGAAGTGCCGTCTCGGGTTATTCCGTTGGTTTAAATACGGTTTGAATCGTGTCTACTCGGCAGAATTTACGTCATAAAACACCACAAAACACCACATATACCCCAAGATGGCGGAGAGGTATTTCTTAACCCCTTACTTCCATCCTGGAATAGTAGGGCATCCGGTGGGTATCCTATGCTAAGAGTATGCGTTCTCGCCTTTAAAAGGACAGTGGCACTTGGTAGGTGTATAACCGCAAAACCATTCAAAACCAACAGCGCCATCTTGTGAACGTTCAAGATTGCACAATTCTCAGAGCTGAAACTGATACTGGGTGTGTTGAGGTTAGGTCGGGTCAGTATACAATGCTAAAATCTGTCAAAAGCATTCTGATGGGGTTATTATAGGTTAGGCTTTTACTAGCTGATATGCCAGTCATAATTGCAAATACTGTCAAAAACACCTTTTTACAGTAAGTGCGTAGAGTACTTCTTTTAGGTCAGTTGCACTGCTATTATGCAATGCAAATATACGAGGAATTGAATAAAATTACATAACTTGGGCTTGAAAACAGCGTTTACTTATTAAAGTTTATACAACAGAGAATTATTACCAAGTAGGACTTGGCCACTCTGATTAACACATTAACACTTCGGGAACCAAGATTCTCGAGTGCTATCATAAGACTCTGACGCACCCCACGGAGGTTAACCCGACGCGCTCCGTGGAGGGGCTCTAAAGTTTATACAACAGAGAATTATTACCAAGTAGGACTTGGCCACTCTGATTAACACATTAACACTTCGGGAACCAAGATTCTCGAGTGCTATCATAAGACTCCGACGCACCCCACGGAAGTTAACCCGACGCGCTCCATGGAGGGGCTCCGTGGAGGGCATTTCGTTACAAAATGTTCGTCCGTTAACCCTTTACCCAACGAATCGCCCGCATCCGCCCGCGTAATATGCAAATTCAGCAGTTGAAAAAATATTTTTTTTCAAAAAATTTCAACAAAACCATATCATGTGACCCCTCGTTGGAATGAGCTCGTCGAGCTCGTTCCAACGAGGGGTCACATGATATGGTTTTGTTGAAATTTTTTGAAAAATTTTAAAAAATGATATTTAAAATAATAAATTTTGTTATCGCTTGCGATTGCTAAAGGGTTAATAATCCACACATCTGTGCAACAATTTTATGTCTACATTGTGTCCGGTGCTGAAAAAGGGCGCGGTGGCTCAGTAGGTAGAGGTGCAGGCTGAATGCTGAGAAGTCCTCGGTTCGAATCTCACCTGCGGCAACTGCGTTGTGTCCTTGGACAAGACATCTCATCCCCACTGCCCACGTGGGGTCATGGTGGCATTGTGTACTAAGGCGGAGTACTGTACCTCGATGGTGCACTTGTCTTCAAACAATGCTAACCCTCCGTGTCTGGCGTTAGTATATCGGGGAGTCTGGCAGAAGCTTGCCGTTGCTCCTGATACTCCGGCTTCCTCCACTCGTAAAACTATCCGACAGAACATGACCCTGGCTGTCGAAAGTGTCATTAAACCACCGTAAATAAATAAATAATGATACTGGAAAAATTAACAAAAAATGTGTGAATATTGTACGAAATACGACATTACTTGTATTCAAGTTACAAAAACTGGCCGAGGGTTAAGTCTGCTATTTAAACCTATCACAGCAAGACAACCAGAATGGGTAAGGGTTAAGTCTGTGGTCTCCACTTACAAAAAGCAAGATTATTTAGTTTGCCTTGTTCACAAAAATGTTGAAGTTAACTCTGTTTGATTTGCCCGAAAAGAGTAACCAAAGTATGCAAAATTTTATATTTTTCGAACAGATCCCACGGACACGCAGGCAGATGAGGCAGTGGGTTAAAAATTTCAACATAACTTATAACAGCAAAAAGGGTTCTCAGTTAATGATCTATACGCCTGTACAACACATTTGCATTTTCGTCGTTCCCAATGCCGGAAAAGTGAACACAATGTGTACAAAATCAGACGTCACTCGTATTCAAGTTACAAAAACAGGGTGAGGGTTAAATCTGATATTTAACCCTTTACCCAACAAATCGCTCGCATCCGCCCGCGTAATATGCAAATTCAGCAATTTAAAAAATATTATTTTTCAAAAACTTTCAACAAAACCATATCATGTGACCCCTCGTTGGAACGAGCTCGTCGACCTCGTTCCAACGAGGGGTCGCATGATATGGGGTTTTTTGTAACTTTTTTGAAAAATTAAAAAAAATACTATTTAAAATAATAAATTTTGATATCGTCTGCGTTGGGTAAAGGGTTAAACTTATTATAGCAAATATGTTGAATAGATGTATCTACATATGACAAAACAAAATGTTTTAAGTTAACCCCCGTGCAACTGAACGAAAAAGGTAACCGCAGTTTACAAATTTTCATATTTTTTAAACAGTTCCCATGTTCACGCGGGCAGAGGAGGAGTTGGGTTAAACATTTCAAGATGACTTATAACAGCGAAAATGTTTATCAGTTAATGCTCTATACGCCTGTGTAAACCCTTTACGTCTACGTCGTTTCTAGCGCCAGAAAGGTGAATACAAAGTGCGAGTATTTTGTACAAAATAAGACATCACTTGTATTTATATTACAGAAACAATGGGTGGGTTAAGTCTCATATTTAAACTTATCAAGCAGGTTTGATGAGTAGATATTTCTGCACTTGACAAAATAAAAAGTTTGAAGTTAACCTTAGAAAAACTGATCGAAAACGGTATCCAGAGTTTGCAAATTTTCATATTCTTCAAACCGTACCCTTACTTTAGATATTACTGTACAAAAAAAGAAACCACTTGTATTCATGTTACAAAAACTAGCCGAGGGCTACGTCTGCTATTTAAACCTTTCACAGCAAGATCGTTGAGTAGACATTTCTGGACATGGTAAAAGAAAAATAAGTGTGCAAACTTTCAGAAACAGTCATCCCGTTTGTGAGATCCACAGGCCGCAAACTGAGGTGGAATTTGTTGAAAACATATACGGCATTTCTCCCTTATTAAGACAACCCTAATGGGTAAGTCTGACGTCTACACTTACAAAAACAACATTGTTCAGTTTGCAATCCTTCACAAGGAATGCAAACATTTTGAAGTTAACCCTCATGCAACTGCCGCAATCAGTAACCAAAATATGCACCACTCGTATTCAAGTTACTAAAACAGGGTGAGGGTTAAGTCAGATATTTAAACTTATCATAGAAAGTTTGTTGAGTAGATATTTCTGCACGCGATAAAACAATACGTTGCAAGTTTACACTTGTACAACTGATCGAAAGAGTAACCAAAGTTTGAAAATGTTCATATTTTTCGAAAAGTTCCAACTTTCACGCGGACAGAAGAGGAGTTGGGTTAAACATTTCAAGAGAACTTATAAAAGCAAAAACGTTCATCAGTTTAGTGATCTATACGCCTGCACACCACGTTTTCGTCTACGTCGTTTCCAATGCCGGAAAAGTGAACACAAGGTGTATTTTGTACAAAATAAGATACCACCTGTATTCATGTTACAAAACAGGGTGTGCATTCAGACTGATTTTTAAACTTATCAATCAAGTTTGATCAAGTAGATATTTTTGCTGATGGCAAAACAAAAGGTTTCAAGTTAACCCTCTTACAGCTGATCGAAAATGGTATCCAAAGTTTACAAATTTTCATATTTTTCAAACAGTACCCTTTCTCTAGATATTACTGTGCTAAAGGGTTAACTGCGACAAACAAACTTATACCATAAAGTTGTCCTCCAGTTAGCAAATCATCTTCCTCTACTAAAACCTTTGGCATATATCATTCACAATATCGAAAAATGGCCTCTGGAAGTTGTGATATTTTGCTGAAAATCACAAACTCCGACCCTTTGAAGTTGATGGGGTTATAAGCGTTGAAAAATGAAGAAAAACACGTTTCAAGTGACTTCATTACAGCATGTTATATTCTAAAGATAAAGAAAGTTCTATCTTCATAGGACCGATAGTGTTCGGGGATGTTTGGGAAAAGGGTAATTTTTGCTACACTTGATAAATCATCAACTGCAAATACTTTGAATATACTACGGAGTATATACTGGAGTATGAACGTGTGGGAATGGGTACAGATTATGTATGAATCCCGAAGGATTCATACATAATTTGTACCCATTCCCACACGTTCATACTCCAATAAAGATTACAAAAATTGCATTCAATTCTTATAATTACATTCCGTAACTGTTTAAACTACTTTTTACCAAACAACAAAGCAGAACGACGAAATAAAACATGTACGAACGAACGAGGCGAAAAACCACCCTCACACAAAAGGCAAAGCGCACAACTCTGATTTTTAATTTTCACAACTTTAGAAATGGAAACGAGTATTTTAGTAACGGGCTTTATGCCACAGTTGGGAAATATCTCCAAAGAAACATCTGCGGAGTTGATCACTGCGAGATGAGCTAAAAGTTAAAACCCGCCCAAACACCGCCCGAATTACATTCTGTCAACTTCGCTCTACCGTAAATACGGGTCAAAGTTCGACCAAATGTATTCATTGGAAAATGAATTACATTTGGTCATGACGTTTTCATCCAGCTGACTAATAGGAATTGAGTATTTGGACCCAAAACGTATAACTACATTAACAGTGTAATTATATTATCATCAATTCATGTCTATTCAACAGGTTGATGTACACAATGTCCTTTAAACAACTAGTCTAGTCTTATTTTTGCATCAATATTGTCACCCTTTAGCTTTATTCATCATATTTCATCAACTTGGTTTTATTTTGTTCATGGAAGATAAGAACATATCTCAGAAAACATACTTTCCATCGCCACTATATAGCCTTAGCCGCTGATGTGGCGCGAAAGCACCAATAATTAAATAAATAAATTTAACATGGGGTTGAGAGGGCGTATTACCTCTTTTTATAAAATATTTTAAAGGACCGTCAGTTTCAGCTTCGTGATTGGACTACATTATCTGATCCCCACAAATAGGAATTGGTTCCTCAAGGTAGTATTTTATCTTTTACATTTTTTTCAGTGAAAAGCAATACCATCATTGGTGCAATTAAAAATTTGGTAGACTCTTGAATGTAAGTTGATGATTTTTTAATTTGCTGTAGCAGCACAAATATGAATGCGATCGAACGCCAAACTTCAGCTGTGCTTAAATAGAATTCAAAACAGAGCCACAGAGAAAGTTCTCAAAGTCTAAAACTAATTGTGTACATCTTCGGAAACATCACCTTGACTTGGAGTTGAATACCATTAAAGTTGTCAAGGAAGTGAAATTCTTAGGTTAATTTACCGGTTTCAGAAGCCAGAGAAGTATCGTGGATGATTTGGTTGGACGTGTATCGTTTGTGCGAAATGTCATCGCCAGGAAAGAACATGCGATCGCCAAATTCTTTGACCTGGAGGCAGCATATGATACATCGTGGAAGTATGTGATTTTAAAAAATCGTTTTAATATGGGGTTGAAATGACGTTTGTCTCTTTTTATAGAAAACTTTTTAAAGGGCCGTCACTTTCAAGTTAGTTTGGGTCAACATTATCTGAGCAAGAATTGGTGATTCCTCGGGTTTCATCAGTGAAAATCAATAA
Source organism: Pictodentalium vernedei (assembly GCA_031216915.1). Lineage (NCBI taxonomy): Eukaryota > Metazoa > Mollusca > Scaphopoda > Dentaliida > Dentaliidae > Pictodentalium > Pictodentalium vernedei. The sequence continues at coordinate 82,205,600 of CM062294.1, forward strand.
GAATATGGACGATTTTTCGTGTTATGTCGATGACTTATTACTTTGCGATAATACTAAAAATATGAAAGCCATCGAAATCTTGGAAATAATATTTTTCAATAAAAAACATATAAAAATCTCCGATGTCTTTGTCAATTCACAATAGCTCTGGTCGGGCTCTTAGGTGACGTCATAGTGGAGATTGATATTTGTCCGATTTTCACGAATTTTTTGTATGTTGTAGAGCTAAAAAAAAGTCGGAGAGAGATGGGATATTTTTCGGGGGAAGGGGAGGGGTCTATTTAACGACATTTAGACGTTTTATGCAAATTGACGTTTGATAAATTTGGGCATTTTCAGCAGCAAAGTGTTGAAAATGTGACAGGGATTAATTCGTAATCATTTAACTTGAAATCAAGAAGCATAACACACTATTTCTTGAAATATATATCTAGAGCATGGCCTTTCCAGGTTTCCATAATTCCACATTTTTCAAAATAGCATAGAATTAACGTCTTTTTCATAAACATTTAATATCAACTTTTATTGCAAGCCTACGCTTTTATTTCAATAAAATCATTTGACACGCTTTTTTGCTAAAACTGCAGCGAACAATATTTTTTTTTTGTATTGTCCTTGAACAATATGGATCACGTGCGCGGACTATTTAGCTGTTTCTTTTTGACGTTTTGGTTATTTTTGGCAATAATATGTGTTCTAATATTTCTTTAATAAACTGCAGGCGTGCAATAAATATGGAACAGCATACGCGTTCGAATGTAATTGTTTACCGCACTCGGTCGATTTCAGTGGTTTCCGCCATTTTCACGTTTTTACATCACTTTATCCCTTTACCTAACGTAACGGCCAAAACCGGCCAGCGCTATTCTCAAAAATCGCCAATTAATTTTCATTATTTTTTTCATTTTTTGTCTCAAAAACATAGGTTATGACCCCTCGTTGGAACGAGGTCGTCGAGCTCGTTCCAACGAGGGGTCATAACCTATGTTTTTGAGACAACAAATGAAAAAAATTAGTTATTCAAGAATTATTTTTGCAAGTGTCGTCTGCTTTTCAGGTTGGGTAAAGGGTTAACAAGCAGCCGAAGGCTTCGAGTTTAATATTATCTCTTCGCCAAAGCCGATTAATATAACAATAACATGATTTTGAACGGCTCATCAGAAATGGTTAACAGCCCAAGAGTTTATTAGCGGCTCGCGACGAAGTCGAGGGTCGCTAAGAAGCTCAAGGGCTGTTAACCATTTTTGTTGAGCCGTTGATACACTGTAATGCCCGACAAAGTCATGTTATTTCTATTATTGCCACTTTCGTACATCAAGATTCAAGATTCAAGATTTTTATTCACTCTAAATCATTAATATGATATGAGAGGTACATATATACAAGGTATGTTAACAAATAATATATGTAGGTAGTGGAAGGTAGTTTACGTATATGATATTGCTAGATTTGCTCGGCTGAGGATCGAACTAAGTCCTCTGGACCAGGTGGGCATGAACACATGTCCACATAGTCCAGAAGGCATAGGTCGGTTCCCAACCCAACAGATCCTAATATAATTGTGCTATTTCTTAAAGGAGTGAATAAGCAGTAATATGAGGGAAAGGTATGTGGCGGCACGACAATGGCCATACCTAATTCACCTTATCCTGTAGTAAAGTATATGGGCGGTAAATATAAAGTTGTGGCTAATGGAATATACTAACTTTGTCGATCTTCTAGGCCCACTACTGAACACAGGATCGTCGATTTATAAAATAGTTAGCGGGGAACGATCATCAACTGGCTGGATTTAAGAAGCCATTGCTGGGCGCTTTTTCACTACGCTTAAAAGCTTGTAAGAATGAACTAAAATTGCCCGGATGTTCACTGTCCATGAATGGCAAAGGCCCCCGGTCCACCGGAAAATGCCCATAGACATCCAGAGGACGGGGAGATTTAGCATTCAGGAACAGTGAAGATCACAGTGTGTATATTTTACAAGGAATGCTTAACGTCTACCAACCGCCTGAGTAATCATGCATATAAGTGTGTGAGCCCCCTATAAATAAATATGTCCCTCTTGCCCGAAAATATGGCGAGATGGCAAGGGGAACTATAAGGGTTCCACAGTTATATATCGACGAGGCTGTGTCGGTAGTAAAAATATCTTACAGCTTTAACATAAAAACGTATATGAGCGGCTAGTATGTATCCGTCACAATTTTGTACTATATAACATGTACAATTATATCGATGTAATTAATTACTATCAAATGCCTCGCAGCTGATTACAATACCATCAAAATCAGTGAAAGCATATTCCACTCAATTAATTTAAATAATCCATTGCGGCTGGCTTTCAATATACACCCACTCACATTTAACGCAAGTCTATTTTGATGTCTGTCTGTCTGTACATCCGTCCGTCCGTCTCTGTCTCTGTCTATCTACCTGTCTACTTGTCTGTCTGTCTATCTGTCTGTCGGTCTATCTGTCCGTCTATCACCACATATATTCAGGGATGGGTTGATTTACGGTGAACAAACTTTAGAAAAAACTACATCTATGAATTTAGATAACTTAAGTAATACAATATTGTTTGTACTCTGAAACAAACTTTTGTATTTTATTAAGGTTGGGTTACTATGTGTATATGGCGGCAAAAGCAGCTTTCTATCATTTTGGAAAAAAATACAAACCATAATATAGTGGTATTCGTTACCGATGGAACGAGAGTCACACAGTGGACAAAAACGTTCGTCCCTAGGGACATTGTTCCACCTACCGGACTCGACTGGGAGGCGGTGGTTAGAAGTCCGAAACTTTTCAAGTTTAAAATAAAACTTCGGAGGCAATTTGTTTAAATAATGTTCAAAGCCAATATTTTCTTTAATTTGAATATAATTATCGTATACTGAGGACTCAAAAATTTCAGACGACCACATTTGCTGAAACTGGTCCTGAAGAGTTCGTTTTACTGTTTCTTTTAAGAATGGAGCAGAGAGGCATGCCTGATTATTCCAAATGTAAGTCAGGCCACACGAGTTGAGTATATTATGGATGGATTCTAACCAGGGGTTACGATATTGATTAGTATTATATAAACTTAATAAGTAATTATACATAATATGACTTAATTTATTAGGATTACTATTTATTAGATTTGCCCAAAACGTTATCATTCGACATTTTACCGTTAATGATGTAGGGTAGCGGCCTAGTTCCCCGTATACAAAATGCGTAGCTGTTTTAGGTTTTAATTTCAATATGAATTTTAGAAATTTCAAGTGGAATCGGTCTATTAGTTTGAGACATTCGAAACCCCACACTTCACATCCATATAATAAGACAGGTTCTATTACTTTATCAAAGAGGTTTATTTGGCAGGCTATGGAGAGAGAAAAATTACGCGATTTATGTATTACAGAATACATTGCTCTGGTTGCACGAGCAACCTGATTACGTCTGGCATTATAAAATGAACCGGATCTGGAGAAAGTAATACCCAAATAACTAAAATTCGAAACTCTTTCAATTTCATTGCCATTAATGTAAAATTTTGTATTACATTGTCTTCCGCTACCAAATATTAAAAGTTTTGTCTTTTGAGTATTGACAATTAATTTCCATTTTCTACAAAAGAGGGTGAACTTATCAAGGGCTATTTGCATATTTTTTGAAGATTCTGCTAAAAGCATAGTATCATCAGCATAAAGGAGTATAAACAATTTAATAAACACATATAATTCACGGGCTATATGTTCTTCCACCGAGGTCAATCCTAGTACATTATGTTCAACAAGAAAATCTTCTAGGTCATTTAGATAGAGAGAGAAAAGCAAAGGTGATAAATTTTCCCCTTGGCGGACGCCAAGCATACAATGGTACGTTTCCGAATCAATCTCACCTATTCTGACCAGTGATTTAACCCCCCGGTACATATTACGGATTACATTAAAACATTTTCCGTCTATTCCCGACCTTAAAACTTTTTGCCAAAGGCCTACATGCCACACGGTGTCAAAGGCCTGCTGGAAGTCGATGAAAGTACAGAATAATTTTTTCTTAAGTATTTTCATCGACGTTGATAAAAAGTGTAATACAAGTGCGTTATCAATAGTTGAATAACCATGCCTAAAGCCACTTTGATTTTGTTTCAAAATGTTAGCTTGTTCTATGTATGTCGTTAAACGCGTATTTAATATTTTTGTAAATAATTTTCCAAGGCAGCTAAGAAGTGTTATTGGCCTGTAATTTTGTGGGGATTTTGGATCACCTTTATTTTTATAGATGGGTTTTACTATACCAAGTAACCAAATTTGCGGGATTACACCAGTGTCAAGAACCAAATTGAATAATACTAGGTATACAGGTAGCATAACATTTACTGAGTATTTAATATGTTCATTTTTAATGTGATCAGCACCACAGGCTTTATTGACTTTAAGGGATTTTATAGCGTCTATTATCTCATCCTGTGATATTGGTTGATTGATAAATTCATTATTGGAGCTATTTATTTCAACTAGGTTATGGTCATCAGAGTCAGTCTCATCAGACCTATTCATGTCCCTTAAAAATGTGAACATGTCAGATACACCTACTTTGGGTTTAATGTCGTCATTGGTTGTTTTTAGTATTTTCCAGTATTCACGTGGGTTTTTTGTGCGCGACTGTGAAAGCTTTTTGGACATTTGCAACTTGTACTGTTTTTCGGCTCTAAATAGGGTTTTCTTATACTCCTTACTTTTTTCCGTCAGTACATTTTTGGATATTACACTTTTAACTATGTAATGTTGTTTTCTAGTTCGGTTGTAGGCGCGTCTGGCTAAAAGACATTGCCTATTAAACCATGGCCGCTGCTTACGTTTCTGATATTTCGGGCATCTTTTAGTTCCAAAACAATGAAGGGCAGCCTTTACAAAAATATCACTTATGTTTTGAGTTATGGTGTTTGCCATATCAGATGTAAAACAAGAGGGGTTGTCCCTGATCAAGTTTACTCTTGTTATAATGTCTTCAATCACCGAATTGTCGATGGAATCTATAAACATGTCTGCTTTATCGTGTTTCCACAGAATGGGAATGTTTTCAGAATGAATCGGGTTACCGGTGCCACTCACATTAATAGAGTCAGTGCACACCTTGTTTATTTTTATTGAAAATTCCAGAGGGCAGTGAACATCGGAGTACATATCACAGTAATCTAAAACATCAAATGTTCGAACAAGTGACATAAAATTAGCAGATAAAATCAGATAGTCAATAACGCTCCGCTGTTTACATGTGGGTTTCCCAATGCCTTTGTCAGACCCCATTCTACCGTTTGCGATATGCAGATTACATGCCTTGCACAAGTCAATTAGTCTCCGTCCGTAGTTATTAATCACAGTGTCACTAGAGTGTCGGTCCATTGGTATGTCAAGGTCATTGAGAAGATTTACGTCGTTCGTATTCGGAATCGTCAAGTCGCTCGTTTGTACATCAGCGTCGTTAGTGTTAATGTACCAGAAGTCTTTAGCGTTGGCAGTCCTGCCGTTAAAGTCTCCAACTAGGGCTACATTACTATTATTATTGAATTTTTCTAATATTTCTTGCTCTAATTCATAGAACATTTCAGTGGAGGAATAAATACTGTTTTCAGGGGGAATGTAGACGACACCCAATATCATATCGTCATTCACTCCAGTGAAATTTTTAGACAATTTACACCACACGACTGATTTGGAGTCGGAAGGTAAAATGGATATATGACTATCGAGTGATACACGATAGAGTAGAATTATCCCCCCTGATTTTCTTCGGGCAAGAGATTGGCGATTTTTTATTACCGCCTTAAAGCCAGGAATGACTATTTTATCAGCGTCATCTGTCTTGGTTTCACACAGACCGATAATATCGTAACCACTTATAAATTCCATAAACTCTGGGCTCTTAAGCTTGCTAAGCATACCACATACATTAAGAAACAATACTTTTATTGCGGCAGCATCATCATGCGTCGCAACACAGTTTATAGTTTGGTCACCGGCAACTCCCTATCTCTTGGGAGTCGAACTAGCCTTGTGTCGTTTTGCATTTGGTACTGAGGTGGAACTATTATTTTGGTCACCATTGGATACGTCAGGAATACCTGACGTATCAGGCTCATCCATGGGGATGGGAGTAGGTTCAAATAGTTGGCCATCAATATAGAGTTTATCTTTAACAAGAGCGGCCCTCTTTCCACTTTGCTTTGCTTTACGAAGTACGGGGTAAAGAGTTTTTCTCCTTCTCTCTATTTCTTCTGGGTATTGTTCATTTATGTAAAAAGGCTTTCCTTTTAGTCTATAACTAACTTTACGGATGAACTCCCGATCTTTGTAGAATGAAAATTTTGCTACGATTGGGCGAATATGTCCACTCTTCCTTTTCCCGATCCTATGTACCCTTTCGAAACCTATGTCTTCAGCTCTTTCCAATTCCAGTTCCGTCTTAAAGAAATCATGCAGAAGTTTCTCACAGTTTTCGTCATCGGATTCATGTAAACCATTGAATAGTAAATTGTCCCTCATCGACCTACACTGTAAATCGAGAACCATATCATTCAGTTTATCGTTTTGATTTTTGAAATCACTAATTACAGTTTCGGTTTTGTGCATCTGAGCCTCAATAGAATTAATGTTATCTAATTTCAGTAACTTCTCTTCTATTTTATACATACGGGCTTCCATACTTTCAATTTTATTTAACTGCTCTTCCATTCGGTCGAGTTTGTCAAGGCGTGAATTTATGTTTTGTAACATACCATATATATTTTGGAAGTTAAATACATTTTGAGAATCACCCATGGCTCCGTATCCTTGTTGTGGAGGGCAACCGGCCATTTGATATTGACTCATCGGTGGCGGTACAACTGAGGCCATTGAGGACGCCTGTACTGTATCCATCCTTTTGGAATAAATAATGTCATTCGTTTCGTTAACAAGAGAAGCTGTCTCTGCAAAGGACATTTTGAACGCTAAATTTGGGTTAAATTATTAATTCTAAAATTTTTGCAGCTACACTTTTGAGTAGGGTTAACAAAAAAAAAAAAAGAGTACAACATCAATCCGCAACAATTAAAGCACGCAGTTGTATTGTCAATTCTTGAAATAATTATGATGACACTGCCTGTGCATCCAACTGAGAGAAATCTGTGAAAATCAAACAACAGATCGATTCGGTTGAGTTAGATTCAAACAATAGAGCACGGGTCGATGAGTGTTCATAGGGGTTGAAAACAATAAAGCTGGTTGTGGTAATGTTATTAAAGTAGAATATAATGACGTCAATGTAGTTTAAAATACAGCGAAACTTTGGCAATAAACTGTTTGTTTTACCGTAATCCCTCGAATACACATGTTTCTGGACTCTTCACTTGAACAAGGCAATTTAACTAGTCCTTCAAAAACTTCCATACTTAGAAGACTACGTTTCACCTCCTTCATATATGTTATTTACAACTAAATTTACAGACAGACTTATCCGACATGTCACCTCCACTACCGCCACTCTTTTTCCGCCCTACCGCCACTCTTTTTCCGTCGCGGGTACATCACGATTAAATTATATGGGAAATAAGATAAACAAATGAAGTTTGACGTTTTAGAATTAAAAAAACAGCGACACTATCGTCTGATTTGTTGACAAACAAACCGGGTAACATGACTATCGTCTGATCAGTCTACGTCGAAATTTGGAAAGTTAGATGATGAAATATATCTTCGAAAAGCGAACTTTAGACAAAGAGTTTATTCATCAAAGATGTCATCACTTACTTTGTGTGTATCGCTTCCTATATTTGAAACATTATCTATCCGTGACACAAAGTGAAACACTTGAAACTAATATGTTAATTGTGTTTACAAATTTAAAAAAATCCGAATTGAATTTCGATCCAAATAGAAATCTGGGAAAAATATTGTTGATCGGCTGAGAGATGTGATGTCATTGTCTATATTTAGACGTGTCGGGCTGTTATTGACGTGTTGGGCTGTTATAGTCAATAACGGCCCAACACGTCACATGACTTGTACTCGCTGAGCAGTACGAGGTTTCAACGCCCGGTAAAACGTCGTTAATGTGCTAGGAACGTCCGCAAAAGTGGTAATAATATTTTTTTCGTAAACTGTAGGCGCGCAATAAATACAGAACAGCATACACGTTCGAACTGTATTTTTTACCGCACTCGATCGAATTTGGCGGAGGGAAGCAGGTATAAAAGGCGGATACCACCTTACTTTTATACACGTACATGTACACGTACACGTACATGTACCTATAGAATTCAATGTTAAAATATACAAAACATTTTTTAATAAATTTGAGTTGGAATCCGCACTTGTTGATCTCGCATTATAGACGGTTCAATCAGCCGTTGACGAACGAGTGGGGATTCCAACTCAGGACGCGCGGAAGAAATCGACCCTCGAATTTTCCAAACGTTCGCCATCGCATTTTAGATGGTGCGATCGGTCGTTGGCGAACGCGCTGCGGTTTCCAACTCAGAATTATATGTCAAAAAAAAAAGAATCGACGAAATTCTCCCAACGTTCATTGTCGCGTTCTAGACTGTGGTGGGTGCGATCCAGTCGCTGACGAACGATTGCGGATTCCAACTCAGGACGCGCAGAAGAAATCCAACTTGGAAATCCTCGATCGTTCGTCGTCGCGTTCTAGCCGGCGCAATCCATCGTTGACGAACGCATGGCGGTTTCTGAGACAGAAAATATAAGATGTCGAAACAAAAAGAATCGATGAAATTCTCCCAACGTTCGTCATCGCGTTCTAGACGGTGGTGGGTGCGATCCAGTCATTGACGAACGATTGGGGATTCCAACTCAGGACGCGCAGAAGAAATCTAAGTTGGAAATCCTCGATCGTTCGTCGTCGCGTTCTAGACGGCGCAATCCATCGTTGACGAACGCATGGCGGTTTCTGAGACAGAAAATATAAAAAATTAAGATGTCGAAACAAAAAGAATCGATGAAATTCTCCCAACGTTCGTCATCGCATTCTAGACGGTGGTGGGTGCGATCCAGTCATTGACGAACGATTGGGGATTCCAACTCAGGACGCGCAGAAGAAATCTAAGTTGGAAATCCTCGATCGTTCGTCGTCGCGTTCTAGACGGTGCAATCGATCGTTGACGAACGCATGGAGGTTTCGGGTGCGCGGAAGAAATCGACCATTCGATTCTTTCCCAACGTTCATTGGGGTTTCTGGGACAGAAAATATAAAAAATAAGATGTTGAAAAAACTAAAATCGATGAAATTTTCGAGGTTTGTCATCGCGTCCTAGACGGCGCGATCGATCGTTGACGAACGGTGAAGAGTTCTGGGACAGGAACGAAAAAAACAAATGAAAAATCGCGAGGCGTCGTGGGCATTCATTGTCACCTGGTCGTTTAATAACGCGGATGTAAATGGTTAGAACAATGTACTCCAAAACTAAAAGCTCGAAGAGCTTGAAATAAGTAATCGCCCAATCACTTCACGTTTCTGATGCTAATTAACCAATCAGATTGCTTGATTCTCATAACCTGGAATTAATCATACAAAATTATCTCCCCTTATTACAAAGAAGTCCTACTCGATTCTTATCACCGGAGTATTCAAGGAGATTACGAGAAATAACATGTTTAACCCTCGTCGTAGGGGTGGGGGTCACGCCCATCAGAAAATCGAAAGTTTCGAGAAGGTGGCCAAGTGACCTATCAAATTGAAGGTATCAACGAGTGGATTAAGACGATCGTAATTTTAACCCTCGTCGTGGGGTGGGGTCACAACCAGAGCCGAAAAACGTCTTCCTTTTTACAAATCCAGATATGTGAGGTACTAATATGAAGGGCTCGATGAATACATTACAAAAATGACATTATTCATTTTACGTGGGGGTGGGGGTCACGCCCATCAGAAAATCGCAATTTTCGAGTAGGTGGTCATGTGACCTATCAAATTAAAGCTATCGACAAAGATATTATGAAAAAATCATATTTTTTCCCCTTCTTCTAACGGTGGAGTTGTGACGATCTTGAAATCGAAAGTATGAAAAAAGGTAGTTATGGGACATATTAAATTGAAAAAAAACAACTTGAATCTGATGCATGAAAATGACATGTTCAACCCTCGCCGTGGGGGTGGGGTCACACCCATCAGAAAATCAAACGTTCGAGAAGGTGGTCATGTGACCTATCAAATTAAAGCTATCGACAAGGATATTATGAAAAATCATATTTTTTTCCCTTCTTCTAACGGTGGAGTTGTGACCATCTTGAAATCGAAAGTATGAAGAAAGCTAGTTATGGGACATATTAAATTGAAAAAAACAACAACTTGAATCTGATGCATCATTCATTTTGATATCTGTGTTCAAACACGGAAGTATGTTTTCAATATATGATTCTTATGCTAATTAGAGATACACTCACCTGTTAACAAGTCACGCCTTGAGATGTTTCATTCAATAATAACTCTGTTTACTGAACCATAGATTTGTCAATAAATTATAAGTTGATCTTCTAACAGGCACGTTTCTACATTTTGAGGATAGCGTATTTCACCATTTCCGAAAAAGTGTCAATCCAGACAAACTATTTTTTTAGGAAAAAAATGACCATGAGAGACATTACATAACTGAACGAGTATAACCTTGACTAAATTCAAATAAAACATTTTGTCACGTGTTAGAAAAAGATTTGTAAAGAGTCTAAACGCACGTGTGGAAAAGTTGTTTTGTTTTGTTTTTACAACAGGAGTTAAAATATTTTGAGATAGGTGGCCTGATATAAATACAGCAACAAAAAAAAATGCTTACAATATGCCAGCGTATGACTGAATAAAAATGAGAAAAAAACTCTTTTTCTAACCCCTGCTAGCGAAACATTACATCGGTTTACAGCGATATTTATCACAGGTGTTCAACACGTGCAAAAATCATGAAAAATAGTGTATCAAACGTTTTTTGTTTAGAAATTATGTATTGTTTTCCATATATAAGAGAGAAAAGGTTCGCAACTTTCTGGCTTGGAACATTTCGACCCGTCTTATTCCAACTCGCAGAAAAAAAACCAGACTCGTGAATTTGTAGTCGCGATATTGATGTCATCCAACAGCAGCCAAGACATTAAGCTTTTATATTGGTATACCACTTGTCCAAAACAATTCTCTTTTAACGCTAAAACGGGTGAAATACATCTCGGGAACGACTCCCCTTTTTTCTTGGTCGGATTTTCTAACTACGATTGTCGCCGTATTCTAAACGTCACCACACTAATCATACAATACGATATTGGAACTGCACTATCTCTTGAATATTACAAATTTACGATTTGTATTGTCTTCACCACAAATCGTAAATTCCTTCCTGCGTCACCATACTTGTACTATACCGCATCGAATTTGACATCCTCATCATCCCGTTGCTAGATAAACCTGAACTCGTCATCCGAATGGTGATGCGAAGTGAGACCACAGGGGTTAATTAAGCTCGCAAGCTAGGGTAAGAGCTCGAGCTCTTGAGGTTTTATTTTGAGGACTCAGTGGACTCAGGTTTATTCACTGAGCCTGATATCGTTTGGTAAGGAAACACAAAATACCAGAGCTGGTGAGACCTCACAGAACTGCCATTAATCACAACATTTATAGTCCGATCTTACGATCTCTGATCGATAAATTTTCCCTAACATTCTGTAACAATGATCGATAATAGAAATTAGTATAGAAAATCGTGTGAATTGTTCTCTTAAAATTGCATTCGCTTGTGCAGTATTTTCTGATTTTCTTACAGATTGCGTTCAGGGTTCAGTTTAGAAAAAAAAACCTTGTCAAATGGTTAGGTTCAAGGGAAGTAACTCTGCAACAACTCATCCACCAAATGGTTAGGTTCAAAGGAAAGTAACTCTGTCATCCGTAGGTAGAGGTTTATTATGAGGTCATCAGAGGTCATGATACAGGTTAGGTTCAAGGGAAGTAACTCCGTTCATCCGTAGGTAGAGGTTTATTATGAGGTTATCAGGGTTCATGATACAGGTTAGGTTCAAGGGAAGTAACTCGGTAACAACTCATCCCAAAGTAGAGGTTTATTATGAGTTCATCAGAGGTGATGATACAGGTTAGGTTCAAGGGAAGTAACTTCGTTACAACTCATCCGCCAAACGGTTATGTTCGGGGGAAGAAACTCTGTAACACCTCATCCATAGGTAGAGGTTTATTATGAGGTCCTTGGGAGTCATGATACAGGTTAGGTTCATCAAATGATTAGGTTCGAGGGAAGTAACTCTGTAACAATTCATTCATCCAAACAAAATTAAAATACGATGCACCTTACTAAGAAGAGCTTGAAAAAAACATTTTTTTATGTTAGGTTCAAGGGAAGTAACTCTAACAACTCATCCGTTCAAACAAAAACTAAAATTCTATTCACTATATTAAGAAGTGCTTGAAAAAAACTCAGTTTTAGGTTATGTTCAAGGGAAGTAATTCTGTAACAACTCGTGCGTTCAAATGGTTAGATTTGAGGGAGTGAACTCTGTATAGCAACTCAGCCGAGGTTTATTATGAGGTCCTCAGGAGTCATGATACGGGTTAGGTTCGAGGGAAGGAACAACTCATTCGTCCAAACAAAATTAAACTTCGATGCACCATACTAAGAAGTGCTTGAGAAAACATTTTTTAGGTTAGGTTCGAGGGAAGTAACTCCAACAACTCTATCATCCGTAGGTTCAAGGGAAGTAACACTATAACACCAAGGTTTATTATTAGGTCATCAGGAGTCATGATACAGGTGAGGTTTATGGGAAGTAACGCTATCATCCGTAGATTCGGGGGAAGTAACTCTCAACTCATCCGTCAAATGGTTAGGTTCAAGGGAAGTAACTCTGTAACAACTCATCCGAAGGTTCGAGGGAAGTAACTCTAACAACTCATCCGTCAAACAAAAATTAAAATTCGATTCACCATATTAAGAAGTGCTTGAAAAAAAACCCAGTTTTTTAGGTTATGTTCAAGGGAAGTAACTCTGTAACAACTCATGCGTTCAAATGGTTAGGATCGAGGGAAGTAACTCTGTATAATAACTCATCCGAGGTTTATTATGAAGTCATCAGGGGTCATGATACGGGTTAGGTTCAAGGGAGGTAACTCTGTCATCCGCAGGTTCAAGGGAAGTAACACTATAACACCAAGGTTATTATTAGGTCATCAGCAGTCATGATACAGGTGAGGTTTAAGGGAAGTAACGCTATCATCCGTAGATTCGGGGGAAGTAACTCTCAACTCATCCGTCAAATAGTTAGGTTCAAGGGAAGTAACTCTGTAACAACTCATCCATAGGTTCGAGGGAAGTAACTCTAACAACTCACCCGTAGGTAGAGGTTTTATTATGAGATAATCAGAGGTCATGATACGGGTTAGGTTCAAAAGAAGTAACTCTGTCATCCGTCACAATGGTTCGGTTCAAGGGAAGTAACTCTGTAACACCGTAGGTAGAGGTGAATTATGAATACAGCAGAGGTCATGATGAGTACATTAGAGGCCACGTTGAGGCCATCAGGGGTCATGATACAGGTTAGGTTCAAGTGAAGTAACAACCCATCTGTAGGTTCAACGCAAGTAACTCTGTAACACCATAGGTAGAGGTTTATTATGAGGTCATCAGGGATCATGATATGGGTTAGGTTCGAGGACAAAGTAACAGGTTCGAGGGAAGTGACTCTGAAGGGGGCATTAGGGGAAGGGGAGGGAGGGGGTGATGGTTAGGGAGGTGTACAGTTGTGGGTTATAATCATAGTAGTATTCAGAGAGAGAACTCCCGCTTCAGTATCATTAGAAAATGAAGTGGAAGTATCTCAACTTGAGCGTTTTACCTCTGGTAAAATCTGTCAGAGTCTCAGAGGTTAGGTTTTATTACTCTACCGTGTAAAAAGATAGGGATAATGCCGAGGATTTGAAATTCTGAAGGCTCGTACTCCTGATGTAGGTTATAAAATCCTTACAAAAGCATTGTCCTTACGATAGCGCGATGTGTTACAGTATATTGCTCACCCGGATCGGACCTGGAAAAGATCAATGGGTTTTCGTGAGCGAAAGAGGAGAAAGAATTCGAAGTTCCTCTGGAAGGTAAAAATGATGAAAAATCGTTCGATCCGTTTACCAAACACATTTTCGATTTTCAAGACAGATTGGTCAAAAGCAAACGATTTTTACAACTCGAAAACGTGAGAAGCAAGAAATTTAAACTGCGTTTGATATCGTGTTTCGCGTCTTATCAAGGAGAACATCTAAAAGACGTTTTTAGGTTCAACAAACTCTTAGTCATTATTTTTGTATAAAAAATTAAGCAAACAGCAAGAAAAATATATATTTCCTGAAGTTATAAGCCGTTTCCAAATCTGATGACGATTATTATTTAATTTATAATTTTTGTTGTTTTTTTTCTTCTTAGCTTTCCAAAAAAAGCAGAGAAGTGGGAACAAGATATCCTAAAACCATGTTTGGAATAAAAAAATGTTGCCAGAGTGCCTCCACGATTGTCCATGGGGGGAAATCCGTGCTAAGAGGTGCTGACACTGTGGCGAACTAACATAAAAACACTCCATAGACATTGTTTGTCAGATGAGGTTAACACCTCTTGAATTGAATTAAAAAAAGAAGTCTTCACGCAAAGGACTCGAGTGAGGGAATGGAATAGAGCTGTTCACCTTGATGTACTCGTAATAAAAACCCTAACCTATCAGTCATAACAACAACACTATTATCAGTTAAAAAACTGACTTTTTAAAAAAGAATTGATGTATTATTAATTACATTATTAATTTTTTTCTATTATTAATTTTTTAATATATATAATTTTTTTTTCTTAAAGAAAAGGAACAAAAATACAACGAATTATATTTTATATTATTTATTTGTTTTGCCCAGAGTTACTTTTTCCTCGAACCTAACCCGTATCGTGACCCCTGATGACCTCATCATAAACCTCGGATGAGTTGTTATACAGAGTTACTTCCCTCGAACCTACCATGATGACTTCATAATAAACCTTGGGTTTACAGAGTTACTTCCCTCGAACTTGTTACTTTGTCCTCGAACCTAACCCGTATCGTGACCCCTGATAATAAACCTGGGATGAGTTATTACTTCCTTCGAACCTACCCTGACGACTTCATAGTAAACCTTGGTGTTACAGAGCTACTTCTCTCGAACCTATGGATGATAGAGGTACTTCACTTAAACCTCATCTGTATCATGACTCCTGGTGACCTAATAATAATCTCGGTGTTACAGTGTTACTTCCCTGACCCTACGAATGACAGAGTTACTTCCCTTGAACCTAACCCATGTCATGACCCCTGATGACCTCATAATAAACCTCTACCTATGGTGTTACAGAGTTACTTCCCTTGAACCTACTGATGAGTTGTTACTTCCCTTGAACCTAACCTGTATCATGACCCCTGATGGCCTCAACGTGGCCTCTGATGTACTCATCATGACCTCTGCTGTACTCATAATTCACCCCTACCTATGGTGTTACAGAGTTACTTCCCTTGAACCGAACAAGTTTGACGGATGACAGAGTTACTTCCCTTGAACCTAACCCGTATCATGACCTCTGATTACCTCATAATAAAACCTCTACCTACGGATGAGTTGTTAGAGTTACTTTCCTCGAACCTACGGAGGAGTTGTTACAGAGTTACTTCCCTTGAACCTAACCATTTGACGGATGAGTTGAGAGTTACTTCCCCCGAATCTACGGATGATGGCGTTACTTCCCTTAAACCTCACCTGTATCATGACTCCTGATGACCTAATAATAAACTTTGGTGTTATAGTGTTACTTCCCTTGAACCTACGGATGACAGAGTTGCCTTCCTTGAACCTAACCCGTATCATGACCCCTGATGACTTCATAATAAACCTCGGTTGAGTTGTTATACAGAGTTACTTCCCTCGAACCTAACCATTTGAACGCATGAGTTGTTACAGAGTTACTTCCCTTGAACATAACCTAAAAAACTGGGGGTTTTTCAAGCAATTCTTAATATGGTGAATCGAATTTTAATTTTTGTTTGGACGGATGAGTTGTTATAGTTACTTCCCTCGAACCTACGGATGAGTTGTTACAGAGTTACTTCCCTTGAACCTAACCATTTGACGTATGGGGTGAGAGGTACTTCCCCCGAATCTACGGATGATAGCGTTACTTCCCTTGAACCTCACCTGTATCATGACTCCTGATGACCTAATAATAAACCTTGGTGTTAGAGTGTTACTTCCCTTGAACCTACGGATGACAGAGTTACCTCCCTTGAACCAAACCCGTATCATGACCCTTGATGACCTCATAATAAACCTCTGATGAGTTGTTATACAGAGTTACTTCCCTCGAACCTAACCATTTGAACGCAAGAGTTGTTACAGAGTTACTTCCCTTGAACATAACCTAAAAATCTGGGGGTTTTTTCAAGCACTTCTTAATATGGTGAATCGAATTTTAAATTTTGTTTGAACGGATGAGTTGTTAGAGTTACTTCCCTCGAACCTAACCTAAAAATTGTTTTTTTCAAGCAATTCTTAGTATGGTGCATCGAATTTTAATTTTGTTTGGATGAATGAGTTATTACAGAGTTACTTCCCTCGAACCTAACCCTATCATGACTCCTGAGGACCTCATAATAAACCTCGGATGAGTTGTTATACAGAGTTACTTCCCACGAACCTAACCATTTGAACGCATGAGTAGTTACAGAGTTACTTCCCTCGAACCTAACATAAAAAAATGTTTTTTTCAAGCTCTTCGTAGTATGGTGCCTCGAATTTTAATTTTGTTTGGATGAATGAGTTGTTACAGAGTTACTTCCCTCGAACCTAATCATTTGATGAACCTAACCTGTATCATGACTCCTGAGGACCTCATAATAAACCTCTACCTATGGATGAGGTCTTACAGAGTTACTTCCCTCGAACATAACCGCTTGACGGATGAGTTGTTACGAAGTTACTTCCCTTGAACCTAACCTGTATCATCACCTATGATGAACTCATAATAAACCTCTACTTTGGGATGAGTTGTTATCGAGTTACTTCCCTTGAACATGACCTGTATCATGACCCTGATGACCTCATAATAAACCTCTACCTACGGATGAACGGAGTTACTTCCCTTGAACCTAACCTGTATCATGATCTCTGATGACCTCATAATAAACCTCTACTTTGGGATGAGTTGTTATCGAGTTACTTCCCTTGAACATGACCTGTATCATGACCCTGATGACCTCATAATAAACCTCTACCTACGGATGACAGAGTTACTTCCCTTCGAACCTAACCATTTGGTGGACGAGTTGTTGCAGAGTTACTTCCCTTGAACCTAACCATTTGACAAGTTTTTTTTTTTAAACTGAACCCTGAACGCAATCTGTAAGAAAATCAGAAAATACTGCACAAGCGAATGCAATTTTCAGAGAACAATTCACACGATTTTCTATACTAATTTCTATTATCGACCATTGTTACGGAATGTTAGGGAAAATTTATCGATCAGAGATCGTAAGCTCGGACTATAAACGTTGTGATTAATGGCAGTTCTGTGAGGTCTCACCAGCTCTGGCATTTTGTGTTTCCTTACCAAACGATATCAGGTTCAGTGAATAAACCTGAGTCCACTGAGTCCTAAAAATAAAACCTCAAGAGCTCGAGCTCTTACCCTAGCTTGCGAGCTTAATTAACCCCTATGGGCTGACTTCGCAACACCATTCGGATGACGAGTTCAGGTTTATCTAGCAAGGGGATGATGACGAGGTCAAATTCGATGCGGTATAGTACAAGTATGGTGACGCGGGAAGGAATTTACGATTTGTGTTGAAGACAATACAAATCGTAAATTTGTAATATTCAAGAGGTAGTGCAGTTCCAATACCGTATTGTATGATTAGTGTGGTGACGTTTAGAATACGGCGACAATCGTAGTTAGAAAATGAGTCGTTTTCGTTCGATATATTTGATCAATTGTTTTGAACGACCCTCCAGTCAACTTTCCGCCAACAACCGTGTCTGATCAAGAAAAAATGGGCGTCGTTCCCGAGATGTATTTCATCCGTTTTAGCGTTAAAAGAAAATTGTTTTGGACAAGTGGTATACCAACGTAAAAGCTTAATGTCTTTGCTGCCATTTGATGACATCAATATCGCGACCACAAATTCACGAGTTTGTTTTTTTCTGCGAGTTTGAATAAGACGGGTCGAAATGTTCCAAGCCAGGAAGTTGCCTACCTTTTCTCTCGTGTATATAGAAAACAATACATAATTTCTAAACAAAAAACGTCTGATACTCTATTTTTCATGATTTTTGCACGTGTTGAACACCTGTGATAAATATCGCAGTAAACCGATGTAATGTTTCGCTAGCAGGTGGTTAGAAAAGACCTGTTTTCTCATTTTCATTCAGTCATACGCTGGCACTTTGTAAACACTGTTTTTTGTTGTTGCCGTATTTATATAACGCCACCTATCTTAAAATATTTTAACTCCTGTTGTAAAAACAAAACAAAACAACTTTTCCACACGTGCGTTTAGACTGTTTACAAATCTTTTTCTAACACGTGACAAATCGTTTTATTTGAATTTAGTCAAGGTTATACTCGTTCAGTTATGTAATGTATCTCATGGTCATTTTTTTCCTAAAAAAAATAGTTTGTCTGGATTGACACTTTTTCGGAAATGGTGAAATAGGCTATCCTCAAAAATGTAGAAACGTGCCGTGTTAGAAGATCAACTTATAATTTATTGACAAATTTATGGTTCAGTAAACAGAGTTATTATTGAATGAAACATCTCAAGGCGTGACTTGTTAACAGGTGAATGTATCTCTAATTAGCATAAGAATCATATATTGAAAACATACTTCCGTGTTTGAACACAGATATCAAAATGAATGATGCATCAGATTCAAGTTGTTGTTTTTTTCAATTTAATATGTCCCATAACTAGCTTTCTTCATACTTTCGATTTCAAGATGGTCACAACTCCACCGTTAGAAGAAGGGGAAAAAATATGATTTTTCATAATATCCTTGTCGATAGCTTTAATTTGATAGGTCACATGACCACCTTCTCGAACGTTTGATTTTCTGATGGGTGTGACCCCACCCCCACGGCGAGGTTGAACATGTCATTTTCGTAATGTATTTATCGAGTCCTTCATATTAGTACCTCACATGCCTGGATTTGTAAAAAGGAAGACGTTTTCTTCGGCTCTGGTCGTGCCCCATCCCACGACGAGGGTTATAAATACGATCTTCTTAATCCACTCGTCGATACCTTCAATTGATAGGTCACATGACCACCTTCTCGAAACTTTTGATTTTCTGATGGGCGGGAACCCCTAACCCTCACGTAAAATGAAAAATGTCATTTTTGTAATGTATTCATCGAGCCCTTCATATTAATACCTCACATTCCTGGATTTGTAAAAAGGAAGACGTTTTTTCGGCTCTGGTCGTGACCCCATTCCATGACGAGAGTTAGAAATACGATCTTCTTAGTCCACTCGTCGATACCTTCAATTTGATAGGTCACATGACCACCTTCTCGAAACTTTCGATTTTCTGATGGGTGTGACCCCTACCTCCACGTAAAATGAAAAATGTATTTTTTGTAATGTATTCATCGAGCCCTTCATATTAATATGTATAGATTTGTAAAAAGGAAGACGTTTATCAGCTCTGGTCGGGATCCCACCCCACGACGAGGGTTAAAATTACAATCTTCTTAATCCACTCGTCGATACCTTCAATTTTATAGGTCACATGACCACCTTTTCGAAACTTTCTATTTTCTGATCGGCGTGACCCCCACCCCTACGACGAGGGTTAAACATGTTATTTCTCGTAATCTCCTTGAATAATCCGGTGATAAGAATC
Source organism: Pictodentalium vernedei (assembly GCA_031216915.1). Classification (NCBI taxonomy): domain Eukaryota; kingdom Metazoa; phylum Mollusca; class Scaphopoda; order Dentaliida; family Dentaliidae; genus Pictodentalium; species Pictodentalium vernedei. Next base: position 82,225,529 of record CM062294.1, read on the forward strand.
GAATAGGACTTCTTTGTAATAAGAGGTGATAACTTTGTATGATTAATTTCAGGTTATGAGAATCAAGCAATCTGATTGGTTAATTAGCATCAGGAACGTGAAGTGATTGGGTGATTACTTATTCAAGCTCTTTGAGTTTTTAGTTTTGGAGTACATTGTTCTAACCATTTGCATCCGCGTTATTAAACGACCAGGTGACAACGAATGCCCACGATGCCTCGCGATTTTTCCTTTGTTTCTTTTTTTGTTCCTGTCCCAGAACTCTTCACCTTTCGTCAACGATCGATCGCGCCGTCTAGGACGCGATGACAAACCTCGAAAATTTCATCGATTTTAGTTTTTTCAAGATCTTAATTTTTTATATTTTCTGTCACAGAAACCCCAACGCGTTCGTCAACGATCGATCGCACCGTCTAAACCGCGACGATGAACGTTGGGAAAGAATCTAAGGGTCGATTTCTTCCGCGCACCCTAAGTTGGAATCCCCAATCGTTCGTCAACGACTGGATCGCACCCACCACCGTCTAGAACGCGATGGCGAACGTTGGGAGAATTTCATCGATTCTTTTTTTTTTTCGACATCCTAATTTTTTATATTTTCTGTCTCAGAAACCGCCACGCATTCGTCAACGATCGATCGCGCCGTCTAGAACGCGACGACGAACGATCGAAGATTTCCAACTCAGATTTCTTCCGCGTGTCCTGAGTTTGAATCCGCAATCGTTCGTCAGCGACTGGGTCGCACCCACCACAGTCTAGAACTCGACAACGAACGTTGGGAGAATTTCGTAGATTCTTTTTTTTACATATAATTCTGAGTTGGAAACCGCATCGCGTTCGCCAACGACCGATCGCACCATCTAAAATGCGATGGCGAACGTTGGGAAAATTCGAGTGTCGATTTCTTCCGCGCGTTCTGAGTTGGAATCCTCACTCGTTCGTCAATGGCTAATTGAACCGTCTAAAATGCGAAATCAACGAGTGCGGATTCCAACTCAAATTTATTAAAAAATGTTTTGTGCATTTTTTGTACATTTTAACATTGAACTCTATGGGTACAAGTACGTGTACGTGTACATTTACGTGTCCGTGTACGTGTACAAAAGTGAGGTGGTATCCGCCTTTTATACCTACTGAGGGATAATATTGAACTCGAAGACTGTGGCTTCTCGTTCAATATTATCCCTCTGACCAAATTGATCTCTTGCGATAAAAGATGACAGTTCGAACGCAAATGCCGTTCTGTCCATATCCCTTACTTTGCCTTAATCTGGAAAATTCTCATTAGTTAGGACCAAACTTTTCCGTGACGTCATTTGGGTCATCAGCCAAAAAATTAATGTTTGTCTGATTTTCATGAAACTCTATTATGTTTAGAGCTTAAAAAATATGAGACAGCTGTTTTTTATGTTTCTGTTTCCGCCATTTTGATGTTTTTACATCACTTATCAGCTTTTCGCACTTTTTAACTGAAAAACGCCAAACGTATGACATGCACAACTCTTTACTTACTTAAGCTACAGGTATAACACTTCGCACGCCATTTGCCGCATTACCACCCAAAATAAATGGTTATAATTTCCATGTTAATGATGTCACAGTTTTGACGTTGTCGCGTAAAAACGACATTTTTAAACAATTTCGTTTTTGATTTTTCAAATATAGAAAAGGTGTTTGCTGCTGAAATTTTGGCGACAAGTCCCTCCTATCAAATGTTTGATGTCTAGGTCCCCAAAATTATTGTTTGTTCGATTTTCTGCCATTTTCGATGTTTTTACGTCAATTTCGCGGGTGGGGGGGGGGGGGGGGTTGACAGGAATGAGTCGAAGACACGCCCACAATCATAACTATTTAACACAGAGGCACCAAATTTCGCATATATACCCAGCGACACCAAAAACTTCCGAAGTTACAGCCACAAAAACACAAAAATGGTCCAAAATTAAATTTCACTTGATACAGTGAAAATCAAGTGACATTTTAGTTCAAGTTATTTCTAGTGTCATTTTAGTGTCATAAAAGGACGTATTATTCTAAATACACAGCTGAAAAAAATGAAAATCGAACTCCAACTACCCAAGATATAATGGATATATCGTATGACGTATTATGTCATGTTTTCGGCCATTTTGTACAGTTTTCGTTAACGGGTCCTATTTTAGACCTCCAGTTTGTAAATAATTTTCTCCGTTGAAAGTCATTCCCTTTTAAGCTAAACACTAAAAGATCCAAAATGCATCTTTTTACAGATGTACCTCCTCAACCAATGTCAATATTGGAAAAAATACTGTCAGTATCCAGTGCAGCTAAAACCCCTTTTTCGAAACTTTCAACATGGAAATTTTATACAAGAAATCATATGTATTTTTACATAGCTCGGGTGACAATTAATAATAATACCACTCCGGCTAGCAACTGATTTGTCATGGTTCTAATGTAAGAAGGCTTTGGTGACCCCTGTGTTATGCACCCCCTTCCACTCGCCTCTTCTCTATTCCCAACATCCATAAACGAACTCTTCGGTGATATTCCGTACCTCATTCTTTCCCACTGTCCAGATAAGAATACTAACACTTTCCTTTGTGTCGTCAAATAACCACATTTTCTTTATTCCGCCATTCAGTCGATGATATTCTATACCTCATTCTTCCCAGTTTTCCTGACAAGCATACTAACCTTTTCCTCTGTGTGACCTAATAACCACACATCCTTTATTCTGCCATTCCATCTGCCCCATTATACTTCCAATTATACTACCAGTCAATCTGTCAGACTGAATTTCGGACAATCTAAGAAAAAGTGTTCTAGGGTCCCCATTATGCCCAAATTACACATTTGGTACTTCATTTCATTGACTTTCCACACACCCCTCAACGCATACTTTGAACAGCATTGACCCCCCCCCCCCCCCCCCAAAGGTGTCACCAAGACATTCCCCAAAACCTGGCGTCTTTGTATCACAGAGGCCATCCAAAGCCCTCTTTTGCTGTGAACCTGTCACGTCAATTTCAGTTACAATTCCCCTCTCTCTCTCGCTCTCCACTACTCCCTATTTCTTTCTCCCTCTCTTTTCCTCCCTCTTTCTAATTCATTTCCCTCTCATAGGTTGCTATCACCTTCTGGCGGAATGATGAGAACCGTTCCTCTTTTCCCCTTCGAGTAGGATCCACGGCACACAGGTATAACCTTGCCTTTGTTTTCATTCAGTACTAGTCTCCATTTGTTTCCATATCTCCCCACCATTGTTATTATTTTCTCTAGGCCCCTTTAGTTTCTGACATCAGTTTCATATCATCTACGAAAATCAAAACCTGGGGTTTTCAGTCTCCAATCTATACCTTTGCATCGCTAAGTGTGAGTTCGATGCAAAAAGGATCCGCGAAAGCACCCCCCCCCCCCCCCCCCCCCCATTAAGGCCTGTTTATATAGGCACTAGTTTGTTACGTTGCTCAGATCAAGTTTACTTTGTACATATTTATACAGTGCTTTCAAAATACTAACAAACTCTCCTTCCAAGCTCGGGGCCTCAATTTTCGGCCACATTTCATCTCGCTACACTCATATCATATGCCTTTTTAACAACAAGGAGGACCATAAATACCTTTTTCTGCTTGGCTTTTGTTAATTCTACCATTTGTGATAGCGTGAAAAGATAGCCCAAGGCTTTTCTACCCTCCCTGGAACTTTTAGCTGTTGGTTTCAAATTGTAATTAATGTTTCCGAGATGACACAGGATACCGGATTGATCTTTGTACATGAACTTGAAAAGATACTTCTGTAAAAACAGATCTTCCAGAGATACAGAGAATTCTATACTTAAGCCACAACAACACCACTAAGATCAAGATATAGAACCGGTGAACAGAGGATGAGAAGTAAAGAGAACACGTCCCCTGAGTTCCAATGTGTTCTATGTGCCAGTAGGCACATAGAACACATTGGAACTCAGGGGACGAACTGTGTGAACGATAGTCGCAGCGAACGATTACCGATCACAAAGAAAGTAAAAGCAATCTGCTTCTATTATGGCAGTAAAGACGAAACGGATGTTTCTTCCAATGAAGATCACAAGCACCTGGGACTAATTTTCCAATCCAAATATTTAAAATAACCGAAATATGTGAGAAAATCAATGCCCGTCTGTCTTCACTTCGCAAATTTAAATTCATTCTGAATAGGAAACCCTTAGAAAAAAATCTCTCTGAGTTTTATCCATCCCCTACTTGATTATGGTGAGGTAGCATGGGATTGTGTACCTGAATATTTGCTTCAGAATGTTGACCGACTACAGTTTGATACTGCCCGCTTTTTCTCTAGGTTAGTGCGATCTGTCCCGGCATATCAACTTCTGGCGGAAATTGGGTGACCTTCCTTGTGGCGACGCGAATAGAACAAATATAGCGCTCTTTTCAAAATTTTCGATAATCAATCCCTTTTTTCACAATTGAGATTCCTGTGTTTAAAAGCTGAGATGCGCTTCGACATTATGTGTAGTGACACAACCTTGATTCACCGCTATGCAGAGCTTGGTAAAATGTCTTGTGTCAGTAAAGTGTCTCGTAAAAACCTAAAGAGAGTTTTAGCATAGTACAATGCATTTGATGACTTACTGGAGATCTAAATTTGTCATCCAATCGCCTTTTGATATGTATCGTTGCAAAGTATTGAACTTTTATCGCAATGTCCATAAGGATTTTAACAATGCCAATGTTAGTGTAACAGACAGGCATACAGCCTCTGTACATGTAAATCTGTATTTGAAGATACTGAAAGTTTTTATTCCTGTCATTCTGAACATGTCCTTTCAAGCTGAAATATCGCTATTTGTATTAATTTGCATGCAAAAGTGATTACAACTTTAATAATTAGCACTATCATTTCATCATTATATTCTGTTGATTGTTTTTCACTGTTCTAATTACCCTTCAACTGTTCTAATTGCAAATGAGCTTATTATTAAAACCCTTGAAAACTATTTAAAACAGACGCTAAAAACGATATGAATGCATGTCTTGAACTAGAATGCCTCCAAGGGAGGCTATGTCCCGCGCCCCGTTGTCATGTATGGTTATCCCCAATTCACCCAGCACTCAATCTCATCATTGCAGATGTCCACCAAATGAAAGCGTAGTACACTAATGCTCCCGTTTTAACACGAACCTTTTGACGGGTACCTTCATTTATCAAAACAATAAAATTCAGAATTTTTCACAACTTCAAAGGGAATAATTTCAAAACAGAGAATGCGAACAATTGAGAACCTGATTAGAGGTGTAGGTTTTTAAATTTTTTGTTCGGTTTTGGTTTTTCAGGTGGAGTAAAACCTCAGTTCGGTTCGGTTTTCGGTTTGTTCATGAGGCCAAATAAAATTCAATAAAACTCATTCTTATGTCCGGAGTCAAAACTGAATGGCAGTGAAATTGTGTGAAACTCAATAAATGCCCGAAATAAGCTATAGTACATGAAGAATCAGGAAGGCCAATATAATAATTACTTAAATAAACAGAACTTTTATTGTGCTTGGCCATTTTATTTTTCGAGGTCTGACACCTACACGCAACTTGAGGAAAGATGCAAACACAACTAAACTGAAATGTCGGAAATTAATAGAATGTAGCCTTCCCTGAGTAGTGAGAGTACCCAGACACTGCCATTGGCAGTGTCTGGATACTCTCACTAGTCTGGGATGGCTACATTCTGTGAATTTCTGCAGCAAAAGAGTATTTAATAAAAAACGAAAAACCTTAGATTACGAGATGTCGACGGTTTCGGTTTCGGTTTTTTAAAAAAAACTAAAAACCTCGGTTCGGTTTCGGTTAACCTACAGCTCTAAACCTGATCTGTATTTTGTCATGTATGCAATATGTAGAAATGTCGAAAACATTTCTGAAAGCATACTCAAATTATGATCCGGAAACCAAAACGTCGTATGAACTTGCAGACGTATGGATTTTATGACCGGATAGATGTACAGAAGGACAGGGAAACTGTAAACAAATTTTATAAAACAAAATCTGTTAAGGTAAACTGTCTGCCAACTTAATCTGTATTTTGTTACTGCTAACCAAATTTTAAAGTTTAAAAACATCCGTAAACGTAAACTTAATTTTTTGTCCGAACACCATCACATATATCATGTTTAGTCAACTAAAGGGGAATAGCATTAGAAAACAGAATACCAAGGCGTCAAAATGAGAACTTGATCTGTATTTTGTCATTCCATACCACATGTGAAAGTTTCTAAAAAATACCTCAGAGCATACTAAAGATATAATGCGGAAACCAAAATGTCGTACGCGCGACAGTATTTCGAACGGGCGTAGCAACGGAAGTGCCGACGGATGGACGGCCCACGGACAGATGAAAGGGCCTAAAACGCTTATTTCTGCGTCTGGTCTAAAGTCACGCTTGTATCCGACTGGTCAGCGAAGAAATCTTTCTTTAACCCTTTGCTAACATGAAAAGCAGACGACAATTGCAAAAAAATTCTTGAATAACTATTTTTTTTCATTTTTTGTTTCAAAAACATACGTCATGACCCCTCATTGGAACAAGCTCTACGAGTGGTCATAACCTATGTTTTTGAGACAAAAAAAGAAAACATAATGAAAATTAATTGGCGATTTTTGAGAATAAAGCTGGCCGGTTTTAGGCGTTACGTTGGGTAAAGGGTTAAAGAACATGATTTCTATGCGTTACTTTCCCGGTCATTTTCAAGTATTGATGAACTGATACCCGACGGACATGTCGCAATAAATTCGATCTATTTAACCCTTTTCCTAATACCAATAATTTACAGTACTTTAAAAAAACAAGCTTGAATATTTTGTCTCAACACATTGTTTTGTTCCCTTAATGGCACAAGTGTTTAATAACAGGTCAAAAGCTATGTTTTAGCGAAATTTGAATAAAATATTAAAAACTGAATGAATGAATTGAATGGTTATTTTGTGAATAGCGTTGGCCCGGTTTAGAAATTACGTTGGTTGAAGGCTAACCACATCAGCCATAAAATGGTCTGATGAAACTCGTGACACAACGTATTTCCGCCTCAAATGACGATCGACTTCAGTATATAATCATAACTTACGTACAACATCCTTCTTCCTGGGCAGAATATAGTTAATATATATTGAAAGATGATAATCTTCCCAGGAGGAGTTTATTGCCTTTGTAGTTAATAAAATAAGCAACAAAATTTGCTATATGGTGCGACAGTGAAGGGTCAGAAACCACCGAAAATGGAGTACCATCGCCATGTTCTTTAAATTTGTTAAAAAAAACATCAAATCGAAGCTCGCAAATCGTCGACAAATCAACTTGGTAGTGGGTTGATGAAGTCACCATTAGTATAGGTTTGTGTGAATAGAAGCGTATCATCCGCTTTTCAATCAGAAATTCAATACTGACTCTTGTGGGAACGTCATTATAAACTTTTCCTCGGCGATATTGAAATAGATTTTCTACCACTTCCGCGAGACTCTCGGTAGTTATCTGCAGGTATCGGAACCGAGTCAAGGAATTTGCCATTGATAAAGTGCCTCAGAGTCTCGATCAAAATTAAACCTCCAACAGCTGTTTCTGTGTCTCGGCCGTGTATATAGTATCATCGGGTGCTGAAAAAGGCATTGGACAAAAAGAAAGTTTCAAATAGCAATGTATTAAAATCTGTTTTGCTATTAGACTTTCGTTGAATTTCTGACTTTAGTGACCTTCAAAAACACTTTGCAGTTCTGCATGGACTGAAGACAGTTTCAGAAACATCTTCGATGTCGGACGTTTCCGTTATGAGAACATTTTCAACATTGATAACATTCTATATTTTCTGGTTCTGTGCCTGTAATAAGGCAAATGGATTGTCTATTGGAGTTATCGCGAGTGAGTTTTCCTTCCGCTCGATTGCTGGTGCAATGGTGCTTGCCTTGGAGGAACTTGATAAAGATGTTCTAGTTGGAGTGAGCAAAAATACCACGTGAGTATTGTTTTAGGGGAATCCTCAATAAGTGTACCCAACGACATTTTGATGTTTTAGAACGATCGTCGCCTGAGTGCTAGAATGTCCTATGTCCCATAGGGGACATAGGACATTCTAGCACTCATGCGACGCGATGCTGATAACTTGTTGATGAGACAAAGGCCTATGTTATTGTCCTTACGATATGATTCGAGACATGAGATAAAAAAAGAGGTGATTTTTTTTTATTTTTTCTTGAGTTATCTTTTTGATATCTTATAACTGATTCGAAAGTATCAATATACCCAATCTGTTAGATGCCAATGGTTATTTGTTCATACATCGGTCTCTTTTTCGGTTTAAAGTTCGAAGCATGTTTAGTGATGACTTGTTCGGATGGCCACGTATTAACTAACCTCTGACGTTTTTAAGCAGGCGGCCCCTGGAGGGCTAAAACTCTCACCTGATAAAGTTGTTTAACCCTTTACCTAACCTGAAAAGCAGACGACACTTGCAAAAATAATTCTTGAATAACTAATTTGTTTCATTTTTTGTCTCAAAAACATAGGTTATGACCCCTCGTTGGAACGAGCTCGACGAGCTCGTTCCAACGATGGGTCATAACCTATGTTTTTGAGACAAAAAATGAAAGAAATAATGAAAATTAATTGGCGATTTTTGAGAATAGCGCAGGCCCTTTTGGCCGTTACGTTAGATAAAGGGTTAGAGAACAATTAAAGGTCACATTCAGCATCTGTGACTAGTTACCACTTCAGAGGAGGGCAGCCGTGTAATTATAGATAACTCTGGTGTCCATGTCAGAGAATTTAAATTCCCAGTTTTCCAGTAACGCTGAAAAAGGCGACAAAACCCGATGTCCCATCGGTGTTTTCTTCTTTTGCTTTTTAAAATAAGTTTTGAAGGATTTCAAGAAAGAATTACCCAAACGACCCCCACACCACCTTAAAAGGCTCCATGCAGGTTCTGAGTCCGATTTGAACAAACACAAATCTTTTCCGGCCACATAAACATCAGACTAAATTTCCCCACAATTAGTCAAGGGACATGGGCAAAATTCTTTAAACGAATGAATAATAAATTATTCAAAGAGTTCAACTATTAATTTCACCTCTCTGGACCCCTTCCACTTTCAAAATGAGTTCAGTGTTACGACTTTAACAAACTTTAATACAGGGGTCACAGTAATACTGTATACCCAATATCAACTTATATTAAGATCGAAAGAAGGTGATTCTTAAAGAATTCTCCTTACATTGTACTAAGTTAAACTTCGGGCTTCCACAGGGAGCCCTAATATGATCTCATGGACTTTGTACAAAGTTGAATCTGAGCCCCCAAGGGTGCTAAATATCAAAAGACTCAGACTTGTGGATGTGACGAAGATCCCAAATAATGTTCTTCAACTTGTACTACGGAAACAATCATCCTCCCACAGGGAGCCCAAATATGAACCTAGGAGCTTGATTTGAAAACAATTAAATCTCACCCTCATAAGGATGTTGAATACCAAATATCATAAGATTCTGACTGGTTGATCTGAAGAAGGTGGTTTCTAAAGGATTTTCTCCATATTGCACTAAGTTAAAATTTAGGCTCCCAAATATGAATTCAGGGACTTAATTTGACCAAGGTGAACAAACTTAAATCTGTTCAAACTAGATGATGAACTGAGATGGACTGGTCGTATGGTCCACCAGGAAATTTCCCAGTGGGCCATCCTATTGGGAGCCACCCAGGGCCCCCAAAATTCATGCAGCCTAACACCTGTTGGCACATGAAATTTCGGGAAAATGACCATGAAATAGATCTGATTGCATAGGCTGTCGATTTATTGAAATGCCCTCTATGTGGACTGCCATTGGCAGTCCACATTGAGGGCATTTCGATATGCCAGCAATCCAGTCTGCCACTGATCAGTCAGATGCAAGGAAACAGTGTTCTTTCAGTTCAAAAAATCAAAACTTTCATCAATTGGGCAGAGCTATGGTTCGCCTAATGAGTCCAGGGCTCTCTTTGGTGCAACCATTTTTGCCAAATAAGTGACAAACATGATAAAAAAATGCCACTGAAAATGCCCTCTATGTGGACTCGCTCAGATGCAAGGAAGCCACGTTCTATCGGTTCGAAAAGTCAAATTTTGTCCGGGACCCCCTTGGTGCATTTTCCAGTAACTTTTTGGGCCCAGTCTGCCCCTGCCTTTCCCAAAAACTCAAGAGGCGAAAATATTCAATGAACATAATCAACTAGTCTCTTTTCAGTTACCTTCCTTGTTCTCGAAACAAATATCTAAAACTATTCTAACTGATGGAGACACTTTCTCATCGCTTGGTTCTGAACGCCTCACACAGGGGACATTTTAGGAAAGTGCTGATCAAATATAACATTTCACTACAAAGTTTCTTGAGATTGCAAACACAGTCATTCCTAAAACCTCGACAAATCTTAAACGTTTCACTGAACCATGGTTTTCTGCTGATTGCAAACAGGCTATAAAAGATCGCAAGAAAACTAGGGCTGTCACGATTTTTTAATTTAGGAATCGATTAATCGTCGCAAATAATCGATCATAATCGATTAATCGTACCTAGATGACCCCCCTCTCCCTCTCTCTGACGTCGATAAAAAAATGAAGTCCAAGTCAGTTGACCTATCTTCGGTAAACAACGAAGAAGATCCTCTTTTAGGTACATTCAAAGCTTTGATGTTCTGAACTTTTGAACCGCCAGTGTAATAATCAAGACCGGCCGGCAGTTGCGAACTTCGCAACTGCCGACCGGTCTTCATTATTACACTGACGGTTCAAAAGATCAGAACATCAAAGCTTTGATGAATGCACCTGACAGGCAAGTGCTTCCAACGGCTTCTTGGGGTTTAACATCGATGTTATTAACTCTTTACCTTTAGAAACAATAGTTTTTTCATAAAATTTTCTTTTAATTATTAAACGTCTAAAGCGGGATAAAATTTACCGATTATTCGACAACGAAAAATACTAATCGATTTCGCTCTGATCGATCAACAATCGACTAATCGATTAATCGTGACAGTCCTAAAGAAAACTGAATGGGTTGCTTGCTTCACTCAACCTCAAGAAGAACCCTTTCAATTTAGAACTTCGTGACCACTCTGACCACTCATTTTAAGATCCTTTCAGAGATTTCAAACCACATATCAATAATTACATCAAACCTTATGGCAGGCGGATTGGGATGGAGCGACAAGCGACAAACAACAAAGCTCTATCACTTCCGATCAAATATATTTTATCACTGCCCGTCTGGTAACCTTTGTAGAAAACATCATGCAGTTTTGCCACAATGTCATATTGTTCATACAAGACTAATACATTCCTTTTTGTTAGAGGGTAATATGCGGCCAGAGTGTGTTGTACATTGCACTGATTTTAATAATACCAGAGGGCGATATTTCATTGTAGGATCTATAAAAGATCTTTTCTATCATACGAGCCTGCACAGGATTCACCCATTCCTTAAAGCAATCAACCTTTTGAACAAATTTTAAAAAAACTATTTTTATTCTTTCAAATTAGACTCTTCAAGTCTCAAACTCAACAGGTTGATTTTTTAAGATGTTCATCTTTTTTCTTTCATCACTTTTACTGTTTATACTAGGGCTGTCACGATTTTTTAATTTAGGAATCGATTAATCGTCGAAAATAATCGATAATAATCGATTAATCGTACCTAGATGATCCCCTCTCCCTCTCTCTGAAGTCGATAAAAAATGAAGTTCAAGTCAGTTGACCTACCTGTGGTAAATAACGAAGACGATCTTCTTTTAGGTACATTCAAAGCCTTGATGTTCTGAACTTTTGAACCGTCAGTTTAATAATCAAGACCGGTCGGCAGTTGCGAACTTCGCAACTGCCGACCGGTCTTGATTATTACACTGACGGTTCAAAAGTTCAGAACATCAAAGCTTTGATGAATGTACCTGAAAGACAAATGCTTACAACGGTTTCTTGGGGTTTATCATCGATGTTCTTAACTCTTTACCTTTAGAAACAATAGTTTTTTTCATCCAGTTTTCTTTTAATTATTAAACGTCTAAAGCGGGATACAATTTACCGATCATTCGACAACGAAAAATGCTAATCGATTTCGCCGTGACCGATCAACAATCGATTAATTGATTAATCGTGACAGTCCTAGATTATACTACGCTGTCATTGCCATTACTTTGATGTTTTTTTTAATTGTTTTTAGTTCCTTCTTGAAATATTTAACTTTAACAATTTCTCGCCACGTTATGGCTTAGCTGCTGATGTGGTTTTAAGCCCCAATAAATAAATAAACTGAAGTGGAATTTAATAAGTCACCGATCACACATAATTTGGACAAACTACGTACAGTACGTGGAGAGTGGATTGTAAATAAATCACCCGTGGAGTGGAGTTATCACCCAAGCTATAACTTTCAAATTTTGTACATATCGACAAAAAACACAAGCAATGTTTCAGCTAATGGATCTCCGGGTTTAACCCGGAGGTCCGTTGGCTGAAGCTTTGCTTGTGCTGGTTAGGCTTTGCAACACATTTGCAATTATTGCTTGGGTGGAATCTCCACTCTGTGGGTGATTTAGTGATAATACACTCTCCACGTACTGTATAACTCGGGCAAAAACAAGACGACTTTTAAATAAAAAACAATGAAGTTACGTCTCCAAACTTAACCGGCAGACCCCCATTTTACCCTTTGAACCCTGGTGGTATCTTTCATGTCAGTTCCATGGTAGCAGTAGGAAGAGTCCATATTCATTATTTGGGGGTAGACCAATTAATATTGATTGGTCTACACCACATATTTACCTTTCAGTCATCCGCCTTAATGATATTATGACGTAGCTTGTGACCCTGTCGGAAAAACGTCCTCTGCAGTTCAAAGGGTTAACAAAATTTGGAAAATGATAAAACAAAATTAAAGGAAAGAACATGAAATAAACTGTGCAACACCTGGAGAATAACAGCACACTAATTACATCCAAAAAATAAAAATCAAACAAATTGGCTTCAACATTTTTCTTCGTCGGAATATTGTAATCCGGAATTTGTTAAGATAAAAGAAAAACAACAGGAAAAACAAAAGATCAAACTTACCACCAACAGTTTGGTGGTTTACAATGAACCTTTCTCAATGGAAGAGTTAAATAATGCATTATCAAATTTTAAAACATCTGCCACAATCATCGCTTAAATTTTATTATCAATTTTCTATGCAATATGGATGACTGGCCAGTTTCAACCTCCCTGTCGAAAAGCTACAATTCCCATTCTAAAGTCTGATAAAGATCACATCAACCCAAGTAATTACAGGCTATCACCTTTATAAGTTGTCTGTGTAAAATCATGGAAAGGGTGATCAATTGTCGACTTGCCTGGTTTCTGGAATCTACTTGCGAATGCTGAGTGTGGTTTTAGAAGTCAGAGAAGTGCATTGGATCATTTGGTTAAACTTGAAGCGTTTATAAGAAATGTCTTCGCGAATATTCGAGATTCGATTTGATATCAATACCATAAGTCTGCTTCGAGATCGATCCCGAATCAGTCTCAAGATTCGATTTTCTTCGAATCTCTTGTACTAACTTCAACTTGTTACATTTCCAAACAAAACTGGATAAAACTGACATTAGACAATTCATTCATGTTGGCTCAATTCATATTTAATTGAATAATTGACAACGGTTAAATGATAGGTAAGTAGTGAATTTTGCCCCGAACATTATGCATAGTGTTAATTTCTGAAGGTTTAACGTATTACTATTCACGTTAATAAGAACGTGAAAAGTAACAAATTAAGCCTTCAAAAACTAAAACTATGGGTAATGGATCTAGCTGTTTCAGCGACGGTGCTACAGAGAATATTTATTTATTGCTGTTTATTGTGTTAGTCAGTTTTGTAAGGGTCATCACAGTGTTCCGTAACTACCGTTTGGTGCAATATGAAATAACTTGTCTATTAAGATTCGTTTCAAAATTCCACTCGAAAAAAATACGTGATTTGCAGATCCCCAGGGTTGAGAGGGCGTATGCCTCTTTGTATTGGAAACTTTTTAAAGGCCCGTCAATATCAAATTCGTGTCGGGTCAACATCATCATGATACACACGAGCAAGAATTGGGAGTTCGCCAGGGTAGTATTTTATCCGTTACCCTTTTTTCAATTTAGATGAAAGGCATCATCGACGCAAAATGGGAATATGGTTGGTTCTTCATTGTATGTTGGTGATTTTTTTAATTTGCTATAGCAGCAAAAATATGAATGCCATTAAGCACAAACTTCGGCTGTGCCTAAACAGAATTCAGAAATGGGCAACAGAAAAGAGTTTCAAATTTTCAAAGTCTGAAACGAATTGTGTCCATTTTTGTAATTTCTGGATGCATCACCTTAAAAATATATGGGAGCCCGATTAAAGTTTTTAGGGAAGTGAAATTCTTAGGTTTATTGTTTGACAATAAACTAAATTTCACTTCTCACATAAAACAACTGAAGGTTAAATTTAAAAGGGCACTGACCCTTCTGAAGGAAGTTGGTAGCAATGATTAGAGGTGCTGATAATAAAACGTTACTCCATCTGTATAGATCACTTGTTAGATCAAAACTGGACAACGTTTGTGAGTGTTATGGTTCTGCAAGAAAGTCGTACCTCAAACCTTTTGATGCAATTCATAATAGTGATGTAAGAATTATCTTAGGTGCTTTTAGAACATCATCAATAGAGTCAATGCTTGATAATTAAACTTTTTTTCGGTTCATGCGTTTTCAGATAAAACGATTGGCTCACACGATTCTGTTTTTTTTTTCTTAACTCAATAAACCGAAAAGAAACACAATTAGGTCCGCCACGCCCCTAAAATACCAGTCTTCGGAGTTGCAACATGGTGTCAAATCAATAGAAGTTAGAACACTGGCACGTTCTAAATGTGAAAAAGAAAAATAAATTTATATTACTAATTTATCACCATGAAATTATTTATAAAATATTTAAATGACCGTGGTGGGTCAATTTTTCTTTTTCTTCACAACTGTATTTATTTGACATTTCAATTTTTACGCACACTGGGTGATCGTCTGCGTCCATCGTTTTACCCAAATTGATTGTAAACAATGGCTGGTCACGACGAATATGGCAATTTTGACATTGCTAATTTGAATAACATTTTTGGAAATCAAAATGATTTCATGTCATCTGGCTTTATATCTAACTCCACTTTTACAAACTGTGTTTTTCAATTCTCGGGAAACGGTCAAAACCAAAATACAATGTAATACTGATGGCCTACTTCCACCTACCACGGAACGTAACTTTTACGTGAAGTGAACAGTTGAATGAAATTTGAGGGAGGCTTGGCTTATGACGTTTTCTTTGCATTACGTAATTCATTGGTCAATAAAAAATTATATGGCATAAGTGCATTTGACTTGGGAAGTGTGTCAATTGCTACCTGCATTTCAATAATACGCGCCCTCTTTTATGCCAGAAAATAATATGTCTACCAGTTTTAGTTTTCAAGTCTTTGTTCGCTGAAGTAGAGGACGACTAACACTATTTATATATTTGGGTCGCGAACGTTTAATTATAAGGGATGATCGTTTCTTTTTGTCTATTTCTTGAGTTATGAACCCCAAAAAACAAAGTCCAAACATCGCGTAAATACGCCCATTTACACAGTTTGGACTTTGTTTTTTGGGGTTCATAACTCAAGGAATAGACAAAAAGAAACGATCATTCCTTAATTGAAGCAGAGGAGCCTTCTAGTGAGAAGCTCAGAATTAAACGGGCACTCCAATATATTTCTGAACTGCGTGTTATTCTATCGAACCCTGCTTATAAATGTGTCTCAGACAATCAAAGTGTTGAATTTTTTAACCGACACCAGAAACATATTCCTCCACCGGGAATTAGAACTGAACCCCATATACAGTCCGCCATATTTGAATCTGATACGATAAAGGAGAACCATGAACCACATATTCCTCCTTGGCATCTTCGAAAACCTTCTATTATTTTGGACTTTGCTTTTTCTAGAAAGTTAGAGACAAATTCTTTGGAGTTTATACAAAGATATGCCGAAATAAAGCCCAAGTATCGTGCATATACAAGGATCTATAGAGATGGATCTAAAGATGGTGACAAAGTATCAGTCACAGTCAAGTGCTGTTACTGATGATCACATCACCTCAATCAGAATACTATTTCACATCTAAAGTTAAATTTTTAACAACTACCACTTGAACACATCGAGAATGTATAAGAAAGGAAGTCGATCATATATTCCGACTCCCTTTCCTCTGCCAGTTTTACTCAGACTATAAACGATCGCAAGAAAACTGAACGGGTTGCTTGTTTTACTCAACCCCAGGTTGAAGAAACCTCTCATTTTGGAACTTTCTGGGTCATTGATTACTACTCTAATGTCTGGTCGATATCGTGTTTTGTTGGTTACTTGGACATGTTGGTATATCTGGGTAACACCGGGACAGACAGTGCAGCAAAACAGGCTTTAACCAAGCATCTCGCTGATTTTTCTCCTTGCAGTGTTTTTTATCCACATAGTAAATACATCATGTCTGTGTGGCAAGCGGGATGGGATGGGGCGACAAATAACAAGTTACATCACTTCCGAAGTGCTATTACTGGTGAGCATCTTTGTAGGAAAGATCACGTTATTCTGACACGATGACATATCGGCCAAGCAAGACTAACGCATTCCTTTTGTTAGAGGGTAATATGCGAGCAGAATGTGTTCCTTGCCAGAAGGGGTTGACAATGGAGCACATTCTTTTGCACTGTACAGATTTTAATCTTGTCAGACGGCAGTATTTTAATGTTTCGTCTCTCCGAGCCCAATTCTACAATACAAATTGTCATAAAATTCCGTCGTCCCTCGAGGAAATCAAATTTAAATATTAAATTGCCTTTATTCTTTTAGACCCTCCTCTATTCAACAGGTTGACTTTCAAAACATTCTTTTAACCCTTTAACCAACGTAACGGCCAAACCAAAACCGACCAGTGCTATTCTCATTATTTCATTATTTTTTTCATTTTTTGTCTCAACAACATAGGTTATGACACCTCATTGGAACGAACTCGTCGAGCTCGGTCCAATGAGGGGTCATAACCTACGTTTTTCAGTCAAAAAATGAAAAAAATACTTATTCAAGAATGTTTTTGCATGTGTCGTCTGCTTTTCATGTTAGGTAAAAGGTTAAACATTCTTCTTAACAACTGGCTTCATTTTCAGTCTCATTACTGTGTTCACACCTTATTTTTATTTCCTCATATTTCAGCATATAGTTTTTATTTATTTCATGGAAGATGATCCCGTATTTTAAAATTCATGCGTTTCTGGCCACAATATAACCTAGCTGCTGATGTGGCGTAAAGCACCAACAAATAAATGAATAATCTAAGTGGTAAATCTGAAGAAAATCTTTAAATCTGTTTTCTCATATAACAATGAGGAAACATTTGTGCTTCTATAGGCAGCCCAAATATGAATCCAAGGAACTGATTTGAACAAACTTGAATTTGATCACTATACGCATTCTGTATATACTGAATATCAAAAGATTTTGACTTTGGGTTCTGAAGAAGTTTGTTAAAGAATTTTCCTCCTATTGCACTATGATAAAATTTGACCTTCCACATGGAGCTCAAATATGAACTTTGGGCTTGGTTTGAAAATACTTGGATCAGGCACCCCCGTCCCCTCGCCTCATGATATTGAATTCTACATATCACGAGATTCTGACTCCCAGGGCTGAGGGGTGGTGGAGAGTTTTACGGATTTTTTCCTAAAATAGCAAGTTGAAATTAAAGCTCCCCCATCAGCGCTGGTTTGAACCCAGGTCCTTGACTTGAACAAACTTGAATCGGATCCTCCACTGACGTGAATCTGAAGGAGAAGATTTATAAAGAATTTTGCTCAAATTGCACTAATTTAAAATTTGGACTTCCATAGGCAGCCCAAATAAGGACTCATACACTTGATTTCAACATGCGTAAATCTGACTTCCATAAGGTGTCTACCAAATATCAACAGAGTCTGACTGGTGGATCTGAAGAATTCTAAAAGGAATTTTACTCACATTGCGCTAATGTAAAATTTGGGCTCCCACGAAGAGCCCAAGTATTGTTGTCTAGAACAAATAAAATGTTATCCCACAAAGGATGTCGTATACCAAATATCAAATGATTCTGCTGTGGTTGTAGAGAAAAAAAATATTTTTTTTCAAAAAACATTGTGGGTACAAACAGATTTGTGCCGCATTTGGTGCCCGATGTGGGCGTGGCAACCTTGTTTCAACAAACTTTAATTGACTTATGATAAGTAACATGCATACCAAATTTGTTTCAATTCAGTCGAGTGATTTTTGAGAAGTCGATGATGTTAAGTATACGACGGACGATGGACGACGGATGACAACGGAGTGGGGCAACGGGCAGTAATTGATTAGTTAAGCTCCCTCAGGTCCGCTGAAAAACAAAAGGCCTGTGCTCAAAGCCTGAAAATAAGCAACCTGTCATTTGCAAAATGGGGTCCCCAGAAGGTGAATTTGCTGATGCTATCCTATACAGTGGGCAATTTATCCTTTAAGTACGCCTTTCTGTTTTGGCTTGAAACCTTGATTCAGACTGAGGTTCAGGGAGGGTAAATTTTGTGATGCTACCCTTCTGTGCATGGTAGCATCATCAAATTCACCCTCTGAGGACCTCGTTTTGCAGATGACAGTCTGTTTATTTTCAGGCTTGCCTGTGTTGTGTCCGCCTCAGCAAGGTAAGCTTGAATCATGTTTCCCTGATTATATTTTTGAAAATAAGGATTAAAATGACAGTTTTCCACCCGTTCATTCATGTCACATTAGCTTCTCTACGCTTCCAAACGACAAGAATAAAGGTTGGATATGCCATGAGAATGTTACCCTTTACTCAACGTAACGTCATACAGATCTGGCAATAATCTTGACATATCTCTTATAGAGAGCTTTCCAGTAAATGATAATAAGTATTTAACTCTTTACCCAATGTAACGGCCAAAACCGACCAACTCTTTTCTCAAAAATCGCCAAGTCGAGCTCGTTCCAATGAGGGGTCATAACCTATGTTTTTGATACAAAAAATGAAAAAAATAGTTATTCAAGAATTTTGCTTGCAAATTTCGTCTCCTTTTCATGTAAGGTAAATGGTTAATGTATTCTATAGCCGGCTGAATTTGAAATTCCGTCTGCTCAGCACGGTTGATGAACCATTTCAATAAAATAATTATTGGTGCTTAACGCCACATCAGCGGCCAGGGTTATCGTGGCAAAAAAAGGTAGAAAATAAAATACATCACTGTCAATGACGAACATTAACGAGCGATGATGCTACATAATATAGTGAATAACTTACAGAAACAACCTGATGATTTAAAAGTTGAAGAAAAAAACAATATTAACATTTATTAAAATGGTTAACTACTTTCAAAAATGAAAAAAGTTTGTGCAGGCTCGTTTGATAAAATAGAGAGTAATCGCTTGACTGGACTTGTTTCGTGAAATAATTCATGAGAGTTGAGGGACGTTGTACAAACACGAGTGCGCGAGTGCGCACGAGTGTTTTACAATATAGTCCCTCGCCTCGAATGAATTACTTCACGTAACAAGTCCAGTCAAGCGATTGCTCTGTTTACTACTTTTCATTATTAACGATAATTATAGTATTTAACCCTTTACCTAACGTAACTGGTAGCGCTATTCTCAAATATCGCCAATTAATTTTCATTATTTTTCATTTTTGATCTCTAAAACATAGGTTATGACCCTTCATTGGAACGAGCTCGTCGAGCTCGTTCCAATGAAGGGCATAACCTATGTTTTTGAGACAACAAATGAAAATAATAACTATTCAAGCATTTTTTGCAAGTGTCGTCTGCTTTTCATATTAGGTAAAGGGTTGAAAAAAAGTCCCCATTACACCCATGGCAAAGCGTCTTCGTTTGCGCGCACGCATACATGGCACAATTGTTGATTGCATAATTCACTTGTGAAATTATCGTTTATAATCAAACCCGGAAATCCCAGTAAATCACACTTTGGAAAGTAATAAACAGATCTCTTTAGATTTCCTTCAGTGAAATATTGCATATGATTGAAACCAGTGCAATGTAAAAGAATGTGCTTTACTGTTAACCCCTGCTGACAAGGAACACACTCTGGTCGCATATTATCCTCAGACAAAGAGGAAAATGCAGGCTTTGTAGGAACAATATGACGTCGTGTCAGAATTACATGATATTCTTTCTGCAAAGGTTACGCGAAGGATATTTATCACTGATAGTTGGCCGGGAGTGACTGTGCTTGTTATTTGCTGCCCAATCCCAAACATCCTACCACAAAGATTTGATGCGTTTACTTATGTGTGGCTTGTAATCACTGAATGGAATCTTGAAAACAGCGATAGGCTTGTTTAAAGCCTGTTTTGCTGCACTGACTGTGCTGATGTTACCGGGACTACCAACATGTTCAGGTAACCAGCAAAACACGATATCATATTTGCCAGGCATGAGAGTATTCACGTTTTCACGAAGTTCCAAAACGAGAGAGTTCTTCGACCTGGGGGTTGAGTAAAGAAAGCAAAGAGGAAAGAGAGTCGGAAAATATAGTCGACTTCCTTTCCTGTACCTTCTCCATGTGTTCAACTGCTAGTTGCAAAACTTTTACTTCAGCTGCGAAAATAGAACTTTTATTCGGTATTCAGATTGAGGTGATGTGGCTACCAGTAACAATAGCTGATGATACTTTGTTATCATATTTAGATCCATCTATATACCGTTGTATGTGCACTATACTTTGACTTTATTTCAGCATATTTGTGTTTAAACTGCAATGAATTTGTCTCGTACTTTTTAGAAGAAGCAAGGTCCAAAATAACAGTATTTTTTCTTTGTCAAGGAAGAATATGTGGCTAACGGTTCTCTTTGATCGAATCATTTGCAAGCGTGGCGGACTCCATGTGAGGTTTAATTCTAAATCCCAAATTTAGGTATATGTCCATTAAAAATTCAACATTTTGAGAATCCGAGACACAAATATAAGCAGAATTGATGGATAAGTTAGACGATTAGATGCATATTGGAACGGCAGTTTAATTCGCTGCTTCTTAAGAGAGGACGCATCTGTTTCAATTACCATTGAATCTACCGGTGTTCACAATTATTATTTATTTATTTATTGGTGTTTAAGGTCACATATTTCTGCACAATGGCTAATCATGACCACGACAGTTTTACGGGTGGAGGAAGCCGGAGTACCCGGAGAGAACCACCGAGCAATGGCGAGCAACTGTCAGCTCCCCAACATACTAACTCCACACAAGCAGGGTTAGCATTGGTTGAAGACAGGTGCACCATCGTCGTGCAGTACGCCTTAGTACACAGCGTCACCGTGCCCCCACGTGGGCAATGGGGGTGAAGTGTCTTACCCAAGGACACAAAGCGGTTGGCGCAGATGGGATTCGAACCGAGGACCTCTCGGCTTGCAGCACCGGTGTTCAAAAGGCACCCAGGCTAATTCTAATACCCCTGTTATGAAGTGCATCAAGTATTTTGAGGTACGACTTTCTTGCTGAGCTGTAAACCATACAACTGTAATCTAATTTGGATCCAACATATGATCTATACAGATTGAGTAATGTTTGTTTTATACCATGATTACTTATTCTACTATATATGAAAAGCCTGTGACATAAATTTTAGCGTTACTTTCCAACCGTGATGAACACGCCAGCAATAGGATTTCAATAGTAAACATTTACACCTACAGTAGAACTACATCCCCGTTGACCTTTGGTGACGTCAACCTGAATGCAAACTTGTCTAAATTTATCGCACGTCGCTTCGCGAAGAGTGAAATAAAAGTGGCAATTATTTATTACGTTTTTACATGGGTTTACCTCATAAGATGCCAAAAATTAACAAACATGCATTGTCTCATGTTCATAAAGCATGCATAACTCGAAATAGTATGTTATTATATTATTAAAACGAGAAATGCTCAGTTTCTTTTTTTCATTTCGTTTCGGCGATAAAAATGACAGCGGAAGTTCCGCCCACCGATGCTCGTGTAAACAAAAACAGATTTGTTCTAATGTACGTCTGGTGCTCAGTAAAATCGAGAAAAAATTATAGCGACTTTTAATAATCTGACGATCATGGTATAAATAAAATATACCCAAAGAAGCTTGGTGTACCAATTGTTCACCACTCGTGGTGAAGTGGCGTTAACCGCGCGCCGAAGGCTCGCGGTTAACACCACTTCACCACTCGTGGTGAACATTTGGTACACCAAGCTGCTATGGGTATATTCTATATTTTATCAGCACCCCAATGATTGATACTAAATACCCTGAGGAGTTAGTAGCATTGATTGAGGTGCTGATCGAGTGTTTTTTTACATCACAGTCTTAGTTAATGTGTATGAGAAGAGAAATTCAGTTTACTGTCAATCAAACCTAAGAATTTCATTTCCTTAATAGCTTTAATTGTATTCCCATATATTTTTTAACCCGGATCAAGGTGGTACTTCCGAAGCGTGAAGAGATGGACGTAATTCGTTTTGATCTTCGAGAACTTAAAACCATTTTCTTTGGCCCATTTTTAAATTCTATTTAAGCACAGCTTAAGTTTTCGGTCGATAGCATTCATGTTTTTGCTACTATAGCAGATTAAAAAGTAATCAACATATAGTGAAGAATGTGCCATATTCACAATTGCTTCGATGATGCTATTTACTTCCACAGAAAAATGGGTAACTTATAAAATATAAAATTCTACCCGAACATCCTGTTCTTATTCGTGAGGATCAGATAACGTAGATTCAACACGAACTTAAAATTGACGATCCTTTAACCCTTTATCCAACGAATCGGCCGCATCCGTTTGCGTAATATGCAAATTCAGTAGTTGAAAAAATATTATTTTTCAAAAAATTTCAACAAAGCCATATCATGTGATCCCTCGTTGGGACGAGGGGTCACATGATATGGTTTTGTTGAAATTTTTTGAAAAATTTGAAATAAAAATTATTTAAAATAATAAATTTTGATATCGTCAGCGTTGGGTAAAGGGTTAAAACAATTTGTATAAAAAAGAGGCATATGCCCTCTCAACCCAATGTTAAAAAGATCTTTTGAAATCCCATACTTCCACGTTGTATCATATGATTTTCCAGATCAGAGATGATGGAGACCACATGTTCTTTTCTCGCGAAGGCATTTCTTATAAATGTTTCAAGGCTAACCGAATGATCCACAGTGCTTTTCTGGCTCATAAAATCACACTGAGCATTTGCAAGTGGATTGTTAGTTTCCAGAAACCAGACATGTCGATCACGGATCATCATTTTCATGGTTTAACACAGACAACTTGTTAGTGCAATAGGTCGGTAATTTCTCGGATTGCAATTTTTTGGAATAGGAATTATTGTTGCTTGACGCCAAGAAGATGGAAACTGGCCAGTCATCCACCTTTCGTTAAAAATTGATAACACAAGTACAAGTGGGGGTTGTGGCAGATGTAAAATTTGGTAGTGTATTTCATCGGGTCAAGTGGCAGTATCTTTTGCTCTACGCAGAGTTACATACTCTTCCACAAAGAAAGATTCATTATAAGCTTCTAAATCATTGGAAGTAAATTTGATCTTTTGTTTTTCCTATTGTTTTTTAATTTTTGCGAATTCTGGGTTACAATTTTCAGACGACGAATGCTTAGAAAATGTAGAGGCTAATTTGTTTGGTATTTCTTTCTTTGATGCAATTAATGTGTTGCTATTTTCAAGGTGTTGTATGGTTGCTTTGTTTCTTTACCTTCAATTCTTTTAAGTTTTATTGATGGGTGTGTTTGTTAAATTTCGAAACATAAGTTTTCCAAGAAGTTTTATTTTTCTGTTTTATAAGTCGTCGTGTTTTTCCCCAATTTATGCGTAGTGTGACCAAATTATTTGGTGACTTATTAACTGCCCGTTCAATTTGCTTGCAATCATTGATAGCATGTTTGCAATCATCAACAAAGCATGGTTTGACGAGAAGTTTTGGGGGTGTCGAGGTTTTAAGAATGGGTGTGCGTGCGATGTCAAGTAATAATTCAGTAAAAAGTTCAGAACTTTTTCAATGTCTACGGTGTGAGCTAATCGGAACAAAGCGTTGAGAATGTGTCCCAGTTTGTTTTTTTTTAATTTTCACTGGGACACCTTCTCATCTTAGCTTCTATAGCGACCATCGTGCATTGGTATAAGTGGGGGTGGTGGGAGGGGAGAGAGTGACTTACAGTCGCCTTAAACCTCTCGTGGAAATGGTAATCACTACGCTACCTTGGCATTTAGTGTCAAGTCACACCACCTAATAAATCGGTATTCTTGTTAATATTTGGTGTTGACTGTACCCCCCTTTTCTATCTGTTTCCTCTAATGTGATGTCAAGTCAGAGGTAGAGAAGTCAGGACTGGCAGTATGTATTGTTGCCATGCCATTCCACGAGAGAGCGTGCCATTGCCATGCCATGGCCTTGCATGGCAGAGAATGCCATGCCCTGCCATGTTATATCATGCCGGAAAATACCACACGGCTTGTGTTTATGTGATACAACTTTGTAACGTTCGAGTGAATAAGTCCATGCTGGAAGTTTATTTCTGCACTCCAACTGTTACAGATTCCCTCTCTCATATACGCATTTTGTATTATATCCTCACGAATTATTAAAACTATTCCAACGCATGAACGAGCAGTCAATAAACATCGAGAGAGTATAAAGTATTAGGCCGTAAAATCTTAAGTTTCTAACTTAGCAACTAAAGGGATCTTCACGACTTATAATAATTGGGGGGGATTTTTCTTTCACAACTGTATTAGGCCTCTACCATGTCATTTAGTGTCAATGTCACACCATGATTAAAATAGGGCTGCACGATATTCAAAACTGAATACCGGTATTGGTATTCAAAAAAATACCGCGGTATACCGGTATATCGAAAACTGTTCAGATATATGTACACAAGTACCACAATCGATGCATCACAGTCGGAACGAATTAGCATGCCTTGATGATGCGGTTCGAAACACCTTTACCCAACGCAGACGATATCAAAATTTATTATTTTCAAAATTAATTTATCAGATTTTCCCCAAAGATTTCAACAAAACTATATCATGTGACCCCCTCATTGGAACGAGCTCAACGAGCTCGTTCCAATGAGGGGGTCACATGATATAGTTTTGTTGAAATTTTTAAAAATTATTTTTTCATTTGCTGAATTTGTATATTACGAGGGCACAAGCAGACGATTCCTTGGGTAAATGGATAATATTATTCATTCGGGGCTACAGTTAAAAATAAAACTCAAGACATCTTGAAAATTAAAATGTGGGTAAATAAATAATGACGATAAACCGATATTTTTGTAATTACACCGGTATTCAATCGATATTGGTTTGAATACCAGTATATATCGGTTTATCGATATACCGTGCAGCCCTAGATTAAAGTCAATATTTTGTTAGCATTTGGTGCTGACTGTATCAATAGAGATCTTCATGACTTCTTTTTACTGAGGGGGTTTTCACTCACAACTGTAGTTAGTGTCTTTTAATGTCTGGTCACACTACCAACTCGGTCAGTATTTTTGTAACATTTGGTGTTGACTGTTCCCGGGGTTTTTTCTGTTTCCTCTCATGTAATGACAAGTCAAACATAGCAAAGAAGTCATGTCAGGCAGTATGTATTGTTGCTGATTGTACTGTTGTAAAAATTCCATACCCCACCAGAACGTGCCGTACAATGTCATGCAATGCCATGCTGGGAATGCGACACGGCCTGTGTTTATGTCATACAACTACAACTTAAAAGTATGTACGCACTTTTGTATTACAACCCGCGAATTGTTTATAATACTCCAACGCATGCATGAGCAATCAATAAACACCAGCTGTGCCATGCCATGGGTTTTGATAAAGTCATAAAAATTTGAAAAATCTCTCCGAAATAGACTATGCCCTGTATATATAATGTCAAGCCAGATGCAAAAATTAGGGCTTATGTGAAACTTTTCGCTTTGCTTGCTGATTTGCTGATTTGCTATTATAAAGCTGCTAAGTCAGGACATGTCATTTTATGCCGTTGCATGCCATGCTGTTTAGGCACCGCAATGTTTTATTAAGTTTCTAACTCAGCAACTATAATGATTTTCATGACTTATAATAACCGAGTGGTTTTTTCACTCACAACTGCATTAGACCTTAAGTAGAAAGATGGCCCCTACTCTACCATGCCATCTAGTGTCAATAATAGATAAAAGACGATATCCTTAACATTTGGTGTTGACTGTATCCGTTCCTTGTCTGCATGTCCTTGAGTTATTTCAAGTTGGATTGAAAAAATAAGCAACACGTGAAAATACCCATTGCTTGCTGATTTTCTATTGTAAATATGTTATGCTTCACCATGACATGTCATGCCATGCCGGGCAATGTCAGACAATGTTGTTTTGTGGCATGCAATGGGTTGTCGTTAAGTCTTAAAATTTTGAAACATTCGAAAACATACTAGACTGTACCTGTTCCGGGGCATGTATGCTCTCGTGTAATTTCAAGCCAGATGTAAAAATTGAGCCTTATGTGGAACAATATACATTTCTCGCTGATTTGCTATTGTACTCCTGCTAAGCTATGCCAGCCATGCCGTGACATGCCGTCGCATTTATTGATTGCAAAGTTTTTTATTGGGTGATTCGTGTAAGTGTCGAATGTACATGATTCGTTTTGCTTTCATACACGACTCGCGATTAGGTATCACAATTTGAAATTTTCTAGTGAATCTTCCAATAGAGAAAGTTAAGCTATATTTTCCAGTTATTACCCCATCCCACTCTTTCCGAATGATTTTTGTAACTCTTTTGGCGCGGATTATCTCGCGAAACAGAATTCTCAGCGCGTGATAATTATCAGGCATTTTACTAAACTACGGTTTATTTGATTAATTGGTAGAGTGCTGGAAGCTCATATTTGGGCTTTATTCTGAAGTGCAGGTACCACAACTTGAACGCTCATATTCAGTGGATGTGCTTTGTATTATCTTTGAAGTGACATTATTTAGTCTGTACGGGTTTGCCTTGTTACAATTTATGGGAGAGTACCAGCTGGCACTCTCCCATAAAATGTAACAAGGCAACGACATGTGTACAAGATTTGAAGGCCAAAAATAATTCAGCACTCTACCAGTTAGAGTTATAATTCTTAAAAGCGTTCCAGGGATCTCATAGAGTTTTTTTAAGAATTGGATCATGATTCGTTTTATAGGTATTTTATGTATATATTGCCCTACAGTTTAGTAGGATTGTGTGGGGCCATTCTGTACTGATTTCTGTATTTCTGCAGGCAAAATAACACAGTAGGATCTACATTATTAGAGACAATGTGATATAGTGTTTTCAAAGCGTAAAGGTGCCAACTGCAACGCGGATGCGTTGCAGTTGGCACCTTCATGCTTTCCAGTGACAGTATAACTGTTCTTGGATAGAATAAATATCGTGCACGAAACAGGAATGCGTTGATGTTTGATTAATAGCACATTGAGAAGGTCGACTTTAGCTGCCTGTCGCGCTAAAAGTGTTAATATTTAGCGCTACCACGTTAGAACTGATAAGTTGGCATATTCCTGTTCTCATGTAAACTGAAATTTATCATCACATTCCAAGGGCTACGTAATCCGACCTTCGATGGAGGCAACTCTCCATAACTGAAGATTAATAAAACGTTCATCTCACCTCCACTCTCAGACATTTGTAACACACAGCGGACATTCACAGCATTATTCTTACTTCGGAAAGGTGACGGCATGCAATTATGGCTTCTGGGAATTCACAAGTCATCATGCGAATCACTTGGAGTTGATATCCACTGACATTATGTCAGATCGTGTGCACTTGGTGTTTTTGTTGTACCCTTAGTGATCTCGGCAACAAGTGAGTTCTTCCGCAAGAATGTACGCATCTGGGTTACTGAGTTCTCTCAGTGTATCGCAAGAAAACTTACGCACTCAAACAGAAAATTAGTGATTGCTAGCCTGCACTTCGTGTGATTACGGAGGCAGAGATGTATCGGGGTCATCGGGGTATTCGAATCACCTAGTTATTCATCTGAACCCTATAACCACAACACCAATCTTGCCCCGTCGTAAACTCTTATATTCGATCTACCTTTACCCTGCAAACACTTTTGGAGACACTCTTCTCTTATATTGTGCGGTGGGCATGATATAGCCAACCCTATATACATGTATGTATATAAAGTGCATTATGCTAGTTGCAGTTTCTTGCTTACTTGTTATGTGCTCATTTATGGATTTTATTCACCTTGTTCCGCTTTGCAGGTCACATTTTGCCTGCATTTGACATCGATTATGATATTAAGGTGCATGAATATATTTTATGTATATCTATATATCGTGTATATTGCTTCCTAAAAATATTTCTGTGAGTGGAGGGTATTCATGTGATTTTCAGTGTGCGGGGATATGGTGCAGCCTTTTCACTCACCGAGAGTTCAGTATTCATGTTCAGATAATAGTTACATGTGCGTGCGTGCGTGCGTGCGTGCGTGCGTGCGTGCGTGCGTGCGTGCGTGCGTGCGTGCGTGCGTGCGTGCGTGCGTGCGTGCGTGCGTGCGTGCGTGCGTGCGTGCGTGCGTGCGTGCGTGCGTGCGTGCGTGCGTGCGTGCGTGCGTGCGTGCGTGCGTGCGTGCGTGCGTGCGTGCGTGCGTGCGTGCGTGCGTGCGTGCTGTCCTTCCTATTTAATATATTCTCCTCCCTTAGCTCCTTCACCTCGTAAAATGCTTATTTGTTTATTCCTCTCGCGACAACTGAAAATGTATCAGCCTTGTTTTGTACTTATGAGCAGTCTTCAAAAACAAAACAGTGTCTATATGTTGTGTTGTGTGAGTAGGGGACCTGGCAGCGACTTTATGAACAATGGCGGGTAAGATAACCCTGGACGATATTCAAAGAAAAGCAAAATTTAACTTCGTTGATCTATACAATGAAAAAAACGTATCTGAGTTGATAGTAATGAGGTCGACTCCCACTTTAGGGGCACCGCCGGGCAATGCAATTACTACTCTCCCGATAACTCACCTCCACTCTCAGACATTTGTAACACACAGTGTGTGTTACAAATGTCTGAGAGTGGAGGTGAATAATTCGTATTCAATGTTCCATATCAGTTGCCAAAGCATGTGTACTCATTGGGAAGGGATCAATAACCTACTGTTCACTTTGCATCAGTCAGAGGACGCTTTTGGCATCATTGGACTTAAAGTGGTCTTCAAAATACCGCCTAACATGTAATATACGATACCTGGGTATCAGGCGCTTGTGTATAATAGTCGACATGATGACGAGGATTGTCGTGGAGGTGTAAGTGTTTTCATTAAGGATGGAATTGATTTCAAAATTCGTCATGACCAAACTATTTTTATCCCAGACATCTTTGAGTCCATATTTATTGAATTAACTAAATCTGAGACAGTAATTGTAGTTCTGTATAGATCCAATACCCACCCAAAGCAGATATTGACCTGTGTCTCTCCAAATTAAACGTTGTAACAGACAAGATAAACAATGAGAATAAACGGCCATACATCATGGGCGACTTCAATATTAACCTCCTAAAAATAGAATCACACGCAAAGACTGATGAATGCGTCGATCTGATGTTCAGCCAAGGATACCTGCCTCTCATAAGTAAACCCACTCGTATGACCTGTCACTCCGTAACCCTTATTGATCATATATTTCCAATAACATCCTCGCATTTCAATCTTTCGGCACGATTCTTACTGACGTTTCTGATCACTTTGAACATTTTATATTGAAGGCTCTCCCAAGAACACAGGCAACGTAGAAACGTTATTCAGAAGGAAACTTAATATTGATAGTATTGCAGTGTTTAAGTCGCTTTTGCCCGAAACAAGTTTCGCATCAGTCACAGTGGAGCCTTGCAGCCAACGCGGCTTAAAATAAGTGGCTGAGATTTATTTGCACGCCTTTGAAACGGCTTTCCCGCTAACAGTATAAAGTATTGAGGTTTGCGGGGCTCGGGGCTTATGTTCAACTGAGACGCGAAGCTACCCATAGCCTAAAACCTACAGGCTTATTTACTAAACTTGTGATCGTTAAAAATTGCCTTCTGCAAGACAACTTATAACGATCACAGGTTTAGTAAATAAACGTCTCGTGTACCCACGACGGCACTGGATTATTAGTCAATAAACCAGATAAACTCATTCCATCTTAGTTCAAATTGTAAATCGGTTTGTAATTTAAACAACACTTTATTCGGAACACCGTCTGTTGCACGTTTGAAAAGTCCAGATAAATGAAGCGGATTTCGACTGACTCCGTCGATGAAGCAATTACGAAACGGGCGATGTCATTTCAAATATTTCGCGTGGTGACGTCAGACGGTAAAATTTCTCCTGGAGCCGTGAACATAAAAGAAACTACGCCAGCTCTCATCCAATCAGAGAACCAGGATTCTACTCTTATTGGAACATAGTTTCATTCTAACAGCAAGTTTATCAAACGACAGCCATGGATGACTGGGGGCCTTATAACGTCTTGCAACACAAAGAAGAAATTCTTTCAAAACAAATTGAAGTGTTCAAATGACAAAAATATTCGAAACTACAAAAACTATTGTAAAATATACAACAGGAACAAGAGACAATGTAAATTTAATTATAACAAAAATGTTCTGATGGATAATAAACACGACATGCGTAAAAACATGGCAAATTATCAACGAAACTATAAATAAAACTAAGCGTGGTAATAAGGTATGTCAACCGGTACCTGTACCGGTACCGGTATCGCCGGTTCCCTCGTCCTCCAACAGGTACCAGTACTGAAGTTTTTGTCCCGCTGGTACCAGAACAAAATTATTTTATGGGGAAATTTCTAACTGAACGAGGGTAAACAGGCCGGTAATCGTGTATGACACACTTGCACGACATATATTTAACTTATTTGTGAATGAACATATCAAAACACTCCACATGTGCATGTTCTGTCTGCACCACACCTCGATAATGCCGACCATTTTAACTTTTCATACATCGCATCAAAGACACTGGCAGCGCCGTCATCGGCCGCTTCAAAGACATTATTCTGTGGTAACATCAAAGTAATCATAAAGCACGATCTTCGTGCTTTATGATTACTTTGATGTCACCGCAGAATATTTGGACGATGCGATGTTTGTCTTGCAATCTTGGGGACTGACACGGTTTAAATACGAATTTCTGCCATATGATTGCGATATGTCATCCCATTGTTGATTTGTCCCGGAACCGGTTTCGGCGGGACAGGCTCTGTTCCGTCCCGGTACCGGTTATGTTGGTACCGGCGGTACTTTGACATGCCTGGTGCTAATAAACTTCCCGCGTTCTTCGTCCACGAGAGTAATGAAATCAGGGATTCCTCTGAAATGGCCAAAGACTTTAATACTTTTTTTCGCCGATGCTGGCAGGTGTACCATAGAAAAAATACCTAAGCCCGATAAACGTTTTCTGATTACAGTTAAAACTAGAAGTCCTGTCATGAAATGCGCATAAATAGCACGTCGATCTGCGCGTTAATCTACGCGTTATGACCATAGTAAGGCTATTGAATTCTGTACATATGGCCTCTGCACATGCAATGTTTCAGCACTGTTCATGTACAGTTAAAACTAGAAGTCCTGTCACGAACTGTGCGCTTTTCTAGGCTTAATTACGCGTAGACATTGCGCGCAATTGCCATATCGAATGATATCCAAAGCATGGTAGGTTCTCCTGGTTACTCATAGCAAACACAGGCAATGTTTCAGCCAATGTTTCAGCCATCTTGAATTTGGTTTCCGTTCAATAACTAACGAATGCTGACTCGAATCAATTTTATTTTTTGTGATACATTGTTGATATCCAGAGGAAGCTCCCTTTTCATTTTAATATGGCCCCGAGAGACTTACCTACCCTTTTATGACACGGTCGGGGACATGACATATGCCACGTTTCGCGTTGCTCTTGTTAAATTATGTCTTATAAGCTTGTCCTGTTGTATCTTTAATTATGCGAGATGAAACGCAACATCTCCAGGAAAGTGTGAATCATTATTATCATCTAACACGGATGCTGTCATCTTCCCCATTTCTTTATCGGATGAAAAGACATACAAATTCCCTGAAGTCTGTAAGGGTAGTTTCCTCTCCTTTCATTAATATCATGCTCAGGCAAAAACACAGTTAGCCGCTGATGTAATAACTCATTGATCTTCCTCCAGTCGGAGCAAATTATAGAAAGCAGATTTTCCAACAAAAAGCAAGCTGCATCATTAGAAAATTGTAATTTGTTAGACAAATTGCCCAATTTTTTAATGTGAAAACTCAGCCTGTACAGGAAACTATTAATCATTTTAATTATCTTTTCATGTGACGTTTTTGCACTGATATGAGAAATCTGAGAAAAATGCCCACATTTTTTATAACGTCGTAACAATACCTGGATGCTTTGTCAATTGAAACCTCTTTATCTTACAGAAAACTGTGTTAACACTTTATTGTACAATAATCCCTAACATAAAGAACTGAAAGTACTTGCAGTACCTGCAGCAACCGCGTTCTGTCCTTATGGAAGACACTTTATCCCAATTGCCCACGTGGGGACACGATGGTGTTGTGTACTAAGGCGTACTGAAAGCCGATAGTGCACTTATCTTCAAACAATGCTAACCCTGCTTGCGTGGAGTTGGTGTGTTGGGGAGCTGACAGTTGATCGCCGTTGCTCGGCGGTTCTGTGCGGGTACTCTGGCCTCCTCCACCCGTAAAACTGCCGTGGTCATGATTAGCCATTGTGCGGAAATATCTTACCTTAAACACCCATAAATAAATAAATAAATATATAGAGAGTAATCGCTTGACTGGATTGGTTACGTGAAATAATTCATGAGAGGTGAGAGATGTTGTACAAACACGAGGGCGCGAATTCGCACGAGTGTTTTACAATATAGTCCCTCGCCTCGAATGAATTATTTCACGTAACCAGTCCATTCAAGCGATTACTCTGTTTATTACTTTTCATTATTAACGATAATTATATGTCGAGCTCGTTCCAATGAGGCGTCATAACCTGTTTTTGAGACAAAAAATGAAAATAATAGTTTTTCAAGAATTAAGTTAGTACGTTGAGGAGTCTGCCAGTTGCTCGCCATTTCTCGGCGATTCTCTCCGGGCACTCCTGCTTCCTCTACCTGCAAAGCTGTCCGCCACAAGATGACCCTGGCCGTCGAAAGCGTTGTTAAACCCCAATAAATAAATAAATGAATGTACGGGAACTATTGTGGAGGACGGTTGGGAGCACGGTGGCTCAGTAGGTAGAGATGCAGGCTGCAAGTCACGCGGTCCTCGGTTCGAATCCCACCTGCGACACCCGCGTTGTTTCCTTGGGTAAAACACGTAATCCCAATTGCCTACGAGGGGACACACCCTGCTTGTGTGGAGTTAGTACGTTGGGGAGTCTGCAAGTTGCTCGCCATTTCTCGGTGCTTTTCTCTGGGTACTCCGGCTTCCTCCACCCGTAAAACTGTCCGACACCACGTTCAAATTGCATGCGGGTGAGCGGTTTTTTATTTTATTTCTGTAATTATTTCTTTGCCATCAAAAGTTCATGTTCTTGGTTTATCTTTTAGGCCTCATAATCTCTGGCATATCGTGTCGAAAGTGTCGTTAAACCTAATAAATAAATATTCACATTATCGGAAAATATTTGTTGCTACGTTAATTCCAACCGAGGGCCGAAAACACTTTTTCACTCAACAGATATGTAATTTTGGGACCGTTTAGTACTGGTAGTCACAAACGCAAGCTTGAAACGGTTTGAAAAACCAGACGTCAGATAGCGTCGTTATGGTGGAACAAGGTTTATTAACCCTTTACCCAACGAATCGGCCGCATCCGCCCGCGTAATATGCAAATTCAGCAGTTGAAAAAAATATTATTTTCAAAAAATTTCAACAAAACCATATCATGTGACGCCTCGTTGGAACAAGCTCGTTCCAACGAGGGGTCACATGATATGGTTTTGTTGAAATATTTTAAAAAATTTGAAATAATTATATTTAAAATAATAAATTTTGATATCGTCTGCGTTGGGTAAAGGGTTAAACGCGTGTTCTATGAAATCCTCATCAAGAGCAACACTAAACCATGCGGAAAATGAAAATCCGTTCCGCACATATCTGCGGAACAGACATTCTTAACGTACTGTTTTTAAATAGAAACGAAATTTCACTGGAATTTTCTGCAAATCGTGCACCGCATTTACGATTTGAATCTTCAGCGACAGCTAAAATCATCCCCGTCGTTTTATACTTCCGCGCTGTCACTTGTACCATGTCAATTAACCCATTCACAAGCGTGTGGCGTTTTGAGTATTGGTAGTATATCCTTTTTGTCAAACAGAACAACCAAAGCCCTGTTACCCGCAACAGATTTGAGGGCTTTGAGCTGTCGGACGTCGTGTGACGAGCAACTAAGCTCAACATCTCAGAATAAGTCCCCAAGAGAAAAAAACACCGAAGAAACATACTGGGGTTATATCGCCCATACGACCACCATCCCAATCTCCAACCAAATATGGAAAATGCACAGAAAAATAATATAATATAGTGGAATTGTCGAGGTTTTAGAGTCAGTTTTAATGAACTGGGTCTTTTAACCCAAAAATATAAACCTGCAGCTTTTTGCCTACAGGAAACTCTTTTAAAGAAACCCCAAGCTCAAGATCATTAAATTTTTAAGCATTATACGAATAATGCTTGGGCAGATAATAATAATTTTCATGTTCGTGGAACGTCTTTCTTAGATAGAAACGACATTATTCACAGTTCTGTATCATAACAGACAAATTTACAGGCTGTGGCGGTGCGCCTAATTTTAGACAAAACAGGTACACTTTGTTCGATTTACGTTTCACCAAGTAAAACGCTACAACTGGATGATGTTGAGCTGCTGGTCCAACAGCTCGCATCTCCATACATTTTGTTGGGTGATTTTAACGCCCATAGTCCCATTCGGGGTAATTCCAGCAGTCAAGGAAATGTAAAAGGCAAAACTGTAGAAGAGATCATTAGAAAATCCGACTTGTGCTTGTTCACTGATGGGTTAGACACTTACCTGCACCCCGCATCTGGTTCTTACACTTTAATTGACCTTTCAATTGCATACCCTTCTATCTTTCTCGATTTTTCTTGGAAGGTAGAAGGCGACTTGTGCGGGAATGACCACTTTCCAATTGTGTTGGAGAGTGAAGTTCCGGCAGACGATGAGAGGGTGACCCAGTGGAACTTTGAAAAGGCTGACTGAGACACTTTCTCATCGCTTTGTTCCAAACGCCCCACACGGGAGAAAATTGGGGAAAGGACTGCCAGATTGAACATTTCACCACAGAGTTGCTTGACATTGCTAGCAAAGTCGTTCCTAAAACCTTGGCGAATCCAACACGTTTCACTAAACCATGGTTTGATACTGAGTGCAAACCGGCTATAAAGGATCGCAAGAAATATGAATGGGAATTTAATAAGTCACCAACCACACAAAATTTGGACAAACTACGTATAAATCGGGCGACTTATAAACAAGATGACTTATAAAACAAAAAAAGAAAAGTTCTTTGGATACGTATGTTTCTAAGCTTAACCAAACAGCCCCAACAACAGAAGTTGGAAAATCATTAAAACATTAAAGGAGAAGAGATAAAATCAATTGTACAACACCTGCAATACAACAACACTCTATTTACAGTACGTGGAGAGTGGATTGTAACTAAATCACCCGCGGAGTGGAGTTATCACCCAAGCTATAGCTTTCAAATTTTGTACATATCGACAAAAAACACAAGCAATGTTTCAGCCAATGGACCTCCGGGTTTAACCCGGAGGTCCATTGGCTGAAACTTTGATTGTGCTGGTTAGGCTTTGTAACAAATTTGCAATTATTGCTTGGGTGGAATCTCCACTCTGCAGATGATTTAGTGATAATACACTCTCCACGTAGTGTACATTAAAAAATTAAATTTCAAACAAATTGGTCTCCACAATTTCTAAACATTCGTCGTCTTAAAATCCAGAATTCATCAAAATTAAAAATCAGCAGGAAAAACAAAAGATCAAATTTATCTCCAATAATTTAGAGGAGTACAATGAACCTATCTCTATGGAAGAGTTAAGTAACTGTTTGCATAGAGCAAAGGATACAGCCAGTGGTCCCGATGAAATACACTACAACATTTTAAAACAATCTTCACTTGAACTTTTATTATCAATTTTTAATGAAATTTGGATGACTGGCTAGTTTCCACCTTCTTGGCGCAAAGCAACAATAATTCCCATTCCAAAGCCTGATAAAGATCACAGCAACCCTAGTAATTACAGGCCTATTGCCTTACCAAGTTGTCTGGGCAAAACCATGGAAAGGATGAAGAATGATCGACTTGTCTGGTTTCGGGAATCGAACAATTTACTTGCGAATGTTCAGTATGGTTTCAGTGTGGCCAGACAAGTACTGTGGATCATTTGGTTAGGCGTTTATTAGAAATGCTTTTGCTAGAAAAGAACATGTTGTCGCCATATTCCTTGATCTAGAAAGGCAAATGATATAAAGTGGGCGGATTTTAAAAGAGCTTTTTTAACATGGGCTTGAGAGGGCGTATGCCTCTTTTTTATTGAAAACTTTTTAAAGGACGGTCCAGTTCAAGTTCGTGTTTGGTCAACGTTATCTGATCCACACGAACAAAAATTGGGGGTTCCTCAGAGCAGTATTTTATCAGTTACCCTTTTTCGGCGAAAGTTAATAGCATAATCGAAGCAACAGAGAATATGGTAGATTCTTCATTGTATGTAGATGACTTTTTAATCTGTTATGGCAGCAAAAACATGAATGCTATAGAGTGCAAACTTCAGCTGTTCTTAAATAAAATTTAAAAATGGGCCACAGAAAATGGTTTTAAGTTCCCGAAGACAAAACTAAAATGTGTACTTTTTGTAAGCTTCGGAAACATCACCTCGATCCGGAATTGAAAGTAGATGGGACTACTATAGGAAGTGAAATTTTTAGGTTCACTGTTTGACAATAAACTGAATTTCACTTCTCATATAAAACAACTAAAAGTGAAATGTAAAAAAGCACTTGACATCCTCAAGGTGGTTGTATAGATCCCTTATTAGATCTAAATTTCGTGGTTTGCAGCTCTGCAAGAGAGTAGTATCTCAAACCTCTTGATGCCATTCATAATAGTGGCATTGGAGTCAGTCTTGGTGTTTTTAGACCCTCACCACATAGATTCAATGCTTGTTGAACCGGAGGAGCCTTCCCTTGTGAAGCGCAGAATTAAAGACTCACTCCAATACGTCTATCAACTTCTTTCTAATCCACCAAACCCTGCTTATAACTGTGTCCCAAAACCTCAAAATAAATAGAGAGTGATCGCTTGACTGGACTGGTTATGTGAAATAATTCATGAGAGGTGAGGGACGTTGTACAAACAAGAGTGTGCGAATGCACACGAGTGTTTTACAATATAGTCCCTCGCCTCGAATGAATTATTTCACGTAACCAATCCAGTCAAGCGATTACTCTGTTTATTACTTTTCATTATTAACGATAATTATATTATTTAACCCTTTACTTATCGTAACGGCCAAAACCGGCCAGCGCTATTCTCAAAAATCGTCAATTAATTTTCATTATTTTTTTTATTTTTTGTATCTAAAAGATAGGTTATGACCCCTCATTGGAACGAGCTCATCGAGCTCGTCATTGGAACTAGCTCATCGAGCTCGTTCCAATGAGGGGTCATAACCTATGTTTTTGAGACAAAAAATGAAAATAGTAGTTATTCAAGATTTTTTTGTTTTTGCAAGTGTCGTCTGCTTTTCATGTTAGGTAAAGGATTTAAAAAACAAAAAAACAATGAAGTCCCCATTACACCCACAGCAAAGCGTCTTCGTTTGCGTGTACGGATACATGACCCAATTGTTGATTGCATAATTCACTTGTGAAGTTATCGTTTATAATCGAAACCGGAAATCCCAGTAAATCACACTTTGGAAAGTAATAAAGAATTTTTTAACCGTCACCAGAAACACATTCCTCCATTGGGAATTAGAATTAAACCTCATATGGAGTCTGCCAAAATCGAACCAGATTAGAAAAAGGAAAACCGTGAACCACAAACTCCTCCTCGGCATCTTAAAAATTCAACAGTTATTTTGGACCTTGCTTCTACAAAACAGTCTGAAACAAATACGCTGTAGTTTGAGCAGAAATATGCTGAAATTAGGTGAAAGTACCGTGCTTATACATTGATCTATAGGGATTGATCTACAGATGGTGACAAAGCATCACCAACCGCTGTCACTGCTGACCAATGACCGTATCACCTCAATCAGAATACCCAATAAAGCTGAAGTTAAATCATTACAACTTGCGCTTGAACACATTGATAATGTACAGGAAAAAAAGTCGATTATTTTTTCCGAGTCTCTTTCCTCTTTTCTGCCTTTACTGAACGCCAAGTTGAAGAACCCTCTCATTTTGGAACTTCGTGAGAAGTTGAATACTCTCTCGTTGACCAGTATGACATTGTGTATTGTTAGTTACTTGGACACGTAGGTATCTCCGGTAACACCAATGCAGACAGTGCACAAAACAAGCTTTAAACAAGCCCCCATCACTGATTTTAGCACTCCAGTCAGTGATTTTAAACCGCATATCAATAATTACATCAAATCTTTGTGGCAGGCGGAATGGGGTGGGTCGACAAATAGCAAGCTCCTTTGCTTCCGACCAAATATTTCCTATCACCCGTCTAGTAACCTTTGCAGAAAAGATCATGTAGTTTTGACGCGATGTCATATTGGTCACACAAGACTAACTCATTCCTTTTTGTTGGATGATAATATGCGACCAGAGTGTGTTCTTTGCCAGCACGTGCTGTTTCTGAAACACATTATTTTACATTGCACCGATTTTAATCATGTCAGAGGGCAGTATTTCACTGTAGGATCTCTAAGAGATTTTTTTATCATACGAGCCCGCACATGATTCTCTCATTTCGGAAAGCAATCAACCTTTTTAGTAAATTTTTACAAATTTTTTAGTCTTTTAAACTAAACTATTCAAGTCTCAAATTCAGCAGATCGATTTATAAGGTATTCATCTTTCTTGTTTCAGCACTTATT
The DNA here is from genome assembly GCA_031216915.1 of Pictodentalium vernedei. Lineage (NCBI taxonomy): Eukaryota > Metazoa > Mollusca > Scaphopoda > Dentaliida > Dentaliidae > Pictodentalium > Pictodentalium vernedei. The sequence goes on from CM062294.1 coordinate 82,264,822, forward strand.
ACAGCTATTGTTCATACCGTGTTGTCTTTTGTCATTTGTATTGTCATTTTTCATGTTTTTATTCAATCCGTTTTCTTTCATTATTGACATGTTTACATTTTTAATGTATTCTCGCCAAGATATAGCCTTAGCTGCTGATGTGACGTTAAGCACCAATAAATAGTATATCCTTTTATTTTGTGAGCAACTCTACCACTAAAATTGCAAGAGATAACGCAATCATAATTCACATACTCCTCCTTCGATACTTTAAGTGATGTCTCGAGCAATTTTTATTTACATTGTTGGAAAATATTTAATCCTTCGGCGCTTTTTCTCACCGACGGCGGAAAAACGTCAAAATTTAATTTAACCTCTGATTGGTTGTACCAGAAATGTGTCAGCATTCATGGACCCAAATACAGACGTATACAGAAGTGAAAATATCAACATATTTCTGTGGGTAGTGGTAAATTCGGCGTTTGCCGTGCTTTGTGGAATGACTTCTTGAAATTAGCTTTCGATTTCAATTTAACTCTATGAACCCCGGTGGTACCTTCCATATCAGTTCAATGACAGCAGGTGGAGGAGTCCAGATTCGTTATTTAGGGGTAGACCAATTAATATTTTCAACGTGCAGCCTTGGGGCTGCACGTTGAAAATATTAATTGGTCGATCCCATATTTTAATTTAGCAGACACCCTACTTAATGAAAGTATAACGTATCATGTTCCTGGGCCAGAGAAGCGCCCTCTCGAGATCAAAGGGTCACTATCCTATCATTGCATTTGATACTGTGTTACTACAAAACGGAATAATCTTTAGAAACTGTTAGAATAATCTTTAGGAACTATTTTGTTGATGTAACTGAACTTAAGTTCAAAAAGCGAAGAAAGGCAACGCGTTATGAAAGTACTCTGAAGATACTTACAATGAGGAAAAGTTTGCGGAATTTTATCTGTTGCAGTTCCTGGGATAGGAATGTTCACAAAATGGGAAGGGGGGGGGGGGGGGGTTATACTCCCGACGCTGTTTACGTCATATCTCTGGTATCTGATGTGACTTTTATGAAAACATTTTCCAACTTTGTATTTGCGACCGCGAGTATTAAAATGTATTACACCTCTGTTCTATACAATCTCCATCTACATCAACACTAAACCATGCGGAAAATTAAAATCTGTTCCGCACATACGTGTGGAACGGAAATCGTTGACGGACTATTTTTAAATAGAAGCGAACTTTCACTCAATGTTTTTACAAATCGTGCAACGAAATCACAATTTGAATCTCTAGCGACAGCTGAAAAGCTTCCCCTGAGTTCCAATGTGAACTCAGCGGACGAAATAGTAACGCGGGTTTCCCCCGCAAATGTGCTGTTTCTGTTGATAGTTATCAAACGAATTGCTGAGTGTCTTTCTAATAATTGTTTTTTATAGACGTGAAGGCGAGAAACAAACACAGAACGATACACGAGTGTGAATTGGTTAATCGATTTGGCACTTGTGCCGTCGCGGATGGATAAAACTAAAGGCCTGCGGCCTATCGTTTTATGGTTCCGCGAAGGCAGTCGTGCCATATCGATTAACCCATTGACAGGCGTGTGTCGTTCTGCGTTTGTCCCATGATTTCAACTTGGTGCAGTGACATTTAATATTGACGTTTTCCTACCCTCGGTGCGTTTTTTCGTCGTGGCATTAACTATTGTGTCACAATTGTGATGAAAACTGTCACAAGTCCTCACTTGTACCATCGCGGAAGGATAAAACTTAAGGCCTGTGGCCTCTCGCTTTATGCTTCCGCGTTGGCACTCGTGCCATATTGATTAACCCATTCACATGCGTGTGTCGATCTGTGTATGTCCCATGATTTCAACTTGGTGCAGTGACATTTAATTGTGACGTTTTTAGACCCTCAGAGCGGTTTTATGTTGAGGCCTTAACTATTGTGTCACAATGTGATGAAAAAAGCGACAAGTGCTCAACTCAACAATTCATTTTGATGTATGTGAAATATTATAGCGGTATTTCCTGCAGTTTGTTGGGTATCTAACGCAGGTTTTTCTAAACAGTTTTTCAACACCGTATTTGCGACCACGCGTTTTAAAATGTCCCTTGACTTCAGCTTGGTAGATTGAAATTAAGTTTTGACATTTTCCAACCTTTAATGGGATTTTACTTCAGAGCGTTGAAAATTAAGTGGCTATGTGATGTAAAATATCACGAGGCATCACTTTAAGTATTCATTTAGATGTATGTGAAATTTTATAGCAGTATATTCTGCAGTTTGTGGGCTGGAGTGTTCACAATAGGGGAAGGTGTACCCCCGATGTGTGTTACGTGCTATCTCCGGTATGTGACTGTGACGTCGGGCTGTCACCATTTTACAAGTCTGTATTTGATACCTCGAGTAATAAAATACCCCTGGATTTGAAATTCGCGCAGTGAAATATTTCGACGTTCTCCGGCCTCGGTGGGAATTTATGGCGTATGTAAGATATTTTGGGACAAGGTGAATAAAAATGAATGACACATCACTTCAGCTATACTTGAAAACTTGAAATGACTTAAAAACGAAACAAATGAGGTACATCGAAGAGGCCAAATCACACGAAAAATGAACCTGGAGTTGCTGTCTAGGACTCCTCTCATTTTAATTTTATCAATTGCCATATTCTAAAACTTACAGAATATTCTTCTGTTCACTTTAGTTTCATGTGTTGCCTGTTGTAGGAAAGATCTCATGTTGTGACTCTTTCCATCTGCATACAACACCTTCAGCTTTAGCTGCCTAAAAAGTAATCAATTGTGAATAGCGCGTTGAAATTCTGTTTCCTACTATATATATATATATAGAGGATATCTAGTGCTTTGGAGTGGATACTGAAAATTATCTCACTTGTGACCGAGACATAGAGATTATTACCATTATGTGGATGTACAAAATATGTATCCGAGTCGAGCTCCGGGTTCTAAGGGTAGATCACGACGAGTCGAAGACGTGTCGTGATCTACCCTTAGAGCCCGGAGCGAGACTCGGATACATATTTTGTACATCGACATAATGGTAATAATCATTTTATCTTATGATATATTGGGGATAAGTTAAGAATGTAGACGAATATATAACGAACTATTTATTCGTACGGATGAACAAAAAGAAAAACAATGGAACTCACGCGAAAGGAACGTGCTTGTATCCGACCCCCTGTTAATAACGTCTGTATCAGAGGGTCGGATACACGACAGTTGCGGAGTTAAAACAGACAAAATACATGTTGAATGTAAAATAAAAATGTTTTCTGTCCTATTTAGGGTGAGTTATATTGTATTAATCTTTTACCTACAAGAAAAACGCCATTCATTTTTTTTTTATATTTTCCCTTTTTGCTTCCAAAACATAGGTTATGACCCCTCATTGGAACGAGCTCGACGAGTTCGTTCCAATGAGGGGGTCATACCCTATGTTTTGGAAGAAAAAAATGAAAATTTTTAGTTATACGAGGATGTTTTTCCAAGTGCCGTCTCCAACTCAAGATAGTTAGGTGATGGGTTAAAAAGTCATACTAAGTGGCTAATTTGTGCGTGTCTGTGACATATGATAAATAGAATATGAAATGAGTGTTTTTCTCATATAATTTTTATGAAGCTCGTCCGAATTTTCCGTTTGGGCTCGCCAGAGGCTCGCCAAAACGGAAAATTCTTAGACTCGTTTCATAAATATTATATGAGAAAAACACTCATTCCATATCCTCTATTTATCTCATGAGTGACCGAGAGAAATGTTTAAGCGCTCGCGAAAATACCCATTTGTCTCAGTCACAAGAGAGATACTTTTCGGTATTCACTCAAAAACACAAGATTTTCTGTTTATTATACGCTTTTTATAAGAATCTGATAATTTCACTCGTTTCAACCTTGAATTGAAGCATGAAAAAGTTCATGATGTAAGTTATTGGTTTGGTACGTACTCTGAAAGGACGTACCAAACCAAAAACTATATTACGGACTTTCAGGCCATATTTAAACTAGCGGGTTTCATGCATCAATTCAAGGTAAATGCATGTTGAATTATTGCTGCGAATGATAGGTATCTACTCAAAAACACTAGATTGTCTTTTCATTATACGTTTCGAGAACAAATTGATCATTTCCAGCGATCATTTGGCTCGTATTCACCTTGAAGTGATGCATTGAAAGCCGCTATTTTGATTGATACCGTAAAAATGAAAAGTTCTTCACAGCGGGGGATACAGTTTCCATCTTCGATAATCTATCGTTTAGCATATAATAAAATCTCATACTCAGTCAGCCCAGTTAATAACATAATTCATCAGCCAGTGGTATAGGGGTTTGTATAAATGTATGTCTCAGATTAGTCAGAAGGGTAAATGTCGTGAATTTTATGTAGAAACTAGTGTAGTGCAGTCGTTACAGATACGTAGCTAGAGGATCCTCAAAGAGGTGTGATCAGTTCGAGTTTCAACTGCGGGTTGGTTTCCAGCACATGTCCGACAACAATATACCTGAGTCGAGGATCGATATCTCGATGATAAGATGATGGGGAGGCGAATATTTGTCATTTGTGAACCCCTGGGAATGATTCTGAAGCCTCACTCTGGCTTAAATCTACACGCTAAAAACTAAAGTGTTAAAAACTACACTTTAAGTGCTGTATTTAACACTTACTAAGTGCTGAACTAGCACTTTGTTCAAGTGTAGATATCCCAGAACTTGACAGGTGTTACAATAATACCACTTGACAAGTGTAATGTCGCGACACTTAAAAGGAAAAAACGCAGATGACGCGGATCAGGCTCGAACTCTCGAGACTGGTCCGCGTCATCTGCGTTATGTCCTTTTAATTATGTACCCACCAAGCGCAAATCAAATTATGGACGATTCTGGAAGAACCACCAATGCTAGACACATGGGAAGTGCCATCCATTCAAGTTTCAGCTGTCTGACGATTGTAATGTCTGAGTGCTTAAAGCATTGCACTTTGAGTGTTAAAATCAAACTCTAAGAGTTAGAATGGGTTTAACACCTTGAAAGTGTCAGTTTTAACACTTTAGTGTTTAGTGTGTAGTCGTTTTATCCAAAACAAAAATGCATTTTCCCGGGTAGGTCTATGAGTTTTCTCTTACTCTGAGCAGGCTACGGCCAATACCTACTCTTTCCAACTGACTGGAAGTGAAGTATATACCCATTTGTCAACAAAGTCTGCATTCAGTTTCATCCGAGTTCGTAAAATGGAACGATGAATTCGAAAAATCGGACCGGTAACAAATTCGCGTCTGAATTTCTAAAAATGTTGTCAGCGGATTGGAAACGCCGGAGAATGTGATCGAAAATTGGAAAATCACTTTGGCTCTGAGTCTGACCGACAAAAATATGACAAGAGCAAATTAAATGGTATCACTGAATTGCCAGATTTAGGAGTTTACATCACATATTTCCAACTTTTGAATTTTTAGGCAATAATTGGAGGGGGGCAGATGTCTGCAGCCCCTACATGTAGACATCTGTGCTCTTTGCTCTTTGCGTCAGTTCTGGGCAACAATGTGAGAGTCGATCAACATACTGGCCAGCAGTGTGACAGTTGATCAATAATGTGATAGTAAATCATTATAACTTTCTCAGAGAGATGGCACATTTTCTCAGTGAAAAACACAAAGAATATATATTGAGTAATGGTGTGAAATTTCTCGAAATATACAATTTTCAAAAAATATAATTCCTTTCGGGAACGGACGTTCATCTGCGATTGATATTTAAACCAACGGGGGGGCGCGGTGGCTCAGTAGGTAGAGGTGCAGGCTGCAAGCCGAGAGGTCCTCGGTGTGAATCCCACCTGCGGCAACCGCGTTGTGTCCTTGGGCAAGACACTTCATCTCCATTGCCCGCGTGGGGGCACGATGACGCCGTGTACTAAGGCGTACTGCACATCGATGGTACGCATGTCTTCAACCAATATAACCCTGCCTGTGCTGCAGTGCGGAGTTACGATATTGGGGAGCTGGCAGTTGCTCGTCGTAGCTCGGTGGTTCTCTCCGGGTACTCTGGCTTCCTCCACCCGTAAAACTGTCACGGTCATGATTAGCCATTCTGCATAAATATGTGAGCTTAAACATCAATAAACAACAATTTAAACCAACGTATTTTTCGCAGGCCTTGTTTGAAAGTCGGTCCTATGACTTTCGTTCATTCTTCTTCCATCCTCTTGCTAGGTCATATTTAACCCTTATAACATCTTCCCAGATATTGAATGACAATAATTCAACTGCCGATGATTCATAAAAATTCAAAACTTTACATTAATCGCTCGCTTCAGATTGATATTGAGAACGTTTCCATTGTAAACAATCTTTGAAATTAGCTTCCTTGAATTCCTATGTGTATTACATTTCGTCAAAATTCAGTGTTAGCTCTATTATTCCTCAACTCTTAGGGAAAAGACAATGAAAGGGCTTTGATGTCAAGAAATCCGATGTGTGGGAATGGCCGGAAAACAGCCTTCCCGACTATTCCATTCCCATGCAATGTATACATAAGTTATTGTGGTGAATTGACTATAACATGGTCTCAGGTTTGCGGCTCGGAGCATATATTAAGCCTCGACGCTTCGAGGTTGAACATATGCTCCGAGCCGCAAACCTCAGACCAAGTTACCGTCAACTCATCACAATAACGTATATGTTCCATTAAGACACTACCCATAGCCCAAAACCTACATCGTGAAACACGAGAGGCTTATTTACTAAACGTGTGATCGTTAAAAGTTGCCTTGTTCAAGGCAACTTTTAACTATCACAGGTTTAGTAAATAAACCTCTCGTGTACCCACGGCGGCACTGGATAAATAATCAATAAACCAGATAAACCCATTCCATCTTAGTTCAAATCGTAAATCGGTTTGTAATTTAAACAGCACTTTATCTGGAACACCGTCTGCTGCATGTTTGAGAAATTCAGAAAAATGAAGCGGCTTGCTGGTCACACCGTTGATGACGAAATTACGAAACGGGCGACGTCATTTCACATATTTCGCTAAGTGACGTCAGACGGTATCAGTAGCAGGAGCCGTAAACAGAAAGAAACTGCGCCAGCTCTCATCCAATCAGATGGCGAGGATTTTACTCTTATTGGAACATACTTTGTTATTTGTTTCGTTACTTGATATTGTACCTGTATATGCTGTAAAATAAAGCTTCATTCATTCAAAGAGGTTGCACATACGCGCCGAGCCGCAAACCTCAGACCATGTTACCGTCAGTTCATCACAATAGCACATATATTTTACTAATACCCCATCCATAGCTCAAAATCCACATCGTTAAATGGACAAGGCACTTGGATGAACAAGGCAACTTTTTAGGATAACAAATTTAGAAAAATAAACCTTTCGTGTACTCACGACGTCACTGGACAACAAAATCAATAACCCAGATAAAGATCGAGGTTACTCCATCTCAGTTCAAATCATTAACAAGTTCATGATTTGAACTGAGAAGGGGTAACCTCAATTTTTTTTATATGCGAGTTGTGGGTATATATGTTACAGTCAATGTCTAAAATCAGTCAATTTATAAATTGCCTGAACTTTTTAGTCAATTTATAAATTGCCTGTTTCAATCAGTCAGTTTGTAAATTGACTAAAAAAGTCAGTCAATTTATAAATTGACTGAAAAATAAAGCCAGTTTCTTGACACATTGACTGGATATTATTTCCCATTTTAAAACTGCCTCATTGGTTGTAAAATGATAAAAAAAAAAAAAAAATTAAATACAATGAAGTATATTCAGATCTTGATAAACCATTATCCATTTAAAGGATCCGGACGCCATTGACTGCTTGTCAACCAAATCAACTTGAGCCCTAGAAGCATAGTTCTTTGTTATAATTGGTTTTACAACAACACCTTTCGTTGTAACATGTTTTCGTTTTCTCTGGTACTCAATACACATCGATTTAAATAACTCTATCGAATCACGAGTAATATTAGCGTATCTTGTTAAAGCTTTCTGCATCTTGTCACGGCCACCATGTCCACACGTGATATGTGCTCTTTTGATAAAATCAAACATTCATCAATAAGGTCGAAATATTCCTTCTTTTTCAATAATAAAGATTTAGTTTAAACAATATTTATTTCATAACTCAGTTACACATTATTATACAGATAAGAAATAGATTGACATTTCACATACTGGTTGTTATGATATCGGATTCAGCAGCAAGCTAGAAGCTTATGTAAGCTGTTTCCGGTTATGAATTACTCATACAATAGATATGGCTAGAAAGCTGTATGCTTCAAAATCTAATTTTAGTAGCTGAAATAAAATATTAGTGTTAAGAGAGAGAAAGATAAAGGAAAGAGGTGCAAAGGAGAAATTACAAGTAATTATATTCATTCTGGAATTAAAGAAAATGGGGAAAGAAGGAATGAACTCACCCAAGCGGAAAAGCAATGCTTGGCATTCTACTGACTACTGCAACACGATGGAATACCATGATATGCACATAAGTCAATCACCGAAGACAAAGTATTCATGGAAGCAAGGGGTGGGATGTATCACAGTTTAGAATCTTTTTGTTGCAAGAATATATTCGTGTAATCTTTGGATGATTTCTTTATTAATTTATCTAGTATACGAAACACAGCCGTTTAGTAGAATGTCTACATCAATGAAGTGACTCAACAATTTGATTGTGTTATTTCTTTCTCTCACATAAAAATGGCAATCGAAAAGGTAATGCTCGGTTGTTTCATGGGCTCCACATCTACAAAGTGTAGTGGTGGACAGGTGGTTTTTAAAGAGGTGATCATTAAGATTACTATATGACTATTGAATAATTCTTCCCAATTTTTCTCAGATAGAGAGTGATTTAAACCTATAAAGATTTACTGTCAGACTCACGTTTTTTTCAATAATTGTTCATAAAAATTACTTTCTGTCAAATCCTCTACCACAACAATGCTAGCCATAATGAACTGCTCAGTGTACATCATTTTGAAAACTCTTTTATAGACTGGTAGAAAAAAGCCATCTTTTTGGTCTTCTATCAAAACAAGATTATGTTTGGCTTCTATCAAACCACGTCTATCAAATAAAATGGGCATCAATCAGGTTTTGTTTAAGAGCCCTGTTGTGTCTTTTATCAAAACAACCATGCAAAGCAAGCCAAACAACGAAAGTGTGAATTCGTGCACATTGAAATTATATTCAGTCAATGTGTCAAGAAATTGGCTTTATTTTTCGGTCAATTTGTAAATTGACTGACTTTTTTAGTCAATTTACAAATTGACTGAATGAATCAGGCAATTTATAAATTGACTAAAAATTTCAGGCAATTTACAAATTGACTGATTTTAGACATTGACTGTAACATATATATATTCAAAGAATGATCGCTGGCCTCGAAAAATACGATGAAGGCAGTATGCACTTTGAATCTTTTCCCATTGTTATCATCTTTTCAAATATTTCACGTGGTGACTTTGGGCGATAACATAAGCCCTGGAGTCGCCGTAAACAAACAAAAAAATATGCGAACTCTCGTCCAATCAGAGGGCTAGAATTTTAGTCTTATTGGAACATTTCAAAAGAAAATATCCGACGCATTTTAATTTTTAATCCTACTTATCCCTGTCGTCAGCTAAATTCGGAAATGTCGTAAACTAGATTTTGACTCCAAAATATGATTTTAAAGAAGAAACAAAAACTGTTTATTCAGTTGATAAGTGGGTTATATTGGGCGTAATAAACTAGATGTGACCGAGAACTGTTTACACACATGTTGAATACAAAGCGTTTTGCGTTATTGTTGCTTGTTTATCAAAAATAAAGACTTTTATATAAAAAAAAACGCTCGTTCAGAATTTCGGTACGCCTGCGGTTAATGATACGCACATAATCTACCTTTCTGAAGTCAATTTTTTACGTGATTGATGTATACGACTCTTCGCGCGCTGCTTTTGTCTTTCATTCTTGGACTTTGCAAAACTTACTGTCATTGGGGAACGGAGCGATCATGGCCTTTTGGTGTGTGTGTGGGTGGGGCAAAAAGGGGGGACAAAGAGCCCTTTTCTCTGTGACAACAACTTAGGTACCACATTCTTCCGAGGGAAGGAATCCGATGACTTGGAAGAACATAATATAATTATATTTATCATATGACTCGTCCGTTTTGTTCACTTTAAAACATTTGATATTTTGTTTTCATATTAATCAGTGATAAATAAAGCCTTCCGTCAATTTCATTGGTCAATTTCAAAACTAGCCAATTTGATTGGCTAAACAAAATACAACTGGGTCACATTTGCATAATTTCAATAGGGAGAATTTACGTCATCTGTCCTATTTAGGGTGGGTTATATTGTATTAATATTTTACCTACAAGAAAAACGCCATTCATTTTTTTTATATTTTCACTTTTTGCTTCCAAAACGACCATTGAGGGGTCATAACCTATGTTTTGGAAGCAAAAAATGAAAATTTTTAGTCAAACAAGGATGTTTTTTTCCGAGTGCCGTCTGCAACTCAAGTTAGGTGATGGATTAAAAAGTCATACTAAGTGGCTAATTTGTGCGTGTGTGTGTCATATGATAAATATATAATATGAAATGAGTGTTTTTCTCAGATAATATTTATGAAATTCGTCCGAATTTTCCGTTTGGGATCGCCAGAGGCTCGCTAAAACGGAAAATTCTTAGACTCGTTTCATAAATATTATATGAGAAAAACACTCATTCCATATCCTCTATATAATGTAGTTCAATGCATATTTTGCAATATCGAAGGGGTTATGGCATACATTAAATGCCAAGAAAACCCTACACAGCATTATGTAAAAGGAGGTTGATTTGGGCTATAACTCCATTCCATTCATACAGTGACAAGATCACAATAAGGAATTCTACTGAAATAAAAACTGCGTTAAAAGATGGCATTTCGTTCTAACTTCTGTTGATAATGAAAAAATATTGAATTCATGCTCTTGGTATTAGTACGATGAAAAGTGAACCACAAACGCGAAGAAGCTCGTCACTTGAACATGCACTCTTACTATTCAGCTCCTACAGCTTGAGCTATTGGGATTTGCCTTATCGTGCGCTCCCGAATAAATCGAGCTGTCAGAGCTTTAGGATACCCGGGCAACTTGCTATTTTGTATTTGAATTTTCCCAAAACGAAATTTGAATAACTTCAAAAAACACAAAAACAAAACATAAACCGGTGTTTGAACTTGCAAAGTACTATGTTCTTAAATAAATAAGAGTTTTCCTGTATTGCAAGCTGTATAAATATAAAGTGCAATTGATGTCCACAACTTGCATGTTAGTAAGGAACTTCTAATACCAGTAGTAGGAGATGTGGAGATCGTCCCCACATTGGCCGGAGGGAGAGCCGGAGGGGGAAGTGATGTCGTAGTCACGTCACCTAGCGATGTCATGTTTGGTTGCCATGATTACCTGTGTGAGCGGCCATCTTGTGACTTCATCTCCATAGTGATACTTGGTTCTAGTGCGCATGCAGGGTGATACGTGTTTAGGGTGATACGTGTTTCCGCCATCCACTTTGTATACTGGAGGCCTGCATCTTGGGTTCTATGGTAGCACGTGATTGCTATGTGAACCGAAGGACAACAATAGGACAGGGGTATGCTCGGAGGGTGTGTTCCTTTGTACAAGGGTAATTTCCCGATTCGTAGAAATAACCAAATATACCCGGCAATCCCTCCGGCCGATGTGGGACGATCTCCACATCTCCTATTACTAATACTACTGAGTTTTGTATTTTTCCTTCAAGTAAGAGTTGTTAAGAAACCAAGAGTGTGACAGAGAAGACAACGATTGAGGAAACTGAACTCAGGTTAATTAAGTCAACAGTAACAGCGATGATGATATTTGTTATCAAAATGAAGCAACATTTTAATGAACTGCTGAAGAACATTCTTTGAACACTGATTTCGATTAAACAAAAACGAACTCTTAATATTGAACAAAAGGCTCTTTGATTTTAGCTTTTCGTTTGACTATGTAGTCACGTTGTATGTGTCATATTTCCGAAATGATTATTATACCCGAATCATTACATGGGGATGATTTATAACTGATATTAAACACCAACTCAACCGAGTCAAAGAAACAAAATTGTGTTCGTCGATTTAAAGATGATGTTCGTTGACAGCTCGTGGTGTGAGAATTGAAAGATAGAACCTTATGTCTCACGTGACGAGGTGTCACGAACTTCTTCACATAAATTCAGAAAACGATTACCCTCAGGTGGTTACAAACACTAACTCTATTGAGTCAAAGGAACATAATAAAAACAATATCTTGAAGGATAATGTTCCTTGACAGCTCTGTTATGGTAGGGGTTGAAGATCTTACGACATCTGTCGTTATATCTGGGGTTGATGACCTGTCAGATTTGTGCTTTGCCAACGACAAGGAAAGCAATTGCTTTCCTCTGAATAACGGACATCTAAAATCCATTGCGACACAACGGGTGGAATTTCCACTCACAATATAATTTTACGTCTCCATTTTAAACGTCTAAGATCATGTATCTCGACGTAGTTTGTGGATAGAAACAAGAATAGACATGTTCTACGAATTGAAGTGACGCCGAGCAAACTTTCCTCGCTCTCTTTGAAGTAAATTCTTGATAACTGAGTCTGTTTGATGGATATGGATGTCAACGCTATGTCCCAACCATTTTGATGCCATAATTCAGAAATAAAATAGCTACTCTGAAAAAGAAAATGAGAACAAAATAAGTTGTGTTATGCTCTTGGTCCGTGAATCTGAAGTCAAAATCCAAAACATTTCTAGTTTCTGGAAGCATCTAAATATTTGATAACTGCCAAAAAACACTATAGGTATGCATTAGGTTGGTTTGGAAGGATACTTTCAAGCTGCATGCGACACGAGCGTTGAGAGCGGTGCGATAATTATAAAATAGCTGATTTTTTGCGGTTTTTCCACAGTTGGAGTTTGTAAGTTTGTCTGCGTGTGGAATGGAATGCACATAATAATTGATAGAGATGAGTCCAATGTGTCAGCTGAAACATAAAATTCGTTGCGTCAAAATTATAATCAATGATTTTCTGTTTCGTCTTGTACATTGTACTCATTGAATTCAGTTGGTGCCTTTGTTCTCCAGTCTGGTAGAGATGTGGACATCAAACACTAACCAAACGGTAAACAGAACAGAAATATCAATGATTTTATAATTATCGTATCGCTCGCAACGCCCGTGTCGCATCCAGTGTGTAAGTACCTCTATCTTTTGTTCCCCCTTTGGAAGAAATCCTCATATTCCACTATAAATTATCTAATGTGCAAGGTTCATTTTTGTTTGTATCAGACAAGAAACGAGATCTGTCATCCTTTAGTTAATCCTTTGAACGCGAGTGGCCGCTTTCCGTCCTGGAACATGATACGTCATAACGTCATTAAAGAGGGTGGCTGGTCAGTAAATGTGTTGGGTAGATCAATCAATATTTTAAACGTGCAGCCCTGAGGCTGCACGTTTAAAATTTTGATTGGTCTACCCCAAATAATGAATATGGATTCTTCTAATTGCTGTCAATGAACTGGCTTGGAATATACCACCAGAGTTCAAAGGATTAATGCATAAAAATGCTAAATAAGTGTTAAGTGAGATTCCTGTAATCTTGGTTGTAGCTATGATTCGTATTTTATCCCCACCATTCCGATAACAAAGCCCAATATATAAGCTGTTAATGGAACAGGAAACTCGGATAGACGGGCGGAGGATGAATGGACAGACGGACGGCCGAATGAAAGAACACGCGAGATGTTAAAGCGGTTTCGTTATTGTCACATTTACGCACTCCATAGATGGTCAGAGAAGCCTCGCGTGTTTTCGAATACACTCTTCTTTACATTAAAACACTTTGACCCCTGAAGCAACACAATGTTTATTACGTTTAACTTACCTGAATTGTCACAAAAGCCAAAGGAGTCTCCTGGAAACATCATACGTCATAACGTCATTAAATAGGATGGCTGGTCAGTAAATGTGTTGGGTACACCAATCAATATTTTAAACGTGCAGCCACGAGGCTGCATGTTTAAAATATTGATTGGCCTACCCCCCAAATAATGAATACGGACTCTTCTAATTGCTGTCATTGAACTGGCATGGAATATACCATCAGAATTCAAAGGGTTGATGTATGAGAATGCTAAATAAGCGTTAAGTGAGATTCCTGTAATTTTGGTTGTAGTTATGATATGTATTTTAGTCCCCGTCATTCTGATAACAAAGCCCAAAACATAGGCCGTTAAAGGAAATAGGAAATTCGGATGGATGGACGGACGGAGGATGAACGGACAGACGAACGAGTACAGGAAAGGACATGCGAGATGATTAAATAGTTTCGTTACTGTCACATTTATGCATACCATAAATGGTCAGAGAATACACTCTTCCTTACATTAAAACACTTTGATCCATGAAACCACACATTTTTATTAAGTCTAACTGACCTGAATTGTCAAAAAGCCAAAGGAGTCCATTCAGTCTTCTGGAAAGAGAAACTCTTTGCAATATTCCGCGGTAAATTAAAACAACACCGATTCTGCGATACCATACGGCGTTATGACATTGGCGCCGACGAAGAGAATCTTGCAATTTTTTTATTCGGATACGTTGAGCAATTTATATGCCGTTTCCGAAATAAGAAATTCAACCAATAACAAATACGGCTTTTCGTCACGTGCGCAAAATTCAGCTTTTTGATCATTAGACAGGTATACACATCCAAACTTATACGGCGTAAAATGGCCCGTAGAATCCGATGATGAAATGAAAAACATTCGCGCCCAATTGATGAAACTCACTTATAAATCGTTTCTGAATTCAGCCGACGCTATGACGATACCTCGAGGTCGGTTTCCACATTGCCTTGCATTCATACCGGATGGGTTTGAGTACACTTGGAATATATCATCAAAACTGACAGGGAGGTTGTTCCAAGGCAGAAGTAGATGAATAGGAGTGAATGAAACTTGTACAAATCGTTACATTTAAGAATTTTCAAACGTTTCAAAAGTGGTTCCGTGTGTGAGTTGAACTTTTTGTTCGCTATGATGCGCACAGCCTTTTTTTGCAGATTCAGAATTTGTTTAGTAGCTGATATGTTGCTCCATAATAAGTGGCTTTGAAAGGGGGGTAAATAGAGCATATGTAATGTCTCATGCGGTAAATGTTTTTTGCTCCATTCAGGATATAGATTGCCCTGGATATCTTCGAACAGAGTGCGGATGCATGGTGGTTAAATTTAAGGTTTTCATCCATGTTAATTCCTAGGAATTTTATGGATTTGTTCCGACGATCTTTACCTTCTATTATTAAGTTTGAGTTATTTAATGAAATTTGAGTCTGTACATTGTTGTATTTGTAACTGTCATTTTAGGGGTGGAGAAGTATGGCTTTTGTTTTATTAGCATTTAGCAATAACTTGTTTGCTAAACACCAGTCATTAATTTCCGATAATTAATTGTTCATCGTCTCCTTTAGAAGGTTAAGGTCGTTCCCTGATGTGTAGGCTGTAGTGTCATCCGCAAAGGATAGCATATTCATGTCAGTTGGCTCGTGGATGTCGTTGATATATAGAACAAACAAAAGAGAATCAAGTACAGAGCCCTGTAGTACACCCATGGTAACATGTAGTAAATCCAAAGCCAAAGATTAATTCGTGAATTTCACATATTGGGATCTCCCAGAGAGATAGTTTGGAAACCAAGAATTTGCTATACCTCTAATGGCATAGTGTTCATATTTCTTGACGAGTATTTCATGATCAATAGTGTCGAATGCTTTCGAAAAGTCTAAAAAATGGATAATGTGCAATTTTTGGTTATTTTGTTATTTATTATGGAAGAGTGGTTGATAAGATGCATTATTGGATGACATATTGACCGAACTGATAGTTATAGATTACGTCGATTGAGTGTAAGAAATTATTTAGTCTTTTATGCATTACCATTTCTGGGATTTTAGAGAACGAGGGGAGAATACTTATTGGATGATAGTTGATTATTGACTATTTATCCCCGTATTTGAAAATTGGTGTTGCTTTGGCGATTTTAATTTTGGTTGGTACAATTCCAGTTGAGAATGAGGTATTTGTGATATGGGTTAAAGGAAGAGCTATCTCATTTTTAATGTCTTGTAGTAGTTTCGATGAAATATTGTCCTGACCAGCAGAAGTTTGGGGGAAGACTTTTTATTGAAGATATGACTTCTTCGGCGCTTGTAGATCATATGAAAAATGAATCGGAGGCACTGGTGTTTAGGTAATCAGCGAATCGATGTGTGGAGCTTGCGATGTTATTGTTTACTCGATTCCCAATGTTAGTAAAGAACTCGTTAAATTTCCCAGCAATGTGGATCTTGTCAGTGAACTCCACATTGTCTACAATAAACGATGATGGTATGGGAGAAGGAAGGTTTGACTTAATTATACCTTGCGGAGAATTTCCCAGATTTTCTTTATGTTTCCTTTATTTCCTAATACTATTTGTCTATAATAGTTTTTCTTATGTTCACGTTTTAATTGATTAATGATTTGTCAATAAGTTTTGTATCTTGTAATGTTGTCATCGGTCGGGGACTTTTTTTCAAGTCATTTGTGCTTGTTTAGGGAGGACTGGAGAGGACCGGAAGTCATCCAGCGTTCTCGTTTTACGTATTAATTCGAGATCTTCTTTATCATCGGCGAAAAGGCTTGTTTAAATGTCGTGTTAAGAATTGTTAAAAAAAAATTCGTAAGCTTAATTGGCATGAGCCTTCAGGCATACATTACTGAAGTCGGATTCAAATAGCAGGTGTTCAAATAAACTGCTATTCCTTGCGTTGAAGATTCTCTTGGGTTGGCATGTATTGTTGTTGGGGTGGATAGTACCACTATCTATTTTCGATGTAAAATGTAGCGAAGTGATCTCTCACATCTGCAATAATTATTCCAGAGGTGTTATGATTTAGTCTATTGCAGAATAAGTGGTCCATTATAGTGGCTGGATGGCTGGTTACTCTAGTTGGTTTGGTTATCAAGGGCGTGAATGCAGTCTTGAACAGAGTTTCTAATTATTGATTAGTTTTTTGGTGTTGATTGAAAAATTCAGTAGATCTATATTAAAATCGCCCTTCGGGTAAGGAGATTTCTTCTCCACATTGATTTGATCGAGCGGGTTTAAATATTGCAATAAGAATCAGTCCAGATCAGCTTTTGGGCGGTAAATAATTCCTATAATCGATTTCTGTTTTTCTGTAAGTTCTAAGAATAGTGATGGGAACACATGGGGAATGAAAATGCCTAAATTGTTTCTTATTTTGAACGGTATAGAGTCTTTAACGAAGACAACCCACCCCCACCCCACCCACCCCCTTACCCACTCCCCAACCCCTCCATCATCACCGGCAGGACGAGAACGTAAGACAAGCGGGTGATAGCCGTCCAAGGTGCATGAGATATTTTCCTCTACACTGAATGTTTCGGTCATGCCTATGATGTCAAAGATATTTACCTTTGTTTAGAAGCACAAATCAGGTTCTGTAGATATTCATAACTGGCATTCAAGCTTCTGCAATTAATCGCCGTATGAGAGCCATAAGGTTCTACCTTCCACTGGAAGATAAAACCTTGTGGTTCTCACGCGACGTAATGTCTTACATCTTAGATCTTACATTTGAAGAGAAGATTTCCGATGTGTAGCATTTGCAATTGTTCATGTCGACCGCGAGTTCGGTAATTGGATCATTCTCAGCAATACAGTTAATTTCATGATTGAATTAAGTAACAAAGTTAATTGCAGTATCATTCTGAAGTTGGTCAAATGAGACTGTGTTAGTAATCAGAAAAAATGACACACAATGGAGGAGACAGAGGGTTACAATTACACAAGTATTCTACTCTGCTGTCTAGTAGGTAGTGATTTGGAGTCCAATTTGACAAAGGCACATATTGTGAAATGTGGTGTCGTTGTATGTTCGGGGTTAAGAGAATGGGTTGAATAAGTCGTGGTTGAACAGCTAATTGGTGATCTCTACATAACACGCATCTGTCAATCGGTGAACTGAAAATGTAAGAATGAGTAAGCTAAAATATTCGACCGGCAAAAGTTTAAATGGGACTTACACACTGTACACTGCAAAAAATATAGGCTCTCTTTAGAACCCAAACTGGTTCTAATCTTGTCCCTGAGATGGAACCAGTTCTGTTTAAACAGTATTTATTTCAAATCAAATAAATTTATAAAGATTAACATTAAATATTAACAGAATTAAACATAAATTGAGGGGGTTTCAGCCGTAAGTTTAGAGCTTATACGAGGTTGTCTCAAATCATTATTAAGCAAAGGAGATATGAACAGTTGGCATATCGAACCAGTTTTGGTTCTCTTCAGAACCAAAACTGGTTCGATATGCCAACTGTTCATATCTCCTTTGTTTCAAAATGTTTGGCGACTGCGTTGAATAAGCTCCAGTTTACTGCTGAATCTACTTCAGTTCATGTAATATTCTGTTAAAATTGAATGCTAATCTTGGTAAACTTATTTGTTTTGAAATAAATACTGTTTAAACAGAACTGGTTCCATCTCAGGGACAAGATTAGAACCAGTTTTGGTTCAAAAGAGAACCTATATTTTTTGCAGTGTAGTGGCGGTTTCAGCGGGTATTGTCAAACCGAAATGATTTAGTAAAATCAATGTTCGAAGATGATGAAAATTGAAGGGGGGATAAGGCTAACTATTTGACGAATGCGCTTACTGGGGTGAATAGGAGCGCTGATGGATACTCAATTGAGCATTTAAATAATATAACGGAGAAGTGCATTCGGCTATCTAAAGTGCTTCAACAGCAGTTCCACCTCAAGCAAATGGAGCTTGCAATTATAATGACAACACAGACGTGATCGGTGCATTGGCAAAATAACTAACCCTTGATGAAATAAGTAACCCTAACAGAATTACAAGAAGTGTATGTGATACTTTGAGTGTTCGCTTGTGAAAGAACATTATAATGTTGATATAATGGAG
>CM062294.1:82288876-82403876 GCA_031216915.1 Pictodentalium vernedei
TTTGAAGAAAGGATGTTGTTAATGAATCTTTCACGGTATACACCATGGAGAAATTCTTATTTAGAAATGCCACCCCTGATAGACCAGGAGTGGTGTAATGTCTTTTTGAGAACTAGGTCTCTGAGCTGTCCTCCGTGACAGATAGCAGTATGCGTTTCCTTTAGTGAAAACGAGACTTTTCGTTAGCTTATGTCACGGAACATTATCAGGGATAGAAAATAATCTGCCGCTAGTGATGAGAAAGAAAAATTGTTTTGAAGGAAAGTCCCGAAATAAACATTAAATTTTAAAGTCAGTTCTAGTAGATATTCCAATAAATAATGCGTTCTAAATGTATGTTCCGGTTTAATGACACGTATTTTTTTCTATTCCTTCCAGACACAAAATAGCTGGGAAATAGTATCAAATAGGGTCCTGCGAATATTCGAGATTCGATTCGATATCGATACCATACGTTTGCTTCGAGATCGATCCCGAATCAGTCTCAAGATTCATTTTTTTTCGAATCTCTTGTACTAACTTCAATTTGTTACATTTCCAACAAAAAAATGGATAAAATTGACATTAGACAATTCATTCGTGTAGGTTCAATTCATATTTAATTGAATAGTTGACTATGGTTAATATAACAATAACATGAGTTTGGAGAGCGTTACGGTTTATTAACGGCCCGAGAGGAATGAATAACAGCCCGAGGGTTTATTACCGGCACGAGACGAAGTCGAGGGCCGTTAATAAGCCAGAGGGCTGTTATTCATTCCTCGAGGGCCGTTAATAAACCGGGACGCTCGACAAAATCATGTTATTTCTATTATTACCATGACCGGAAGCGGGCGGTGGGCTGTTAATGAATTTTGTTTTCATTAACGCCTGCGGCTCGCTTCCGTTTGCATGGCGTCATGGATTACTGAGTCTTACCGCCTCGCTAAACTCCGTTAGTATACTAGAGAACGCCCGTTAAAGTGGTAATAATTAATTGTTAGGCAAGTAGTGAATTTTGCCCAGATTATCATCCATAGTTTTAGTTTTTGGAGGCTAAACTTATTACCACACACGTTCTTACATGGATAGTAACAAGTTAAGCCTTCAAAAACTAAAACTATGGATAATGGGCCTAGCTGTTTCAGCGACGGTGCTACAGAGAATATTTATTGGTGTTTCAGGTAACAGTCAGTTTTCATAGTGTACCCGAACTTCCGTTTGGTGCAATATGAAATAACTTTTCTGTTAACCATTACCCAACGTAACGGCTAAAACCGGCCAGCGCAATTCTCAAAAATCGCCAAATAATTTTCATTATTTTATCATTTTTTGTCTCAAAAATATAGGTTATGACCCCTCGTTGGAACGAGCTCGTCGAACCCGTTCCAACGAGGGGTCATAACCTTTTTTAGACAAAAAATGAAAACAAAATAGGTACTGAAGAATTTTTTTGTAAGTGTCGTCTGCTTTTCATAAATACATGGTTAAGATTCTATTCGAGATTCGATTTGATATCGATATCAGAGGCACGATTCGATTCGAGATTCGATTTGATATCGATATCAGAGACACGATTGGATTCTAGATTCGATTGATATCGATATCAAGAGACACGATTTGAGGGGCGGACAGCATAATACTGATATGTTAACCATGCACCTTTAGAGCAAAGGCTGAGTTGAACGCTCAATAATACTATAGACTGCAGCTTAATCCCTGGAATACTGTCATTGTGGCGATGGTGGTTATTACACTGTTCTGAGAGATCAAACAAATGAATACCAAGGCCATTGCATTCGTGCATATGTTTTTACTCTTTGCCCAAGGTCTAGGAATTTTGGCGAACGAACAACGGTTACCTTGTTTATTTTGAGGCGAGCCACGGGTGAATGAAACGATCGTTCGGCCAATTTGTACATTTGAATGTTTTCGGCATCACGTCATTTCAGATACTGAGAACAGATACTACCCTGTTTGTGACCCTTCTTGACTGGAAACTGAAAACGTGAAGTTTCAATGAACACTGCTATCAGCAGTACAAATTTTACATTCCTTCTTTGGGGAGCAAAAGTCGTAGGCTCTTGTTTCAGGGTCTATCACTCTCTGTGCAGGGCTGTGATGATGATGTAATGGACATTCAGGAATGATTGCAAATATTGCATAAATTCAGTGTAAAGTAATTAACCCTTTACCTAACCTGAAAAGCAGACGACACTTGCAAAATTAATTCTTGAATAACTAATTTTTTTAATTTTTTGTCTCAAAAACATAGGTTATGACCCCTCGTTGGAACGAGCTCGACGAGCTCGTTCCAACGAGGGGTCATAACCTATGTTTTTGAGACAAAAAATTTTAAAAAATAATGAAAATTAATTGGCGATTTTTGAGAATAGCGCTGGCCGGTTTTTGCCGTTGCGTTGGGTAAAGGGTTAAACCATTAGTGAAAGGAGTACGAATTTTTACTGTTCTTGTTCACTCTAAAGATCCTTTCCAGAAAAGTAAAGAAGAATGTTTTCGAAGCGCTTACTGGAAAAGTGAAGGTCAAGTACCTTTTAACCGCATATTTATTTATTTATTTATTTATTTATTTATTTATTTATTTATTTATTGATGCTAAACGTCACATCATTATTTGTGGCTATATCATGGTGCTAAAACGTCATTTAAGGTACAACATGCCAGTATTTTTTATGAAGTAAAATTAATTGAAAAATTTGAATTTCGGAAACAGGAAAGAAGAAAATATGAGACATACATGTCGCACAGCTTCATGTGCATTTTTAGGGAATTTTCACTATTTGTTTGTTTGATGGTCTTACGTTACAAGAACATATATATTTATATGTGTAACTTTAACCCTTTGCCCAACTTAACGGTGCTGTTCACAAACATCACCATTCAGTGTTCATTATTTTTTTTCAATTTTTGTCGCAAAAACATAGCTTATGAGTATGACCCCATATTGGAACGAGCTCAACGGGCTCGTTTCAGTGTGTGGTCATAGGATATGTTTTTGACGCAAAAATGAACAAAATGGTTCTTCAAGAATTTTGTTTACAAGTGTCGCCTGCCTTTCGTGTTAGGTAAAGGGTTTTTACGTATGGAAATGTATGAATTATAGGGGGTTCGGAGCACATGAAATACAGTAAAAACTCAAACTCGGTTTTTTTTATTCGTGTCCCCTGTTCCCCCTCCACCTGTTTTTTGTTGTTCTGTCCAAGGGGACCGGGGGGGGGGGCACTAAAAATTTGCAAGACGTGACGTCCTATTCTTTATTCGGCTCCTTTTTACATCCACCCTCCCCTACGTGCAAATTTTCTACTACCGTTCTCAGACACCCACCCCCACTCTCCCATTAAAATCCAAAATAAACTTATAAACTTAGTAGGCACAGCTGTCTTTGGGGGGTTTTCATAATGTTCTTAACCCTTTACCCAACGTAACGGCCAAAACCGGTCAGCGCTATTCTCAAAAATCGCCAATTAATTTTTATTATTTTTCTCATTTTTTGTCTCAAAAACATAGGTTATGACCCCTCACTGGAACGAGCTCAACGAGGGGTCATAACCTATGTTTTTGAGACAAAAAATGAAAAAAATAGTTATTCAGTCATTTTTTGGCAAGTGTCGTCTGCTTTTCATGTTAGGTAAAGGGTTAAACTGGTACCACCAATTTAAACCTCTGTGGGCTGCTGTGGGCCCCAATCTACAAATAACAAGCTGTTCATTATCAGGCTTGGCCAGAGTAGGTGTACATATACGGGAACAAATTTTCATTTGAATGGTTCCCAAAATATTGTCTGCACATTTTCTACATTTCGAACAAGACACCCACCCCCCTACTAACGTGTGACATTTTCCCAGTTTAAGCCCAATATTCTCACATATAAAGCTTCCTGATGTTGTATTTATGTTAAGAGTGTGATGTACAACATTATCTTTAAGGTTTGAAACACAAATGATGGTATATATTAGCTGATATATTGATATATTTTTAAAAAATTCAAAAAATTGCACAAGTTGGAAATGCACACTTTTGGCGCACTCAAGAGACCCACCCACCCCCACGTCACGTCTTGCAAATTTTTGGTGGCCTCCCCCTGTTCTGTCCTAAGATTTAGTAACCATTTTACGAATGTTCCCAAAAAAGGAATAACATTGGCGTGTTTGCATAGAATGTCGTCTGCGGGGAAATGGGCGAATCCATGTTACAGTCGTCTGGAAGTTCAGTAATAATTTACTCCTATCGCCACTTAACCCTTTACCCAACGAATCGCCTGCAACCGCCCGCGTAATCTCCAAATTCAACAATTGAAAAAATATTACTTTTCAAAAAAATTCAACAATACCATATCATGTGACCCCTCGTTGGAACGAGCTCGTCCCAACGAGGGGTCACATGATATGGTTCTGTTGAAATTTTTTGAAAAATTTAAAAAACTTATATTTAAAATAATAAATTTTGGTATCGTCTGCGTTGGGTAAAGGGTTAATATTACTGCTATTCCTTTTTGATTTCATGTTGAATGTTACAGACTATACCATCTGATGATTAAGCTAACAGGGGTGATATTGGAGACAGTCTCCTTCGGCTTTCAGTTGTTTAGACTTCGATAAGAAATGAGACAGATTCCAGGGAGGCCACCAAAAATTTGCAAGACGTGACGTGGGGGTGGGTGGGTCTCGTGAGTGCACCAAAAATGTGCATTTCCAACTTGTGCAATTTTTTGAATTTTTTAAAAATACAGTAGAATCCTCTTAATTGATATCCATTTTGCCAGTGAAAATTATTCAATTAACAGGAGTATAGAATTAACAGGGATTTGGTCAGTTTCATGTGTTCAGGAGGTAAACTGAGCATTTATTCTATTATATCTTGTTTGACAGAGCTCATAGAGCTCTGTCAAACAAGATATAATAAAATAAATGCCTGTATTGGATGTAGTGATGCCAAAAAGGTTGATAAATAAGGGGAATTTGGTGCATGTCACAGTAATTTTTTCGACATATTACAAAAATTTATATACAATTAACAGGAGTTTGCTCTACAACCCATATGCAATTAACAGATCAAATTTGTACTGAAGATATGGTAAATGGTTTTGTGTTTGAAAATTATATTCAATTAACAGGGATATACAATTAAAAGATATCCAATTAAGTGGGTTCGACTGTATATCAATATATCAGCTAATATATACCATCATTTGTGTTTCAAACCTTAAAGATTATGTTGTACATCACACTCTTAACATAAATACAACATCAGGAGGCTTTATATGTGAGAATATTGGGCTTAATCTGGGACAATGTCACACGTTAGTTGGAAAGTAGCAAACACCTGAGAATACTGACAGAACAATTCAAATGAAAATTTGTTCCCGTATATGTACACCTGCTCTGGCCAAGCAAGCCTGATAATGAACAGCTTGTCATTTGTAGATTGGAGCCCACAGCAGCCCACAGAGGTTCAAATTGGTGGTACCAGTTTAAGAACATTATGCAACCCCCCCTAAAGACAGCTGCGCTTACTAAGTTTATAAGTTTATTTTGGATTTTAATGGGAGAGTGGGGGGTGGGTGTCTGAGAAAGGTAGTAGACAATTTGCACGTAGGGGTGGGTGCGTGTAAAAAGGAGCTGAATAAAAAATAGGACGTCACGTCTTGCAAATGTTTAGTGCCCCCCCCCCCCCCCCCTGCAGATTCCCCGATTTTTTTTGTTATTATTAGATTTTTTTTTTTTTTTTTTTTTTTTTCTTGACACCAATGGTGAACACAACGCGCGCGACTACCGGCGAGTTCGCTGACAGCCGGCAGGGACCAGATTCTGTACGTTTTAAGGACCAGAATATTTCGAGGTAGCCAGGAGTCAAGGCTCCTTACATCGTCTGGACCCACTCAGAAGTCCCAGAAGCTTCTGACTGCATTAGTGATCAATTTCTTTCCGTGCCAATATTTATTCAGTAATGAATTCAAGTACATGGACTCGCTCTCCCTTAAGGTGATATGCATTTTTCAAGAACGGAGACATGTTCAGTATCGGTTATATTTTGGGGGATCCTCATCAAGGGAGGCCCGTCGTCGCAAATGCAGCTACGAGAGTACAGGCGTACTTCCATTCGCTATATGCCAGACAGGTTTTGCCTTACTTCAACGCTGGTCGAGTATACTGCTTATGTACTTTTGGTGCCGTTTGCCGGTTTTCCACGACATTCGTTGGGCTCAGAATAAGGGTAGGAGTCATGGGCAGAAGAATTCAGTATACTCAAAATATGGCTACAAATAACAAAAAAAGATAAAAACGGGGACACATCTTTGGAAATGAAACTGACTCAGACTCGAATATTAACAATGACACACCATTAACACAAGACTTACCAAAATTTATCTTTATCCATTCGGCTTCAATCCATTTGCCTTGGAAAAAGCAATAAAGGGTACAGCCGGTGTTGTCAAAGATGTTAAAAAATTAAAATCGGGTGCATTATTGATAGAATGCAAAAGGAAAATGCAAACAAAGAATCTACTGAAAATTGATAAACTTGTTGACATCGAGGTAGATGCTTTCCTTCATAAAGGTCTAAATTTCAGTAAGGGTGTTGTTCGAACAAAAGAACTGACAGGAATGGATGAATTAGAAATTGTGAATGAATTAAAACCTCAAGGAGTAACGGCAGTTAAACGAATTGAAATTAAAAAAGACAATACAACAATCATGACAAATACGTATATAATTACATTTGAGTCATCACAGCTGTCAAAATCAATTAAAATAGGTTGCATGAACACCAAAGTGGACTTATATCCCAAACCCACTTCGGTGTTGTAAGTGTCAAAATATGGCCATAATCAAAACAACTTCAAAGGACAAGCTATGTTCCAAATGTGATCAGCAACATCAAGACCCATGCACAAATGCTTGCAGAGTCATCAAAAGATAGCCCTTCATGGAAAAAAAATAGCTCATTCGAAAAACAAAATGTGAAAAAAATATTAGTTTCAAAGAGGCCAGAGACATTGTGACACCCATGCCTGGCATGAATTTATCACTTCCGTCTTATACAACGATATTAAAACAGAAAACCACGCCATCTACCGAATGTCAAACGGAATTTACTTGGCTCGGCGGCATTCTACCAAAGTTCGTAGACCCATTTGCAATCAGTTCCGTCGAACCAAAATCTACCCAAGTCCAGTCTACTGCACCCGAAATAGAGAAAGCAGAAGAGAAAAGGAAGAACACCTAAATCGAAACCCTAAGATAAGAAAAAAGAACACAAAAATAAACAAAATAAACCAAAACCTAGGCCAAAAACAAAACCCAAACAAAAACCGAAACCAGAACAAAATCTGAGTCAGAGTCAGAAAACAAAAAAGAAAAACAGAAATTACAATCGGACAGAAGGCACAAAATGTTACAGAACATTATTACCAAAAATATATTTGATGCATTTGAATTCATGGATTTTCAGGATGACGTCGATGGCGCATCCACTAATGTAATTCGTCTGAATTCATCTCAGCGTAGGCCCTATGATAAAAAGTATCAAAGAAAAATGCTGGGGGCAATTTCCCCATACGTCCACCCTCTAAATCTCCAACCAAATATGGATGCTACAGCCACACACAATATAATACACTGGAATTTTCGAGGTTTTAGAGCGGCGTTTAATGCACTGGGCCTTCTAAGCCAAAAATATAAAACGGCTGGCTTTTGCTTTTGGGAAACACTCTTAAAGAAACCAGACACTCAAGACCATTCTGTTTTCAAGTATTATACCCCGTATAACGCTTGGGCAGATGAAAATGATCTTCATGTTCGTGGAACGTCTGTCTTGGTTAGAAACGACATTATTATTCTTGCCCTCCGAATTTACAACTCTAAGAATTTTTTGCCAGGATTGGGGGGGGGGGGGGTACCCGCCCCCCCCCCCTGTCGCCACGTCCCTGGCTGTAGCGGTACGCCTAACTTTATACAAGTCACGTTATGTTCAATTTACATGTCACCAAATAAACCAACTGCGGCAGAATGATCCTGAGCAACTGATTCACCAGCTCCCAACTCCGCACATTATGTTGGGTAATTTTAATGCACATACAGTACGTGGAGAGTGGACTGCAACCAAAACACCCGCGGAGTGGAGTTATCACCCAAGCTATAACTTTCAAATTTTGTACATATCGACAAAAAACACAAGCGATGTTTCAGCCAATGGACCTCCGGGTCAAACACGGAGGTCCATTGGCTGAAACTTTGCTGTTGCTGGTTATGCTTTGCAACAAATGTGCAATTATTCATCGGGTGGAATCTCCACTCTGCGGGTGATTTAGTGATAACACACTCTCCACGTACTGTAGTCCTCTTTGTGGTGATTCCTGCAACAAAGAAGCCCTGAAGGCAAAACAGTAGAAGAGTTTATTACAAAGTTCGACTTGTATTTGTTCAATGAGGGGGTCAGTCACGTACCTGCATCCCACCTCTGGTTCATACTCCTCCATTGATCTTTCTATTGCCTGTCCTTCTCTCTTCCTAGATTTTTCTTGGAAGGTTGAAGATGGCTTATGCGGGCGTGACCACTTAGCAATTTTGTTGGAAAGTGCAGTCTCAGCAGACGATGAGAGGGTGCCCCAGTGAAACTTTGAAAAAGATGATTGGGACACTTTCTGATCGCTTTGTGCTGTACCACACACGCGGCAGAAATTTCAAGAAAGTGCTGACCAAGTGAGAACATTTTATTAAGGTATTGCTTGATATTGCAAACACAGCCATTCCAAAAACATCGGTAAATCCCAAATGTTTTAGCAAACAATGGTTGTTAATGATCGCAAACAGACTATAAAGGGCCGCAAGAAAACTGAACGGGAATTTTATAAGTCGCCCACAACAAATGATTTGGACAAATTTCGTATAAATCGGACAAAAACAAGACGACTTATAAATCAAAAAAAAAGAAAATTTCTTGGAAAACGGGTTTCTAAACTTAACCAACATACACCCATCAACAAAATGTGGAAAATGATTAAAAAAATTAAAGGGAAAGAAACAAAATTAACTGTACAACATAAGGAAGAGAACAACACACTAATTACATCCAAACACTAAATATCAGACAAACTGGCATCAACTTTTTCGAAACATTCGTCGTCTGACAATTGTAATACGAAATTCGTTAAGATTAAAAAACAACATGAAAAACAAAAGACCAAATTTACCTCGGAAAATTTAGAGGATTACAAGTAACCTTTCTCTATGGAAGAGTTAAATACCTCTTTGTATAAAGCAAAGGATACAGACATTGGACCTGATGAAATACATTACCAAATTTTAAAACATCTGCCACTATCATCTCTTGAACTATTATTACCAATTTTCAATGAAATTTGAGTGACTGGCCATTTCCACCTTCCTAGCATAAAGCAACAATAATTCCCACTCCAAATCCTGAAAAAGGATCACAGCAACCCAAGTAATTACAGATCTATCACCTTAACTGGTTGAGGGCTACATTATTTTTGGTGGTCTGAAATTGTTCATCAAAATTTGTTTTATTACAAATTATTGAAGAGTGCCCATAGGCACTCTTCAATAATTTGCAATGAAACAAATTTATGTAAACAAAATATTATTTGCGTTTGCCTGAATATGAAACATGAGTTGGCTTTTGCTCTGGTACCCTTATTTTTTTGAAAGCCCTGATAGTGGTTTCTAGCACTCACCCAGTTAACAAGTTGCCTGTGTAAAAGCATGGAAAGGATAATCAATGATCGACTTGTCTGGTTTTGTGGTATCGAACAATCTACCCGCGAATGTTCAGTGTGGTTTCAGAGGCCAGAGAAGTGCTGTGGATCATTTGGTTACACTTGAAACGCTTATAAGAAATGCCTTTGCGAGGAAAGAACATGTGGTCACCATCTTCTTTTACCTGGAAAACACATATGGTACAACTTGGAAGTATGAGATTTTAAAAGATCTTTTCACATGGGGTTGAGAGGGCGTATGCCTCTTTTTGTAGAAAATATTTTAAAGGACCGTCAAATTCAGGTTCGTGTTGGATCTACTTTATCTGATCCTCATGAGCAAGAATTGGGGGTTCCAGAGGGTAGTATTTTATTAGTTACCCTCTTTTCGTTCAAAAGTAATAGCATCATCGAAGCTATTGAGAGGATGGTAGATTCTTTATTGTATGTCGATGACTTTTTAATCTGCTATACCTGCAAAAACATGAATGTTCAAGGACGCAAACTTCATCTGTGCTTAAATAAAATTCAACAATGGGCCACAGAAAATGTTTTTTTAAGTTTTCAAAGACAAAAACAAATTGTGAACATTTTTTGTAAACTTCGGAAACATCGCCTCGATCTGGAGTTGAAAATAGACGGGAGTACTATTAAAGTTGTTATTCTTGGTTTGTAGTTTGACAACAGGCTGACTTTCACTTCTCATATAAATCAACTAAAAGTGAGATGTAAAAAATCACTTAACCTCTCAAGATGGTTAGTTGCACTGATAGCAGACGACACTTGCAAAAAAAAGTTCTTGAATAACTATCATTTTCATTTTTGTCTCATAAACATAGGTTATGACCTCTCATTGGAACGAGCTCGACGAGCTCGTTCCATTGAGGGGTCATAACCTATGTTGCAGAGACAAAAAATGAAAATATAATGAAAATGAATTGGCGATTTTTGAGAATAGCGCTGGCCGGTTTTGGTCGTTACGTTAGGTAAAGTGTTAAATAATATAATTATCGTTAATAATGAAAAGTAATAAACATAGTAATCGTTTGACTGGACTGGTTACGTGAAATAATTCATTCGAGACGAGGGACTATATTGTAAAACACTCGTGCTTATTCGCGCAATCGTGTTTCTACAACATCCCTCACCTCTCATGAATTATTTCACGTAACCAGCCCAGCTAAGCGATTACTCTCTATTAAATTCTTAGGTTTGTTGTTTGACAATAAACTGAATTTCACTTCTCATATAAAACTAGTAAGAGTGAGATGTAAAAAAGCACTCTCTATTAAATTCTTAGGTTTGTTGTTTGACAATAAACTGAATTTCACTTCTCATATAAAACTAGTAAGAGTGAGATGTAAAAAAGCACTTAACCCCCCCCCCCCCCCCCCAAGATGGTTAGTAGCACTGATTGGGGTGCTGACCAAAAAACATTACTCCATCTGTATAGATCACTTATTAGATCAACATTAGATTACGATTGTGTGGTTTACGGTTCTGCAAGGAAGTCGTACCTTAAACCACTTGATGCTATTCATAATACTGGTGTTATAATTAGTCTGGGTGCATTTAGAATATTGCCAATAAATTCAATTCTCATTGAAGCAGGAGAGGCTTCACTTGAGAAGCGTAGGATTAAACTATCACTCCAATATGCTTCTAAATTTCGTCTCCTGAGTGCTAGAATGTTCTATGTCCCATAGGGGACATAGAACATTCTAGCACTCAGGCGACGATTTGTCAACCCAAGAAACCCTGCTTATAATTTTGTCTCAGACCCTCAACACGTAGAATTGTTTTCATAGACATCAGAAACATATTCCTCCATTGGGAATAAGAATTAAACCCCACGTGGAGTCCATCACACTTGAATCTAATTCAGTAAAAGGGAATCATGAAGCACATATTTCTCTTTGGCATCTTAGAGATCTGCTTCCTCAAAAATATCTGAGACAAATTCATTGCAGTTTAAACAAAAATATGCTGAAATAAAATCAAAGTACAGTGCATCTAAAATGATCTATACAGATGGATCCAAAGATGGTGACAAAGTATCATCAAACATTGTTAATGGTGATCAGGCCACCTCAACCAGAATACCAAATAAAAGTTCAATTTTCACAGCTGAAGTTAAAGCTTTACAACTTGCGCTTGAACACATCTTGAATATATAGGAACGGAAGTCGATTACTTTTTCCGACTCTCTTTCCTCTCTGTTGGCTTTAATCAATCCCAGGTTGAAAAACCCTCTCATTTTGGAACTTCGTAGATTGCGTACTCTCATGTCTGACCAATATGATATCGTGTTTTGGTGGTATCTCCGGTATCACCAGGGCAGACAGTGCAGCAAAACAGGCTCTAAACAAGCCTGTTACTGATTTCAAGATTTCATCTGACCAATATGATATCGTGTTTTGGTGGTATTTCCGGGATCACCATGGTAGACAGTGCAGCAAAACAGGCTCTAAACAAGCCTGTTACTGATTTCAAGATTCCATTCAGTGATTACAAGCGACAAATCAGATAATACATCAAATCTCTGTGGCAAACGGAGTGGGATGTCACAGCAAATAACAAGCGCCACCACTATTAATGATAAATACACCCAGAAACCTTTGTGGAAAAGATCATGTAATTCTGACACGATGCCATATTGGTCACACAAGACTTACATATTACTTTTTGTTGGAGTTTGGTCTTTGTCGGCAGGTATTGTCCGTGGAGCACATTCTTTTATTTTGCACTGATTTTACACATGTCAAAGGGCAGTATTTCACTGTAGGATCTCTTAGAGATCTGTTTGATCATAAGTGCCCGCACAAGATTTTCTCATTTCTTAAAGTAATCAAACTTTTTACGAAATTTTAACTGTTTTATTCTTTTAAACTCGTCTCTTCAAATCTCAACTCAGCAGGTTGATTTATAAGGTACTCGCTTTTCAGGAATCATCACATATTACTTTTATCGTTCATACCACACTGGCTTTGCCATTTCTAGTGGAATTATTTCATAGTTTTATTTAAGAATTGAATGCAATTTTTATAATCTTTATTGGAGTATGAACGATGTGGGAATGGGTACAAATTATGTATGAATCCCGAAGGGATTCATACAATTTGTACTCATTCCCACATGTTCATACTCCAATAAACATTATAAAAATTGCATTCCATTTTTATAATTACATTCCGTAACTGTTTAAACTACTTTTTACCAAACAACAAAACAGAAAGGCGAGAGGCGCTAGAAGTTAAAAACCCGCCCAAACACCGCCCGAATTACATTCTGTCAACTGCGCTCAACCGTAAATGCGGGTCAAATTTCGACCAAATGTATTCATTGGAAAATGAATTACATTTGGTCATGACGTTTTCATCCAGCTGACCAATGGGAATTGAGTATTTGGACCCAAAACGTATAACGACATTAACAATCTAATCATTCAATTATCTTTTTCTACTTTATAATTGACATGTTTACTTTCTACCTATTTCTCGCCACGATGTAGCCTTAGCTGCTGATGTGGCGTTAAGCACCAATAAATGAATTTAAAGTTTCAAGTAGTTTTCTGTCCTATACAATGTATAACCGATGAGCTCTTATATTTAATAAACCGTTTTAGGTTGCCTACAACAGCGTATATTTCGTTCAACAAACATTTTTCTCTCTTTGGAGGGGTGCTTTACGATATGTTATCAATACTGAACTGTGATAGTTAAAATTAATAACTAGCACTACTGCTTTTACTAATGCTGCCACTCTAACCCGTGAAGTGTGATCAACTTATTTATGTTCATTTTTCAGTGAACGTACCAATTGCTTTGTTGACGTCTTACAAGAACATCCCACATATTAGCTGGGGTGCAACGGATCCAGAAATGACAAACAAAAAGCAGTACAGTACTCTTGTGCGCACTCTTGGTCCTTACAGCAAAATCGGCAAAGCGATTGTTGGGTTATTCAAAAATTATGGATGGAACAGAGCAGCTATATTCAGTCGTGATTTTCGTACGTATTTAGATTGCTAATTGTCTGACTAATCCAACGGGGTTAATCCTTTATTTTCCAACACCTTTCAATATTGTTGCCCATATGTGTTTAATTATTCCCAGCCGAAACAAAGTTTAGCCAGAGACAGA
Organism: Pictodentalium vernedei; assembly: GCA_031216915.1. Lineage (NCBI taxonomy): Eukaryota > Metazoa > Mollusca > Scaphopoda > Dentaliida > Dentaliidae > Pictodentalium > Pictodentalium vernedei. The sequence goes on from CM062294.1 coordinate 82,302,737, forward strand.
GATATAGGTCCCGTCCGTGCATCCATCCGCGAATTTTGTGAACGCGTTATCGTGAACAAATGTAATCGGATTTTCATTATAACTTCCGTTGTGAGAAGATCTCGTACCAGTTAGATATTCGCCAATTTCCTCGGCTTTTGACTGAGTTAGGCCCTCTTTTGTTGACAACTTGACATTTGTCTGATAATGACCTTGTGAACGCGAAAACTTGGATAAATGTAAACGGATTTTCATGAAACTGGCTATAGGAATATATTGTGAGAGGATATGAAATATGAATACTTTATTTTGAAGCAGAATAATATAAAAGTATACAAGTATTTAAACAAAATGAACTCCATTATACTGCAAAGAGACAGCATCGCCACAATGACTGTCTTCTTACCGTCTCCTTTTAAAGTATAAATGTAATCTTCACAGCAGATTTTGAAACAACCCTATGTTAAACAGCATCTTGTGAAAAAACAGCAAAATGTGTAATGTTCGTCCTTATTCAAAGGTCTCCCGAGGACTCACGGTGCACCATGGGACCGCCCCGCTGTATCATGTGAAGACAGAGTACCCCGGAATAGCCCTATGGTCCACCGTGTTACCTGATATCCCACTTTATCACTAGGTCTGATAACGGAACATTGATTACTGACAATGATTACTTCGGTCATTATTGCAATCGGGGCATACAGGGTTACTACATGTGACTGACATTAAGAGAGTATGAGCTGAGCGCTCAGTCCGTAAGAATTCTTTTAAATTTTGAACTGGTGGTTCAGTTTCATCCCACAATCTGGGAAAAGAGTGGATTGGACGATTAGCTGTAAACTGAGTACGATGTTTTAGAACGTGTATCTTGTTTGATTGTCTCGTATCCATTCCCGGTGGATTTGTATAAAATTTGAAAGTACTTACAATACTCCCAGACAGTCTATTATGCAGCTAGTCATACATGACGAGAAAGACGTTAAGTTTGTATAGATCGTTGAATTTCGGAATTTTAAATTTTCTGAACAGGAGGTTGGTATGTGAATTATGTTTTTTGTTGTTTATAATTCGTATTGCCTTTTTTCTGCAGATTAAAGATTTTGAACGCTGATGATGAGTAACCCCAAACATGGATGCCATAGAGAATATGGCAGTGTACTAGGGGGAGGCCACCAAAAATTTGCAAGACGTGACGTGGGGGTGGGTGGGTCTCTTGAGTGCGCCAAAAATGTGCATTTCCAACTTGTGCAATTTTTTTATTTTTTTTTAAATATATCAATATATGAGCTAATATATACCATCATTTGTGTTTCAAACCTTAAAGATGATGTTGTACATCACACTCTTAACATAAATACAACATCAGGAGGCTTTATATATGAGAAGATTGGGCTTAAACTGGGAAAATGTCACACGTTAGTAGGGGGTGGGTGTCTTGTTCGAAATGTAGAAAATGTGCAGACAATATTTTGGGAACAATTCAAATGAAAATTTGTTCCCGTATATGTACACCTGCTCTGGCCAAGCCTGATAATGACAGCTTGTCATTTGTAGATTGTGGTCCACAGCAGCCCACGGAGGTTTAAATTGGTGGTACCAGTTTAACCCTTTACCTAACATGAAAAGTAGACGACACTTGCCAAAAAATGATTGAATAACTAATTTTTTTCATTTTTTGTCTCAAAAACATAGGTTATGACCCCTCATTGGAACGAGCTCGACGAGCTCGTTCCAATGAGGGGTCATAACCTATGTTTTTGAGACAAAAAATGAAAAAATAATAAAAATTAATTGGCGTTTTTTGAAAATAGTGCTGGCCGGTTTTGGCCGTTACGTTGGGTAAAGGGCTAAGAACATTATGAAAACCCCTAAAGACAGCTGTGCCTACTAAGGAATTTGCACGTAGTGGGTGGGTGGGTGGGTGCAAAAAGGGGCCGAATAAAAAATAGGACGTCACGTCTTGCAAATTTTTAGTGCCCCCCCCCCCCCCCCTGAATGTACCAAAGAAAAGTGTAACGTTTTTTATAGTTCCCCTCGGAAGTATAGGAAGTATATTTTTTTACATTTTTGACAAACTACAGATATATGGTGTTTGAAGGTCAACTTTTCGTCCCTGTTAACCCTTACAAAACTACAGCTGAAACGGTTAACCGATTAATCGATTGATCAATGATCAACATCTTGGTCGATCCAAAAAGTAATTGATTGATTAACCGTTACTTTTGAACTATTGTATTGTATGGGTTAACAAATGAACAAACTTGCTCCAAACCAGGCAAAAAGTGTCACACTAACTCACATCAATTATCTGAGATAGAGTAAAGCATGCAAGTTACTTGCTGACATACTTGTTTACTTGCATGATCATCATACTGTATCAGTAGCTGGAAACGGTCATTCTTAACCCTTTACCCATTGCGGGTAGCAGACGATACTTGTCTAAAAAACATAGCTTATGACCCTTCATTGGAACGAGCTCAACGAGCTCGTTCCAATCAGGGTTTATAAGCTATGTTTTTGAGACAAAAATTGAAAACATAATAAATTTTAATAGAGATTTTTGTATATAGGCCTAGTCGATTTTGTTTCTTACGTTGGGTAAAAGGTTCATGCTGTAAATCATCAACGGTATGGCAATTATTCAGATAGCTATTTCGGACAAGTGATTAATTGGATAACCAAGGTTAGTCCACGCGATTAATCGATCAAGAGAACCCGTTAACCGTTTCAGCTCTATACAAGACCTAACAAATATCTCCTCAATAGAATTAGAATTTCCAACACATGTAACATTTGTATCGTTTATGGAGATAATACTGTCCCCCATATGACAAAAATCACCTGGCGGACGAGGAAGAAATTTTATTTGGTAGGATTTAGTACTAGCGTGTTAGTAAAATACCATCTGCTTATGTTAGACAGCTGGGGGAGGGGGGGGGCATTGTGGCCCAGTGGTAGACTGTTGGACTTCTATGCTAGAGGTCCCGAGTTCGATCCCCGTCCGTGACGACCCGCGTTATGTCCATGGGCAAGGCACTTTATCCCGGTTGCCTACATGGGGGCACGATGACGCCGTGTACTAAGGCGTACCTCACGTCGATGGTGCAGATGTCTTCAACCGCTGTAACCCTACTTGAGCGGAGCTTGGACAGAGTTAGAATGTTGGGGAGCTGACAGTTGCTCGTCGATGTTCGGTGGTTCTCTCCGGGTACCCAGGCTACCTCCACCCGTAAAACTGTCATGGTCACGATTAGCCATTGTGCGTAAGTATGTGACCTTAAAACACCAATAAATAAATAAATGTTAGACAGCTCGTTTTTTGCCTTTTCAAATAAATTAACTTGATTATTAACGGAGGCGAAGAGTGTGGTGTCATTGCAAACGACAATATGTTGAGTGATGCCGACTGGCTTATGTGATTTATGCATAGTATAGAGAGTATGGGGCCAAGAATGGATCCTTGTGGCGCGCCTGTTGTTATGTGTGAAAACTGAAAAGTCAGAGTTGGTGTTTGCGAACGATGCGTATTGATTTTTCCCATTCAGATGTCTTTCGAACAACGAAATAGCTTGACCTCTAATGTCATAATGTTCCAATTTTCTAAACAAGATGTGATGGTCAATAGTGTCAAAGGATTTAGAAAAGTACAGAAATGCTGCCAGGGTGCAATCTTTTCTTGATTTGTCGTTCGTCAGTGTAACGTTATTTAAAAGATGTAGTATTGGCAGCACAGCGGCGTGGACTTTTCTTTCTAACACGTTGAAGGTTGCTATATTTATTTATTTATTTATTGGGATTTAATCACTTTCGACACCAGGGTCACCTGGTGTCGGGTAGTTTTACGCGTGGAGGAAGCCGGAGTGCCCGGAGAGTACCACCGAGCACCGATGAGCAACTGCCAGACTCCCCAACGTACTAACGCCTTGTTAAATGCCTATAGGTCAGTCATTTAGTAATAATTGGGGATCGCCAGTCTTGAAAATTGGGATCACTTTAGCAATTTCCATTTTCAGTGGAACTGTCCCAGTTAAAAACGACAAGTTGATTATATGGGTTAACGGCTTGGCAATTTTAATAAAGTTCTAGAAATTTGGTAGAAACTGCATCACAGTTCTTACTTGATTTAGTTTTTCAAACATGTTACTTCTTGTGGGGTTGTTGGCGAAAGAAAATGGATTCGGGGTTATTTAGATACTCTGTCAAGTGTTGGGACGAGTCGGGAACTTGCCCACTTAGATTCCATCCTTTGTTGAATTATTAAAACCGTCTGCAATTTGTTTAGGATTAGTTAGTTCATTGTTACATTCTGTAAAACTAGTTGGCAGAGGCAAGCAGGAGCTCGATTTATTGATAACTTTTTTAAAATGATGATTTTTTATCATTATATTTGTTTTCTGTCAGAATGCGAGAGTAGTTTTCCTTTTCGTAGGCACATTTAACTCTATTAAATATTGCACAAAAAGCTTTATCGCTGAGTATTCTGAGTAGAAGGTAATTTCAATTTATTTGTATATATAGTACGTGGAGAGTGGATTGTTACAAAATCACCCGCGGAGTGGAGTTATCACCCAAAATATCACTTTCAAATTCTGTACATATGGGCAAAAAATACTAGCAATGTTTCAGCCAATGGACCTCCGGGTTTAACCCGGAGGTCCATTGACTGGAACTTTGCTTGTGGTTGTTAAGCTTTGCAACAAATTCGCAATTATTACTTGGGTGGAATCTCCACTCTGTGGGTGATTTAGTGGTAATACACTCTCCACGTACTGTAGTTTATTTTTGTTGATTGACGATTTCAACAAATCATTCCGTCGCTTGTGTGCTAGAATGTCCTATGTCCCGTAGAGGACTGACAGAGTACTCCCGTATCTTCGTCATCCGGGGTTCTCGTTTCACAATTTACAGTACAAGCCGGGGAAGCCTGGTCAAAGGCGTTTTTGACGGAATCCCTCAAAAATATCATATGCATCATCCGAGTCGTTCGTGTTACAGACACGTAGGAAATTACAATTAGGCAAAAAGTTTCTTAAAGTATTGATATTTCGTACATTAAATGATCTTTTTTTAAAGTATTGGTAGCCGCTTACGTCTGCAACAATGATTCCAGATATTTTGGGGTTACCGTCGTAGCAAAAGATATGGTCAATCAATGTTGCGGTAACTCAAGTCGGTTTCGTGATAACAGGCGAGAGCCCCACACTGAAAATAGAGTCTATGAACGTGTTTGTTTTGAGGTGATTACGGTGATTACCAAAGCTGAGTAAGTCAATATTGAAATCGCCCATTATATAAACTTTTTTTTTGTTTTCATTGTTAATTTTTTCCAGTATTTGAGAGAGGGTTGTTTAGACAAGGTCATTGTCTGCTTTGGGTGCTCTATTAGGCCTACAGTATGTGGAGAGTGGATTGTAACTAAATCACCCGCAGAGTGGAGTTATCACCCAAGCTATAACTTTCAAATTTTGTATATATCGACAAAAAACACAAGCAATGTTTCAGCCAATGGACCTCCGGGTTTAACCCGGAGGTCCATTGACTGAAACTTTGCTGGTGCTGATTATGCTTTGCAACAAAATTACAATTATTGCTCTAGTGGAATCTCCACTCTGCGGGTGATTTAACGGTAATACACTCTCCACGTACTGTATATATGATACCAACAATGCACTTTTCTGTCGCGGTTATTTCTATGAATAGAGACTCTAGTATATGTGGAATGAACCTGTTTAGGGCCAAGCACACTTTTTTTGGTGTGTCTTCGGATATGAACATCCTCATACCTCATGTACCGTCATCAGAACTGGGGCGCTGTCTGATAATTAAAAGATGATAACCTTCATGAGCGTAATTGATATTTTCCTTAATATAGAAATTCCTGTTAATCCTATTATGTCAAAGAAATTGGAATCACGTTGAAGATCACAAAGATGGTTTTTCAGTTTTTCCCAGATTAAAAAGAGAACAGTATTTTTTTTTCTTCGGAGGTTATCTTGAAACAAATGTGTTCACAGTTATGGTCACCCATGGAAAGTATTGGGTTGGAGTCCGTGTCTGTATTACTGGCGATTCTGTTGTTATACTTATTTTTAAAGTCATATTTTTTATGGTTATGTATCTCACAAAGAGTGATGACGTTTGCCATGATCCCAGTTGATGGTAATTATATTGAGGTAATTATATTTAGGCCAAAGCACTGGATGGAACTTTTATTTGAATGAATCATTTTGTTGTGAAGAGTGTTAAGTTGGTATGTGACTCTACGATGAAGGAAGAAAGTAAAAAGATACAAAGGGGTAAACAATACGAAGTACAAATACATGCATTGCGGCGGAGCACTGTGCATAGAGGTGGTAAAGGTGAAGCATTTGTTTTCTATGTGTTGTCGGTCAGGCATAAATCCTGGTTACCGCTTGTTGGTTACTAACTCTCCGTTTAACCAGTGTTGATGGGGCGCGGTGGCGTCGCGGTAACCGGTTCTCGTCAGATCACCGAAGTTAGGCAACGTCGAGCCCGGTTAGTCCTCGGATGGGTGACCGTCTGAGCGATCGATTCGGACTCCCGCGTTGTGTCCTTGGGCAAGGCACTTAACCCCGATTATCCATATGGGGACACGATGACGCCGTGTACTAATGAGTATTGCACGTCGATGGTGCGTATGTCTTCAACCAATCTAACCCTGCCTGTGCTGCAGTGATGAGTTACGATGTTGGGGAGCTGACAGCTGCTCGTCGTTGCTCGGTGGTTCTCTCCGGGTACTCCGGCTTCCTCCACCCGTAAAACTGTCACGGTCATGATTAGTCATTGTGCATAAGTATGTGACCTTAAACACCAATAAATAAATAAATAAATAACCAGTGTTGATGGTTTCTCAATGAATAAGGCAGGAGATATTATGAGTGTCGGGTCAATACGAAGAATTAATCGTCTATACGAAGAAGCTGAACCGCCGTGTATTAGCCTTATGGCATTCGATTGTAGTGTAAACTCCTCTTATCGACATGAAGTCCCCTGAGTTCCAATGTGTTCTATGTGCCAACTGGCACATAGAACACATTGGAACTCAGGAGACGACGAGTAATCCTCAAGGGTGGAACAATAATGGTCAGTGTGTTGGCAGTATCGTCCCCTGAGTTCCAATGTGTTCTATGTGCCAGTACGGGGGACCTGTGATAGTTCAACCCAGACACCCCACCTGGGTAGCAAGACTGGACTATTGCCAAATCCTCCCTGCATGAGTGAACCTAAACATGAGGATCTCGGTTAAGTTCGATATTTACCAATTTTCCTCGGCTTTTGTACGAGTCATGCCCCTTCTTGTTGGAAATTAGGTGTGTGTTTGTGTGATAATAATGACATTGTGAACGTGAGAACCTGAATAAACGTAATACGATTTTTATGAAACTTGCTGTAGACGTACATTGTGAGAGGATTTCGGTCAAGTTGGATATAATTATTATCCCCCACCCAAACAAAGTTTGGGGAGGACAAAGAAATGGGTCTCGACCGTGCGTCCGTCAGGACATTCTGTCAACGCGTTAACTTGAACAAATGCAATTGAATTTTACGATACTTGCTGTAGGCATACATTGTGAGATCCCGGTTAAGTTCGCTATTCGCCAAATTTCCTCGTTTTTTTCATGAGTTGTGTCCTGTTTGTTGGAAATTTGGGGTTTGATAATTATTTACACTGTGAACTTAATAACTTGAATAAACGTCATCAGATTTTCATGAAACTTTCACGGAGGATCTCGATCAAATATTAAAAAATTATTATGCCCCCTCCAAACAAACCTTGGGAGGTATCTAGAAATGGATTCAGTCCGTGCATCCATTCGCACATTTTGTGACCGCGTTAATTTGAACAAATGTAATCATATTTTCACGAAACTTGGTATAGGTATATGTTGTGAGATGAGCTTGTTTTTTCATAAATATTTAGAGCATATTCTCTTTTTGCGGGTGGGGGATTTTGTCAGCTCGTGGAAAATGTATATACTTGTTGTATTTGTTAGTTGTTAATTGCCAGGAGGTTTCCAGAATCACGCCCTTATTTTCAGTGTTGTTTATATAATCACAAGTGAGGATATTGCTTATATATAGTACATACAAATGGTAATGTAATTTTGACGCTTTTCCGCCGTCGGTGGAGTTGACGTCGCAGGAGTTAATTTTTCCAAGAATGTAAACAAAAATGAGATAGTACTTCAACAATTCATTGAGGAGTATGTGAAATATTATAGCGGTATCTGTTGCAGTTTATGTAGGAGTGCACCACAAAATTGGAGGGTAGAGTTAAAACTAGAAATCCTGTCATGAAATGCGCACAAATAGCACGTTGATCTGCGCGTTAATGTACGCGTTATGGCCATAGTAAAGCTATCAAATTCTGTCCATATGGCCTGTGCACAAGCAATGTTCCAGCCAATGGACCTCCGGGTAACCCGGAGGTCCATTGGCAGAAACATTGCATGTATTTGCTGTGACTAACCAGGAGAACCTGCCAGGAGAACCTGCCGTGCTTTGGATGCCATTCGATATGGCAATTGCGCGCAATTCCAACGCTCAATTAAGCCAAGATAAGCGTACTATTCTAGTTTTAACTGTACACCTCGATGTTGTTTAGGTAATATCTCCGGTATCTGACATCGGATTTTCAAAACCTCTTTCACTTAGTATTTGGAACTACCAGTACTATTAAGTCCCTTGTTTTCAACTTCGTGCAGTGACATTTATTTATTAGTTCAAGGTTGAAGATTGAAGGTTGTTCAAGGTTGAAACGAGTGGAATTATCAGATTCTTATAAAAAGGCGTATAATAAAAAGAAAAATCTAGTGTTTTTGAGTGGATACCGAAAATTATCTCATGAGTGACCGAGGCAAATGTTTATTTTTCGCAAGCGTTCCACTCATTTCAACCTTGAATTGATGCATGATAGTAAACATCGCATTGAATCATTGAAACGCGGAAGTGATTTGATTGATACTCAGAAGAGAATGCATCTTGCAATTTGATTCAGCTGGCGGGTTTCTAGTCCAAACATGCCCTGAAAGTCCGTAATATAAGTTTTTGGTTTGGTATGTCCTTTTAAAGGACGTACCAAACAAAAAACTTATATTACGGATCTTCAGGCCAAAACACTAGATTTACTTTTCAGTATACGTTTTTTAGAACAAATTGATCATTTCCAGTGATAATTTGACCCTTATTCACCTTCAAGTGATGCTTTGAAAGCCGCCATTTTGATTGATACCGTGAGAGTGAAAATTTCTATATCTTCACAGTGGGGTATACGATCTTTCCACAATTTCTTCGATAATCTATCGTTTAGCGTATAATAAAATTTGTTAACATTTCCGGCCGTCGGTGGGAATTTCGTCGTAGAGATAAATGTCGGATAATGTGAATAAAAATGGGCCGAGATATCACTTCACCTACACATTTAGAAGAAAGCAAAATATTATAGCGGTTTCTGGTGGAGTTTATGGCGTACGGGCGTTCACAAAATTGGAGGGTATACCCACGACATTGTTTACATGATATCTCCGGCCTCTGACGTTGGATATTCAAAATGTTCTCAACTTTGTATTTGGAACCACAAGTACTAAGATGCCCCTTGATTTCAGCTTTGTGTAGTGAAACTGAAGTTTGATGTTTTCCACCCGTCGGTGAGAATCTAGTTGTAGCGTTCAATGTTATCCAATATTGTGAATACAAAGGAGGCGACGAGATATCACTCAACTATTTCTCTTGGGGTCCGAATAATGTGATAGGGTGTATGTTTCAGTTTGTGCTCTATGGGGATCAACAAAATGGGAAGGGGTGAAAAACATAAACTGACGTAAAAACGTCGCAACTGGCGTTAAGTAAAAAATACAGCAAAACATATCTTTGTATAAAGCTAGCAAAGAAGAAAGAGAGTTAGAAAAAAAAAATAATTATCTTCCCTTCCTATACATTCTCGATGTGTTCAAGCGCTAGTTGTAAAGCATTAACTTCAGCTGTTAAATTAGAATTGTTGTATTCTGATTGATGTGATCTGATCACAAGTAACAATGGCTGATGATACTTTGTCTCCATCTTAAGATACATCTGTATAGACCCTCTATAGTGCACTATACTTGGACTTTATTTCAGCATACTTTTGATTAAACTGCAAAGAATTTGTATCAGATTTTTTTGCGGAAGCAAGGTCCAAAATAACAGTAGGTTTTCTAAGAAGACGCCTAGGAGGAATATGTGTTACACGGTTCTCTTTTATTGAATCTGATTTAGGTTATTATTCTTATTTCCAAAGGAGGAATGAAGAAATATGTTTCTGGTGTCTTTGAAAAAATTCTACATTTTGAGGGGTTGAGACATGACTATAAGGAGGGTTTGATGGGTTGGTAAATAGGTTAGAAACATATTGGGAATAATAGATCAATCATTCGCTTCTCAAGAGAAGGCTCCCCTGCCTCATCAAGCATTGAATTAATTGACGATGTTCTAACTGCGTCCAGGCAAATTCCTATACCACAGTTACGAATTGCATCAAGTGGTTTGAGGCACGACTTTCTTACCAACTACCTTCAGGAGGCTAAGTGCCTTTTTTACATCCCACTCTTAGATGTTTTATATGAGAAGTGAAATTCAGTTTATTGTCAAACAATAAATCTAAGAATTTCACTTCTTTAACAACTTTAATAGTATTCCCATTTTTTTCAACTCTGGATCGAGGTGATATTTCCGAAGCGTTCAAAAGTGTACACAATTTAAACACAACTGAACATTGCTCTCGGTGGCATTCATGTTTTGCTGCTATAACAGATTAAAAAGTCATTAGCATAAAATGAAGAGTCTACCATATTCTCAATTGTGTCAAAGATGCTATTGATTTTTTCTGAGAAGAGGATAACAGATAAAATACTACCCTGAGGAACCTCAAAGTCTTGTTCGTGAGGATCAGATAATGTAGCCCCAACAGGAACTTGAAACTGGAGATCCTTAAAATTTATTTTATAAAAAGAAGCATATGATTCCGGTCTACATATCTTAAAAGCCGTTCACGGGAACGCTCTAACCAAATACTAATGTGACTCAATTGCCCCGGCCAAATGGCACATGCAAAGTCCGAAACCTCCGTGCACATCTACACCCCATAGTAACATCTTAGAATAGATTTAGCAATTCGAATTCCATATCCTAGAAGTCTTTAGTCGGAAGCAGTTTACTTTACCCAGCGCAGACGATATCGAAATTTATTATTATAAATATTTTTTTTAAAATTCAAAATAATTCAACAAAACCATGTCATGTGACTCCTCATTGGAACGAAGTCGACGAGCTCGTTCCAATGAGGGGGTCACATGATATGGTTTTCTTGAAACTTTTTTTAAAAAAAAATTCAACTGCTTAATTTTCATATTACGAGGGCGGATGTGGCCGATTCGTTAGGTAAAGGGTTAACATAACAGTGAAGAGGGTTAGGTGGTACAGTCAAGTAGCACATGCGAAATACGAACCCTTCATGGACATATACGGACCCGATTACAGCTGCTGAGCACAATTTTAGTATTTCAAATTAAATAATCTAGAAGCATTTCGCTGTAAATGTAGTAACAAAATACCAAAGTCGCTCAGCTGGGTCATTCAAATGACAGATGGATAATCTGAAACCTTTGTGCACAACTACATGCCCTACTGCAATGTCTGAGCTTGGTTTTAGCATTTCGAATTACAAACCCTAGATACCTTTCGCCTTAAATGGTCAAAGAAAACACTAAAATGGTCCAGGTGGTACCACCAAATGGCACACGGAAAACCCGAAACTTTTGTACACACCTACAGATCCTACTGCAACGTTCGAGCATTGCTTTGGCATTTCGAGTTACATATCCTGGAAGCTTCTTTCCCGTAAACGCTCTAACAAAAAAACTAAAGTGGCTCAGGTGGCATAGCCACGTGGCACATGGAAAATCTGAAACATTCATTTATATTTTTTCTTAACACAGATACTTCAAAATACGCCGCCGACGGTTTGAGGAGTTCTTTCTTAGTGTACAATATAACGCTAGACGAACACATCACGTACGAGAATTCACAATTTCTTACGGACAATGTCATAGAGACAGCAATGGAACGTTTTCGCAGAAGTGCAAGAAGTGAGTATGCATATCTAACACTTTCAACCCTGAAGGTATCCTCGAATACTTAGCTGTCAACAGAGAAATGGGAATGTCTTTTTGTATTTTGGGGATATTCAACAATTGTTTAATCCCATAACCCTAGAGGGAGTGTGATTCAATTATTACTAAGCCTTCTTCCCAATTTCCTGACCATGTTTTTTCCTGCACAATGGCTGCCAATTTTTCCTTTATGCACAGATATATGAGTAGCCAATTGAAAGGGTTCAAAAATATGCATTTTTTTATTATTTTTTATAGACTTTTGTTATTCTTCTTTTACAAAAAATTTTCTTCAATATTTTTTTTCCTCCCTCAATTTTGTCTGTTGCACAGCTCAAAAACAAGCTGTACAGTTTCAACCAAATTTGGAATATTTATGTAAAATCTAGTGAAATGAGGTATCGCCGTATCTGTGAAAACATTTATTTTCAAAATTTTCTGTCAAAACCATCGAAATTTCTCCATTTTCCAAAAGTATCAAAAAATTTTACAGTTATTTAGCTCAAATTATGCAAACATTAAGAGTATAATATGATACACCACAAATATTTCAACATTAACCACAAATGGCGCAAAACGAACATGACGTGAATATAGCATTTTCTTCAAAATTCAAAACGTTTCCCATGAGAAGATAGGCCGTTCATCCAATAACAATTCTGCTGTTATATGTTTTATTCAAAGTTTTAACCCTCACCCAGTTGTCGGCTTTGAATTGGAGACCCTCAAATTAAACATGTTCATTCAAATACCAAGATTCAAGTCTCTTATCAGAAACTCAAGCTATGATTAATGTCCAGATTTAGAGCATTATATTATACACCAAAATCACCACACAAATATTTCAAAATTAACCCCTTGGCCACAAATGACATGAAAGTAAAACTTTTTCTTCAAAACTGACTTACTTCAAGAGCAAATTTGTCTAATTGCAAGGCTGTTGTAACAATTATTTTGGTATGCATAGATGCAACGACTATTTCAGAAGAAAGTTACTGTTTACTTTTTAACCTCAGATTTATCCCTCAAGCACAATGAGGGTGAGAACAAAGTACCGTTTAAAAATACCAAAATTAGTCAACTTTGGTTGCTGTTTTCTGTCATCTTGGAAAGGGTTAATTTCAATCACTTTGCTTTGCTATATGCAGTGATACTTAATAATAGCATCCATTGTTGTAAGTTATACTCTGAGGCTTAATCCAACGTATGCTTTCGCCACTTAAAGAATGGTACTGCCCGAAAAAAATTTATTTTTAGTGAGTTTTGCAAATTTCTGTACTCATTTGTCCAAAAACAAAAATGAAAGAGCTCATTGTATTTTCCATAACTGCATTCAAAAATCCATGGGAAACAAATTTTGTGTTATATGTTTTGGCGTCTCACTTTAACCAAAACCAGTTTTGACTCACAATAACTAGTCTGGTCAGAAAAACTTGCAGTTTTTGGTACTCATTTTGTCAAAACAGAAAGCATCCATCCCACATGCTCTCCGTGCATTTATTCAGTACTTGCTGGGTAACAAATTGTCTGTTATGTAGTTTGCTGCCACACCGCAGCCAGTACCAGTTTTGGCCATACAAATGAGTACAGTCGGACAAAATTCTATTTCTGATTAATTTCTTTCTTTTCTGTACTCCGTTTCCCTGGACAGGATTGGCATTGTCCATTCTCCTTTGAATATATTATATGTTACAGGGAAACAAATTTTCTGTAACACGTTTTGGTGTCACACATAATTCAATACATGTTTTGACAGCATTATTGAGAACAAGAAGAGGTCAAACGAGATTCCACGATTATCTGTCACCCCAGGGTGTCTAAAAATTGTTTTTAACTGTATCATTAAAGTTCCTTTATTGATGTCCTGAGAAAGGTAGGTATAGTATCTTAAATGACTCGGTTTGATAAAAAAATTGGGTAAAACCATCATTATTGGTGGAGAGGGTTAATATCAATATTTTTGGCCGACAAAAGGAGTTACGTTTGTTTGACACACACCCATTGAGTGATGCGACTATTTGAAAACAGCCCATTTTATCTCAAATTTATCTGAGAGTTTGATGTTTGGCAGCCTGTGTGTGTATGGGGGGGGGGCGGGGTAACAAATGATTACTGGAATATTTTTTTCTGTGCAACTTGCACACCAAGACCTGCGAATGGCCATTTTTATTTTTTCTTGGAAATCTACAAGACGTTTTTAAGGAAATCCAGGGAAAACTTGCATGAATTTTTAAGCTTTTGATGGGTATCGTTGTTTAAGCAGCCCAAAACGGGTTAAGGCTTAGTTTTCCTGAATACCCGTATTCCTTACAAAAAATATCCTCCGTGAACTCCACTTCCAATAAAGGAAGTTATATTTATCTCTCCGCTTTACCTTGGGTACTGTGGGTGGCCGAAACAGCCTATTTTATCAACGTTTCTTTGTTTGAGAGTATGTGGAGGGTTAACACACGGTTACCCTAATATTTTGTCCATGCATCTTGTAATGTCACACCAAGACCCACGAGGGGCAAATGTTTCTTGTAAATCAACAAGATGTTTTTGGAGAAATCCGAAAACATGAATTTTTAAGCTCAGAAAAGTATGAAATTAATCGGAAAATGAATTTTGTCTGGCTATACTCATATTTGTATGGCCAAAACTGGTACTGGATGAAGTGTGGCAGCACATAACACGTCTAAATATTTGAGGGTTATCGCTCTTTAACAAATCCAAATCGGGTTAACGCTTGTTTTTTTAATAACCTTTTTACTTACAAAATTGGTCATCGATGAATTCCACTTCCAATAAAGGAGATTATGTTTATCTCTCAGGTACATATTGCGTGCAGTGGGTGCCCGAAAATAGCCCATTTTCTTACAATTACGATGATTGTTAACAAATGCTTACCGGAATATTTTGTACGTGCAACTTGTAATGTCACTCGAAGATTTGCAAATGGTCAAGGGTTATCTCTCATTAACCAGCCCAAATTGGTTGGTTAAAGTTTTTCGACTTTTGAATACCCCTACTACTTACTAAAATGTTTCTCTATAAATTTTGCGTTCGATAAAAGAATGTATCTTTCTCTCGGGCCTACCCATTTCATCAAAATTTCGATGTTTGGCAGGGTTAACAAACGCTTAGCCATGTATATCTTGTATGTCAATTGTTGTGCCAGTCACGTCTAATAATGCTGAATGTTTAAAAAAAAATCTGCAAGACACGTTCTGAGAAAGTGATGATAAACACTATTTTTGACAGTTTTTTTACCAATCCTGGCAAAAGAAGGGTTAATCGAAAATTCCGCGTTGATACATTTTTAGATTTTGTGTCCCTCTATGCGTGTGCAAAATCGAACGGACAAAATGTGTGAAAAAAAAACTAAAAAAAAAAATAATAATCCGTAGAAAAACAAGAGTCTTTTCCAGAGAGAAAAACTTAAAAAAAGAAACATAATAATCTGTAGAAAATCACGAGTCTTTTCCAAAGGGAAAAGCCTGATGACTGATTGTTTCATATACAATACAGTCTGCCATTTCACATTAAAAAGATGGGAAAGTCCGTAATTTGTCCAACAAATCACAATTCTCTAGTTAGGCTTTTGCCTCTGCAAACGACTCCTGTTTTTCTACGGATTTTTTTTTTTTTTTTTTTGGGGGGGGGGGGGGAGTTCAGTACAATTCAGAAGCCATTTTCGAACCGATTTACACACACTTTTGTACACGCATAGAGGGGTACAAAATCCAAAAATGTTCTAAAAAGCGGAATTTTCAATTTAACTCTTATTTCGCCAGAATTGACAAAAAAGTCAAAATTAAGGTTTGTCGGCACTTTCTCAAAATGCGTCCTGTAATTTTTTTTTTTTATATTCATCATTCTTAGCCCTGAATGTGACATGACTATTGACATACAAGAGATATTAGGCAATGCATTTGTTAACCCTCCACAGGCTGCCAAACATCGAAATTTTATGAAATGGGCTGTTTTCAGGCCCCCACAGCACCCAAAGGATACATGAGAGATAAACATAACTTCCTTTATTAGAAGTAGGATTTACCGAGGATCATTTTGTATGTAATAAGGGTATTCAGAAAACCAAGCATTAAGCAGTTTTGGGCTGGTTGAACTACAATACACCTCAAAAGCTAAAAAAATCATGTTTTCTGTGGATTTCTCTAAACGAGTCTTGTAAATTTTCAAGAGAAAATGGCCATACGTAGGCTTTGATGTGACAATATAAGATGTATGAACAAAGTATTCCCGTAAGCATTTGTTAACCATCCACGGGATGCTAAACGTCAAAATGGTGATAAAATGGGTTGTTTTTGGATACCAGCAGCACCCAAAGCGTATGAGACAAAGGTACCTTCTTTTATCTAACGCAAGATTTATAGGGAAACATTTTTGTAATTAGTAAGAGTATTCAAAAGTCTAAATTTTACCCCATTTTGGGCTGGTTAAAGAGACATACCCCTTAAAAGCTTAAAATTCGCGTTTTCTGTGGATTTCTCTAAAGACATCTTGTAAGTTTTTAAGGAAACTCGACTATTCGTAAGTCTCGGTATGACATTACAAGTTGCATGGATAAAATATTCCGGTCAGCGTTTATTAACCCTCTACAGGCTGCCAAGCGTCGTAATTTTGATAAAATGGGCTGTTTCCAGGCACCCACAGCACCCAATGTGCACCCCAAAGATAACCATATTCTCCTTTGTTGGAAGTGGAATTCGCCGAGGACCGTTTTGTAAGTAATCAGAGTATTCTAAAAACCAAGCCTTAACCCGTTTTGGACTGCTAAAACAGCAATACCCATCAAAAGCTTACAAAATTCATGTTTTCCCTGGATTTCTTTCCAAACACCAACAGCACCCAATGGGTAGGCCACATAGAAACATAACTTCTTTTAGAGAACGCAAACTTTATAGAGAAAATGTTTTGTAAGTAGTAAGGCTATTCAAAAAGTCTTAACCCATTTTGGGCTGGTTAAAGAGATATCCCTTAAAAGTTTACATTTCCCGTTTTCTGTGGATTTCTCTAAAAACATATTATTGATTTCCAATTAAAATTGGATCGTAGATCTTGGTGTGACATACTATTTGTGAGGACAAAATATTCCAGTGTGTGTTAACCTCCACATACTTCCAAGAATCATAATATTCAGAAAATGGGTCATTTTCCTGCACCCACAGCACAAATGTGTACGTGGGAGATGAACATAATCTCCTTTATTGGAAGTTCACTTCCCCGAGAACCATTTTTCTAAGTAATAAAGGTATTCAAAAAACCAAGCGTTAACCCATTTTGGATTGGTTAAAGAGCGATTCTCCGCAAAAGCTTAAAAATTCAGGATTTCTCTAAAAACATCTTGTACATGTAGGTTATCAAGAGAAAATGGTCATTGATAGGTCTTGGTGTGACATTACCAGTTTCATGGACGAAATATTCCGGTAAGCATTTGTTAACCCTCCACGGGCTGCTAAATGTCAAACTTTTGAAAAAATAGTCTGTTTTTGGACACCAACAACACCCAATGAGAATGTCATAGGGAAACCTAGCTCCTTTTACCGGACGCAAAATTGATAGAGAAAACGTTTTGTAAGTGGTAAGTGTATTCAAAAATCGAGGTCTTATCCCATTTTCGGCTGGTTAAGGAGAGACACACTTAAAGAGCTTAAAATTCCCATTTTCTGTGGATTTTACCAAAAACATCCAATAGGTTTTCAATAAAAATTGATCAGGTCTTGGAGTGACATTACAAGTTACTTGGACAAAATATTCCGATAAGCGTTTGTTAACCCTCCACAGGCTGCCAAGCATCACAATTTTGAGAAAATGTGCTCATCTTGGGCACCCACTTCACCCAAATGTGTACCTGAGAGATAAACATATCCTCCTTTATTGGAAGTGGAATTCACCGAGGATTATTTTTTTACGTAATGAAGGTATTCACAAAACCACGCATTAACCCACTGGGGCTGGTTATAGAGCGATACCACTCAAAAGGTTAAAAATTCATGTTATCCGAGAATTTCTCTAAAAACATCTCGTAGATTTTCAAGAAAAGTTGGCCATTAGCAGATCTTAGTGTAACATTACAAGCAGCATGGACAAAATATTCCAGTAAGAAATTGTTAACCTTACGCAGGCTCTCAAACACCCAAATACTGATAAAATGGGCCGTGTTTGCGTACCCACAGCACCAAAGATAAGAGGAGAGATCAACATAGGTGGGAGTGGAATTCACTGAGAATTATTTTTATAAATAATAAGGATATTCAAAAAACAATCCTTAACCCGTTTTGGGCTAGTTAAATCATCATACCCATCAAACGCTTAAAATTCATGTTTTCCAAGGATTTCTCTGAAAACATCTTGAACATTTTTAAGAAAAATGGCCATTCGCAGTTCCTGGTGTGACATTACAAGTTGCGTGGAAAAATGTTCCTGTTAGCACTTGTTAACCCTCTACAATCTGCCAGACATCAATATTTTGGATACATTTGAGATAAAATGGACCATTTTCAAATAGCCACAACACTCAGTGGGTGTGTGTCAAACAAACATAACACCTTTTGTCGGCCATTGGCTTGTCGGACGACGATATTCATATTAACCTTCTCCACCATTAATTATGGTTTTAACCTAAACATTTTTTTCTCAAACTAATAATAATAATTTATCTTCTAGAGCGTAAAACCACAAATATTGCTCTAAAACACTTGACAGAAATACATACACTTTTCTGAAATAAAGAGTCACAACTGTTTTGGTTGCCTCTTACAGAAGTTCAGGAGAATGCTTCAGTGAATAGGAAAGTTTTAAGACATCGAGAGTTTCTGAAATTCTGACACTAATTGGCGGGGAATTCCACAATCTGGGACCCACGATGGAGAACACACGATCATGAGCCTGATTAGATCTGCTAAAAGGTACAGATAGTTGAATTTGGTTTTTAGATCTGAGACTGCGTGATGGTTTATATACAGTGTGGAGCTCTTGCAGGTGAACTGGAGCCAGTTTGTGGATACATTTGAATACTAAGATCAATATTTTGAAATCAATTCTCTGTTTAACTGGAGGCCAATGTAGTTGTCTTAAAACAGGTGTTATGTGTTAAGAGCGTTTGGTACCAGTAATTATTCTAGCAGCAGTATTCTGAACTTTTTGAAGCTTCTGAATCAGGCACTGGGACAGCCCCACTAACACTGAATTACAATAGTCTGGTTGTGAGGTGATGATGGAGTGCACAAGTTTTTCAACTGCTGACTGGTTAAGATAAGGTCGCAGTCTTCCAACATTACGAAGCTGCCAGTAGCATTTTTGACATATTTTATTGATATGGATGTCTAATTTTAAATTTGAGTCCATAATCAGTCCAATATTCCTGGCCGATTCACTTTTCACAGTGATGTTGTTTCCAACCAAAATTGATGTAACAGAGGGTGTAGGCATGCGAACCTCGGATATCACTAAGAATTCAGTTTTAGAGTCATTCATTTTCAGTTTAAAGTCTATCATCCATTCCCGCACAAGATTTATGCAAGTTTCCATGTTATTGACAGCGGTGAATGAGTCACTTGGAACAGATGGTTTAAATGTGATGTACAGTTGGGTGTCGTCTGCGTACAGATGATATGAGATGCCATGCTTTTTAAGAAGGCGACCCAGAGAAGAAGTGCACAGAGCAAACAAGTGGGGTCCAAGAACTGAGCCCTGAGGAACACCACACCTTAACGTCCTGCTTTCTGAACCGATCTCATTGATATATATTTGTTGACTGCGACGTTCTAGATATGATGCAAACCAGTCATATGAGACTACTATACCCACCTTTCTCATGACATCAATAAAGAAACTTCAGTGAGATATTTAAAAACAATCATCAGACACTCTGGGGACATGGAAACTCATGGAATCTCATCTGAAAAAGCCATGATTCTCTAGAATCATAAAGTCTAGTTTTATAATGAATTTTCTCAGCTCGTCGTCTTTAATAAGCATGGATACAAACCGACTTTACTAAACACCAGGTGTGAGCCCATGTTTTCTGGTGGACATGTAGATGATTCTAATAATTCTTAATATATATGTTTACTTTTCAGTTATATTTTTGTCTGTTCCCAACAACGATGAGCGGCGAGTTCTACTGCAAGCTTATAGAGATGGCATGTGTAATGGCGATTACATTTTCATCACACCTAATTTACTGCCTCCGGATGGAGTTTTCACTCCATGGTATCGAGGCGATTCATTGGACGAAGAGGCCAAGGAAGCATATAGATGCATGTTTTCTGTAAGTGAAATTAGGACAACACAAATGACAATTAATTTCGTCAATTATTTATTGGCACTTTACGCCACATCACCATCTAAGGCTATGTCGTGACGATAAAGAGTTATGACAACTTTCATAAAATAAAAAAAAAGCTTTAACCCTTTGCCCAACGTAACGGTCAAAACCGGCCAGCGCTATTCACAAAAATTGTCAATTAATTTTCATTATTTGTTTCATTTTTTGTCTCAAAAACATAGGTTATGACCCCTCTTTGGAACGAGCTCGTCGAGCTCGTTCCAAAGAGGGGTCATAACCTATGTTTTTGAGACAAAAAATGAAAAAAAATTAGTTAATGAAGAATTTTTTTTGCAAGTGTCGTCTGCTTTTCGTGTTAGGTAAAGGGTTAAATCGTGGCATGAGGAATAAATAAGTAGTGAGAACAATAATGAGGAAACGATACCAGAAGTGTATGGAATATTGTGTGAATGGAAATGATCAATAGACATGAAGTGAAAATCTTGCTTAAAAGAATACAAAACAATTTAAAATTTATTAAAAGGTTGATTTGCTTGAAAAACGACAGAATCTTGTGTACTCTGACGTTTCAAAATAGGTCCCGAAGAGATCCGACCTTCTAATAATGCCGACTGACAAGATTTATTTATTTACTTATTGGTGTTTAAGGTCACATACTTATGCACAGTGGCTAATCGCGACCGTGACAGTTTTACGGGTGGGGGGAAGCCGGAGTTCCTGGAGAGAACCACCGAGCATCGACGACCAACTATCAGCTTCTCAACATTCTAACTTTGTTCAAGCTCCGTCAAGCAGGGTTGAGGCGGCTGAAGACATGTGCACCATCGACGTGCAGTACGCCTTAGTACATGGCGTCATCGTGACCCCATGTAGGCAACCGGGATAAAGTGCCTTGCCCAAGGACATAACGCGGGTCATCCCGGACGGGGATCGAACTCGGGACCTCTAGCATAGAAGTCCAACAGTCTACCACTGATCCACCGCGCTCCCTATTGACAAGAATAAAATCTGTACAGTGCATAAGGAATGTCAACACTTACTGGCATGGAACACATGGGCGGCGGAATCTCGATAAAAGTGGAGGGGCACAAATTTACAATGCTACCCTGGTTCGACCCAGTGTGAGAAAGTTACAATCGTATTGGTAAATGTACCGTGACTCGCTATAGTCGCTCGTTTAGATGAATATGCCGCTGTGTGGACACTGTCCTGTCCGTTTCTTTTACTTCAACCATCTTCCAACCCGAAGGCCAGCCTTCGGGTTGGAAGGTAGCTGAAGTAGAAGGAACGTACCGAAGCGACCGACAGTGGGATTCTTTGGCTAAATATTGTTTGAATTGCAAATAATGTTACAGGAATGCCTATATTTTGACACGTGTGCATGCGCCGATTTTAACTAATTGTGTAACGGCAAAAATATATGTGGAAAAAAGTGGAGGGGCCCGTGCCCACTGTACCCCCTGGCTTCGCCAACCCTGAAGGAACATATACTAGTCGCATATTACCCCTGAACAAAAAGTAATGTGTAAGTCTCGTAAGACCAATATTACATCATGTCAAAATAACAAGAGTCTTCTACAGAGGTTATTAGTCGAGTCATTAGCATCACTTATTATAGGTTGGAAAGTCTGGAGCTTGTTATTTGTTCATCCACGCCATTTCGCTTGTCACACAGATTTGATGAATTATTGATTTTAATCTTCTATAGTTCGAGTAACGTTTTTTGGTCAGCACCGCAATCCGCGCTACCAACTACCTTTAGAAGGATGAGTTCCCTTTTGCATTTCATTCTGAGTTGTTTTACATGAGAAGTAAAATTCGATTTATTATCAAACACTAAACCTAAGAATTTCACTTCTCTAACAATATTAATGATATTGCCATATATTTGCAATTCCAGGACAATGTGGTCTTTTGAAGCTTGCAGAAATGAACACAGTTCGTTTTAGTCTTCGAAATTTTAAAACCGTTTCTGTAGCTTATTTCTGAATTTT
Organism: Pictodentalium vernedei; assembly: GCA_031216915.1. Taxonomy (NCBI): domain Eukaryota; kingdom Metazoa; phylum Mollusca; class Scaphopoda; order Dentaliida; family Dentaliidae; genus Pictodentalium; species Pictodentalium vernedei. The sequence goes on from CM062294.1 coordinate 82,325,170, forward strand.
GTTTAAACATAACGGATCTTTGCGTTCAATGACAAGCATGTTTTACTGATATAGCCAATGAAAACATCATCTACCATATTCCCATTTGCTTCGATGGTGCCATTGATTTTTTATCAGAATACAGGGTAACATATTATGTAGAATACCACCCCGCCGAACTTCCAATTCTTGTGCGTGTGGATCAGATAATGTGGACCCAACATCATGAACTTTATAAATATTATTAGGAAACGATCACCAGAGAATGCAAGCAGACGAAACAGCCGACTTTTGCGGGCTAACATACAAAAAATATATTTATTCTTGTAAAGTGAGAAAATGTCCATCTGAATGTATCACCTTTTTGAGTTTTTTTTTAATTAAAAAACGACAGAAATGCTTTCCTTACCAGCATATTCAAACAGAACGACAGAAGCAATAGATTTAAGATGGAACCTAATTGATAAAATTCTTGGATTAAGCATTACCAGTGTATAGGTCTGTTCAACCATATTGCTTATTTCAACTTCTATTTTCACCCAGACACAGTTCGTGTTTTCTGCGGCGGAAGGAATCCATTGCTCCTGTCAGGACTCGCCCAAAATCTTCCGTTCTGCTTTGCCAGGGCCCAGCAGGATGAGGATTTTGGCAATTCTCATAGGCAATATAATAAGAGAGATAGCTATTTGTTGCTCTCTTAACCCTTTTCCTTGGATTGTATTTATCTTTTAAACTTGTCTTCATATCGTCGGCTGGAGGAAGAAATAATCCTTGCTTCACTGGTTCAACTACAGAGAGTGCAGAACACTTGTTATAAACAATTTAAATGAGATTCTTTGGCCACAAATGTTTCTCCGCTTCGCACAGCAGAACCCCCCCCCCCCCCCCCCCCACACACACACACACTTTCTCTCTCTCTCTCTCTCTCTCTCTCTCTCTCTCTCTCTCTCTCTCTTCTCTCTCTCTCTCTCCCTCTCTCTCTCTCTCTCTCTCTCTCTCTCTCTCTCTCTCTCTCAGCTCTCTCTCTCTCTCTCTCTCTCTCAGCTCTCTCTCTCTCAGCTCATTTAAAAGATGAGCGAACAGAATTTTGCCACGAATGTTCATTTCTAATCTGTTTATGTCATCTACAAATTGTCGCCTGAATGAGGGTAGTTCTCTGTTCAACTGGATCGTTGAGCATGCCGGTGTAACAGGAATGGAAGTCCGTAGGAAAATTAGTCCCTCTGGACTATTATTCCGCTGAATTATAGTCCTAGGTCTAACATTGCTAGGAATAGTAGTCCGGCGGACTACTATTCCTAGAAATGTTAGACCTAGACTATAATTCCGCGGAATAATAGTCCAGATGGACTAACGTTCCTACGGACTTCCATTTCTTTTACACCGGTATTTATGCGACAATGGAAAACACTGCCAAATTAAAGACTATAAATGTGAGCCGAATCGTAAGAAGTAATATTCCCAATTGTTGTCTTTCCACTCGCTCATCCCACCCTGTTTCGTTTCCTCTCAACCCCTGTCTTGTGATTGTTTTTGTTTGTTTACATACTTTTCCTATTTTATTGTTATAATAAAGCAAGAAGAAATTTTGTAACATACGTTAGCCATGGCACAATTTGTATCAATAATTTGTACTAATAGTCCTGTCACGAAATGTGCACAAATAGCGCGGCGACATGCGTGCTAATATGTGTGCTATAACCATAGTAAGGCTATCATATGGCCTGCACACAAGCGATGTTTCAGTCAATGGACCTCCGGATAACCCGGAGGTCCATTGGCAGAAACATTGCTTGTACTTGCTATGAGTAACCACAAGAATCTCCAGTGCTTTGGATGCCATTCGATATGGAAATTGCGCGCAATTCCGACGCGCAATTAAGCCAAGAAAAGCGCACAGTTCATGACAGGACTTCTAGTTTTAACTGAAGGAGCGGAGGGGGATTTAAGTGTTTAGCACTTGTCCTCCAATCCATTTTGCAATATTTGTGCAAATAAAATATGTTTAAACTGAACTAAAAAAAATAACTTTGAAGTAGACAATTATTTATATACAAATCTGTTACAGCTATGCACTTTAAAACACTGTACAACATTTTATATCCGAATAAAAGTATAAAAAACAAAACTTTATAAAGAGGAATACTCCCTCTCAACTCCGTGTTAAAAAGATCTTTTGAAATCTCATACTTCCAACTTGTATCATATGCTTTCTCCAAGAAGACAGCGACCACGTGTTTTTTTTTCTCTCGAAGGCATTTCTGATGAATGTTTCATGTCCAACCAGATTATCCACAGTTCGTCTCTGGCTTCTGAAACCACACGGATCCTTCACAAATGGATTGTTTGATTCCAGAACCAGACAAATCGACCATTGGACATCAACCAATGCTCTTTCTCCACCAGCAAAAATGTCCAACACGAAGTGACCCCAGGCTGTCGAAAGTGTCGATAAACCCCAATAAATAAGTAAATAAATAAATAAATAAATAAATAAATAAATAATTGTCTTATATTTGGCATCGATTCAAGCATTCGAATATATAGAATAAACGTATAGTGTTTTCAAGTAAAAGATTTATCCTACGAGTAGCATAAATATTTTTCTTGAAAACACTATACGTTTATTTTGTTTATCCAATAAATAATTTATAGGGCAGTCGCGGCGAAATCGTCCTGTTACTCGCAGCAAAACACTACGAGAAGTGAGGTGCACATTGGTCCAATTCGCTCGACCAGCAAAATTGACAAAAATAAACAAGGCGCTATAATACATTTTTGTCTAAAAATAATTCCCCTACACACTTGAGCTACTCTTGCAAAAATACTTTATTATATGAGCAGTGTGTGGTGTGTTTTCAGCTGGCATTGTGTAATACTTTCAAAAAGATTTAAAGAAATCAACAATCGAACTATTAATTATGCTAGACAAATGTGGTAGAGGCCAGAGGTCAACAAGTCCGTCGATACTTGGGGAATAAATTCTTTCATTGTTAAAAGCTATGGGGAAAATTTATCACCCTACTAGGTGAATAAAGCAAACATTTATGCAAGGCCTTTATTGTTCAAATAAACGACCATTTATGGGATAAATATTTGAATCAGCCAGCAGGTATGAAACATACGTCTTGTTATTTCAGATTAACACGCGTTTCAAGACCAAAGTGTATTTATGGTGATCGCTTGACATAACCACAACCGGAAGCTTAATATATCCATTCTATGGTCAAACTCTGTGCCAGGAAGCGACTAATGTATCCATTCTATTGTCAAGATCAGTGCAAGAATTTAATCTACTGAGGAATAATTTTTCGTTTTTCCAGTAATTTATTTTTTATTCAAGGTATCCATCTATCTGGAAGCAAACGACAAAGAATTCAGAGACCTAGTGGCAAACAAGTCAGCTGAAGCTCCATTTTATGATGACTGGTCTTTACAGAATGGACAGACTGTGAGCTTATTTTTGTTTTGGGTTCCTTTTCTCGTTCTTATAATGCACGTTGAGAGTGTATTATTACTAAATCACCTGCAGAGTGGAGATTCCACCCGGGCAATAATTGCAAATTTACTGCAAAGCATAACCAGCACCAGCAAAGTTTCAGCCAATGGACCTCCGGGTTAAACCCGGAGGTCCATTGGCTGAAACATTGCTTGTGTTTTTTGTCGATATGTACAAAATTTGAAAGTTATAGCTTGGGTGGCAACTCCACTCCGCGGGTGATTTAGTTACAATCCACTCTCCACGTACATGTAGATGCATAGAGACGATAGATGATTATTGGTATTTCAGAATAACCGTATTGGTTCTCGCAATGACCACAGCGACCGACAGCTTATGACCCTTTACCCACCGTAACGGCCAAAAAGGCCAGCGCTATTCTCAAAAATCGCAAATTAATTTTCATATTTTTTTTCATTTTTTGCCTCAAAAACATAGGTTATGACCTCTCGTTGGAACGAGCTCGTCGAGCTCGTCCCAACGAAGGGTCATAACTTATGTTTTTGAGACAAAAAATGAAAAAAAAATAGTTATTGAAGATTTTTTTGTAGGTGTCGTCTTCTTTTCATGTTGGGTAAAGGGTTAAAATACTTCACACGTTTCAGCAGCATATATAGATGATCACAATGATTCCAACTGAACATAATCTTTATTTCGATAATGAATGATCTAGTGTCACCATACACACACGTCATGCACACACGCTTGGGTGTGTCGTTTTCCTCTGAACAATCTTTTGTTCTACCAAAGGAGTACACGTGCAAATGTAATTAAATTTTATCTTTTTTATATCGGTTTTACTGCACCAATTATCTCTGAACTGGCCCACAAACTATCTGCTATCCTAAAACTGAAGGCTGATTGTATCACGCCAGTGAAAATTATGTTGTCGGTTATTCTCAAAGCGAGAGTAATCCTTGAAACACAAGAGATTAAAAATTCTGGTGCTGATAAACTTTTTTCTGAGAACTATTGTCTTCTTCTATTTACAGGGTGGAAGGTATGCCAGTTATCTACACGATGCCATAATACTTTACGGTATGTGGTTGAACTACTCAGTTACAAATAATGTGAACCACCGAGACGGTAGAGCCCTATTTCAGTTCACAAAGAACGTTTCGTTTGTTGGTAAGTAAAGTAAAAGATTGCTGAAACGTTTAGACTAAGAAATGAAGGTTATCCTTTTGCGTCGCATTACAACACATTACTGATAGCCCAGTGCCGCTGAGGGAAAATATGGGCCCCGGGGGGATCAATTAGATGGTACAACCTGGGCCCTCTTGTTTCAAACCCAACTTACCAAGGACCCATGAAAATATTCACCCTTCGCCCGACTGATATCTATTATGACTCAATTGCCTCTCAAAGACAAGATTGTATTCCACAAGAAAACGGTAAGAATTATTTATTTATTGGTGTTTAAGGTCACATACTTATGCACAATGGCTAATCGTGACCGTGACAGTTTTACGGGTGGAGGAAGCCGGAGTACCCGGAGAGAACCACCGAGCAACGACGAGCAGCTGTCAGCTCTCCAACATCGTAACTCTGAACTCTGCACCGCAGCACAGGCAGGGTTAGATTGGTTGAAGACATGCGCACCATCGACGTGCAGTACGCCTCAGTACACAGCGTCATCGTGCCCCCATGTAGGCAATCGGGGTGAAGTGTCTTGCCCAAGGACACAACGCGGTTGCCGCAGGTGGGATTCGAACCGAGAACCTCTCGGCTTGCAGCCTGCACCTCTACCAACTGAGCCACCGCGCCCCCGAACGGTAAGAAGGGATACATATAACTGACAAGGAATATGGAAGCGGGACATCTTTATAACCGAATTACAGAACAGCATATTGTGGTCGGATAGACTCTTGATGTATCTAATAACTTGGACAGTTCTTGAAAGGAATATATGCTTACTAGTGAATTCGGTGGCCCGCCTGTCGATTCACGCAAACTGGGCATTGAAAAAAGCTCGCAAACTAGCTATCTCGGGTGGCGCGGCTTCGTCCTCTCGAGCCCTCCCCCCCCCCCGGACCGACGGGCCCCGGGGTTACTACCCGGCTCCTCCCCCCCCCCCCCCCGACGGCCCTGTGATAGCCATTGGACGTCTCCAGACAATGCAAGAATAATTTTGGTCATGCAGCTGTGAACATTAGAATTTGTAAAAATGTTTTATATAGACCAGCCTATTTTAACTCTTTACCAAACATGAAAAGCAGACGACACTTGCAAACAAAATTCTTGAATAACTAATTTTTTTCATTTTTTTGTCTCAAAAACATAGGTTATGACCCCTCATTGGGGTCATAACCTATGTTTTTGAGACAAAAAAAATGAAAAAATTAATTTGAGAGTTTTGTGAATAGCGCTGACCGGTTTTGGCCGTCATGTTGGTTAAAGGGTTAAACAATGAGATCATGGAAACTACCGACGCAACTGGAAGGCTGTCGAAGATGTAGAAATATAAAGCTCTCGGGTCAGTGAAGAATGAATAAAAGTTGTAAAAGGAAGGAAGGATATTCACTAGTAAAAATCGGCCATCGGTTATATATGATTATTATACTATTAAATCGCTTGGACCTCATTGGTCAGGAACGCAAACGTTGAGCTCGTTCAAATGAGGGGATCATAAGCTTTTTACTCAAAAATGAACAAAAATAGTTCTTCGAGAATTTTGTTTGCAAGTGTCGTCTGCCTTTCGTGTTATGTAAAGGGTTAAAGAATTTAGTTTGATGTCTGCGAAAAACGAGCATGATGTGCACACTTTTCACGACCATGAAAATTGAATATCTACTGCATATTTTTGTTTTCGTTGAAAAAAACAAAACACTAATATTACAAAACTGATACTGTTTTACTAGTTTCCGTGCTAGACTTCTGGTAAACACCAACACCTTTAGTGATATTATAAGTTATATCCGCCAACATGTACGGTATAGGGGGATGTCATACCTGGATGTCGGTTTCCAAACGCCGAGCCGCCGGCGAGGTGTTTAACCCTTTACCCAATGTGACGACCAAAACCGGGCAACGCTATTCTCAAAAATCCCCAATTAAGTTTCAATATTTTTTCATTTTTTGTCTCAAAACATAGGTTATGGCCCTCATTGGAACGAGCTCGTTCCAATGGGGGGTCATAACTTATGTTTTGTGGACAAAAATGAAAAAAAAATTAGTTATTCAAGTTTTGGGGGTTTTTTTGCAAGTGTCGTCTGATTTTCATGTTAGGTAAAGGGTTAAATGAGACATCCAGGTACTACATCCCCATAGACCATACATGTTGACGGAGATAAAGTTTTTGTCCCGTTTGAAAATAAAAACATAGTGGAAACAAATTCGCGTACCCTTATCCCTTACAAAAATAACCATCAGTGAATTCCACTTCCAATAAAGGAAGTTATGTTTATCTCTCCGCTACACGTTGGGTGCTGTGGGTACCCGAACACAGACCATTTTATCAAAATTTCGATGTTTGAGGGCATGCGGAGGATTAACAAACGCTCACTGGAATATTTTATCCATGCAACTTGTAATTCCACACCAAGACCTGCGAAAGGTCAATTTTTCTTGAAAATCTACAAGATGTTTTCTACAAGATGTTTATAGCGAAATCCTCGGAAAACATGATTTTTTAAGCTTTTTATGAGTGTTGTTTTTACCCGTACCAAAACGGGTTAACGCTTGGTTTTTTGAATACCCTTATTAGTTACAAAAATAATCCTCGGTGAATTCCACTTCCACACAAGTAGGTTATATTTATCTCTCAGTTCCATGCTGGGTGCTGTGGGTGCCGGAAGACAGGCCATTTTCTCAAAATATCAATGTTTGAGAGCCTGTAGTGGGTTCGCAAACGCTTACTGGAATATTTTGTCCATGCAACTTGTAATGTCACTCCAAGACCTGCGAATGACGATTTTTTCTTGAAAATCTACAAGAGTAGTATGTCTCGTATGTTTGAGTCCTCATTTGGATGACCCCGGTGGATGACCCCGGAAGTGACGTCATGTCACGTGACGTAGTGGCGCCATGTTGTGTTGTCATGGTAACCCGCGTGAGCGGCCATGTTGTGACGTCATCTCCATAGTGATACGTGGTGTGAGTGCGCATGCGCAGCGCGTGTTGTTAGGGTGACACGTGTTTCCGTCGTCCATGTTGGATACTGGAGGCCGCCATCTTGGTTTCTATGGTAGCACGTGATTGCTATGTTACTCAAAGGCCTACAATAGGACAGGGGTATGTTCGGTGGGTATGTTCGATTGAATCGGAGTAAATCTAATTACCACAAACAATCCGACAATCCTTCCAAATCACCAAAATCCACCCCAACTTTTACTATTATTTCAGAATTCTCTGCTTCTATCTATATATGCAATAGTTTTCGCCTATCTGGCCACGTTCCTTTGTTCTGGAGTATACTCCAGTAGCGTAGAAGAGCCTATTAGTTGGAACAGTTTATCTTATTACTACTATATTTAGCTTTTCTGGTCTATTCTTGTTAGTTCTGACCCTATTCCAAGTACTCTTGTTGTTTCATTTATCTAGATCACTTATAACCAATCAGATTGCTTGCTTTCCCATAATCTGTATGCAGAGTTATCTTCCCTGTGTATAATAAACGCCTATATCCAATGGCCACATCCCATGGGATCCCATTTTTGGGAAACACCCGTGGCTATGGAATCCCTTTTTTGTCGTATGAGGCCATGAGGGCTATGTAAAAGCCCTCAATGAGTCCTCATTTATTATCCCTCATACCCTCATTGAAATTTGAGGTTATGAGGACCTTGAAAAATCCCTCAATGAGGTATAATTTACTACGACTCTTAGCCTCATTTCAGTATTTAATAGGTATATCCTATGGAATCCCATTTTGGAAAACGCCTGTGACTGTGGAATCCCTTTTTTGTCGTATGAGGCCATGAGGGCTATGTAAAAGCCCTCAATGAGTCCTCATTTATTATCCCTCATTGCCTCATTGAATTTTGAGTTATGAGGACCATGAAAAATCCCTCAATGAGGTATAATTTACTACGACTCTTAGCCTCATTTCAGTATTTGAGGATACCTATGGCCTGTATTGTATTATTCGAGGATACCTATCGAGGATACCTTTTGGAGAATCTCTTTTTTGTCATATGAGGCCATGAGGGCTATGTAAAAACCCTCAATGAGTCCTCATTTATTATCCCTCATAGCCTTATTGAATTTTGAGGTTATGAGGACCATTAAAAATCCCTCAATGAGGTATAATTTACTACGACTCTTAGCCTCATTTCAGTTTTTAACAGCCATATCCCCAGGCATCCCAATTTCGGCACCCCTTTTTGGAAAGAAAACATGGCCTTCGGCACCCCTTTTTGTCGTATGAGGCCATGAGGACCACGAGTAATCCCTCAATGAGAAGATCTAATGTAGTCTTACCAACCGCTACCATCTTGTCGCCAAAGCTCCAAGACCACTACTGGTCTATGGTCTCTCTGTCCTCTCATTAGCTTCTACAACAGTCTTGTTCTATTGCGGCCTTGTACCAGTACTATTGGCTTCTGTTATTCTGCCCTATATCTCATCCATTACTTTCTAGCTATACTATCTCAGTCTCGACTATAACATTGATCAAGGTTGAATCAGATTTCCTCTGTATGCATATCAGCATTCCGTAATTGAGATTCCTAGTCGAGTCTGTAAAATTTGGTTTCCGTGTTTTAACATCAACACTCGAGGGTATTCCTTTCCTATTGTAAGAATTTAGTTTAATGGGTTGTAGTTCATTCAGTTAAAATTCAGATCACCTTTCGTTATATTTTTATTAAGTTTAAAAATTCGTTCAGTTCAAAAGGGAGTGTTAATACCTTCATTTAGGTTATGGTTCAAAAATTCATTCAGTTCAAAAGGTGTTAATATTACATACCTTCATTAGGGTTATAGTTCAGAAATAAAGTTCATTCAAACAGTTCAAAGGGTTAACACTGGGTTATATTTAGGGGTTGTAGTTCATTTCAAACATTGGGTTATATTTAGGGGTTATAGTTCATACAGGTGAAAACTTTGTTATTGTCAATTCACTTCGATACCTTCATTGGGTCAGTTCTCTTCTATCTGTTCTGTTCACTTCGATCTTGGTTGTGTTGGATCTTTGTTCACTTTGTTCTGTTCCCATCTTGATTGTATTTGATCAGATCGGTTCAGTATGTCCAACTAGTTCGATCAATCCGACTAGTTTGACTTTCTTTCACTTTGTTATGTTTACTTCGATCTTGGTTGTGTTAAATCTTCGTTCTGTACCTTCGTTCTGTTGTAGTGGTTGGTTATCTCTGTTCAGAGTCTTGTTGTAGTTGTTGAATTGGGGTTATCAATCCTTTTCCATACCCTCGAGTGTTTATGTTAAAACACGGAAACCAAATTTTACAGACTCGACTAGGAATCTCAATTACGGAATGCCTGATATGCATACAGAGGAAATCTGATTCAACCTTGATCAATGTTATAGTCGAGACTGAGATAGGTATAGCTAGAAAGTAATGGATGAGATATGGGGCAGAATAACAGGAGCCAATAGTACTGGTACAAGGCAATGGAACAAGACTGTTGTAGAAGCTAATGAGAGGACAGATAGACCATAGACCAGTAGACAAGATGGAAGCGGTTGGTAAGACTACATTAGATCTTCTCATTGAGGTATTACTCGTGGTCCTCATGGCCTCATACGACAAAAAAGGGGTGCCGAAGGCCATGTTTTCCAAAAAGGGGTGCCGAAATTGGGGTGCCTGGGGATATGGCTGTTAAATACTGAAATGAGAAGTTATGTTTATCTGTAACATACCCACTGGGTGCTGTTGGTACCTGAACACATACCATTTTATCACAAATTTGATGTTTAGCAGCCCGTGTAGGGTTAACAAACGCTTCACGGAATATTTTGTCTATGCATCATGTAATGTCAGACAAAGGCCTGTTAATGGTCATTTTTTCTTGAACGTCTGCATGATGCGTTTGGAGAAATCGACCGAAAACGGGAATTTTAGGCTTTTAATGGGTATTTCTCTTTAACCCACCCAAATGGGTTAAGACTTAGATTTCTGAATACCCTTATTGCTTACAAAAATGTTTCCCTGTACATTTTGCATCTCATAAAATAATGTATCTCTCTCTGTGGCATAATCATTGGGTGCTGTTGGTGTCCAAAATCAGTCCATTTTATAAACCATTTTACGTTCAGCAAGCCATGGAGGGTTAACAAATGGTTACTGGAATGTTTTGTCCATGCAACTTGTAATATCACACCAAGACATGCGAATGACCATTTTTCTATTTTAAAAGTAATTGGTATGCGATAACCACTTTTGTAAAAAAGTTTACTGCAAAAGTGGTTGCGTACTTTCTTCAGTCACTACCATGTTTTAACTGGTGAATGGACACGTTATTCCATCGAACGACACACAAACATGTTTAGGTAAACTAGTCCCTCACCCCACCCCAATCTCCGACTATAAAATGGACGTCCGTGATTTATCACCGAAATGAGTTTATTACAATAATGGTTAGTTTATTACAAAAGTGGTTTTATTACAAAAGTGGTTGGTACGCGATAACCACTTTTGTAATAAAGTGTATTACATTTATTCCATTGAACGACACACAAACATGTTTAGGTAAACTAGCTCTCAACCCACCCCAATGTCCAACTATAAAATGAACGTCCGTGATTCATCACAAAAATAAGTGTGTTACAATAATGGTTAGTTTAGTACAAAAGTGGTTGGTACGCGATAACCACTTTTGTAATAAAGTTTATTGCAAAAGTGGTTACTTACTTTCTTCAGTCACTTCCAAGTTTCAACAGGTGAATGGAATGGACACGTTATTCCATTGAACGAAACACAAACATGTTTAGGTAAACTTGTCCCTAACCCCACCCCAATGTCCAACTATAGAATAGACGTCCGTGATTTATCACCAAAATGAGTTTATTACAATAATGGTTAGTTTATTACAAAAGTGGTTTTATTACAAAAGTGGTTGGTACGCGATAACCACTTTTGTAATAAAGTTTATTGTAAAAGTGCTTGCGTACTTTCTTCAGTCACTACCAAGTTCCAATAGATGAATGGACACGTTATTCCATTGAACGACACACAAACATGTTTAGGTAAACTAGCCCCTCACCCCTACCCAATGTCCAACTATAAAATGGTCGTCCGTGATTTATCACCGAAATGAGTTTATTACAATAATGGTTAGCTTATTACAAAAGTGGTTTTATTACAAAAGTGGTTGGTACGCGTTAACCACTTTTGTAATAAATTTTATTGCAAAAGTGGTTGTATTACAAAGGTGGTTGGTACATAGCAGTGATAGAAACATCCAATGCCTAAAAACGCAACGTACTTTATGTCAGCTCAATTTTTTACGGGAACTCCTTACAGTAATTATTGATACTATTAAGGCTTTTGCACTAGTAGTCTACTTAGATGGACCATCTCCATAACTGTCCAGAATATGCCTGTTAACAAGTACGCCGTCAGCGTGGTATTGGTTTGTGGAGTCTGCTGGCAACATCTACAAGTTGATGTGAGAAAATACAGCATATACTGATGCCATAGCTGGTTATATGTGTTATTGTAGTATCGATTATTGATTATAAATCTTATTTTTCAGGTAAATCGGGACCTGTGAGTTTTGATGACAACGGCGACAGGCAGCTAAGTTGGTTCATCCACAGCTTCAATTATCCAGATGGAGTGGGGCAGGTGATAGCCATAGCCGATACCAATGTACAAATCGACAAGGTGGGAGATGACAACAATAACCTTTTACCCAACGCAGACGATATCAAAATTTATTATTTTAAATATAATTTTTTTCAAATTTTTCGAAAAATGTCAACAAAACCATATCATGTGACCCCTCGTTGGAACGAGCTCGTCGAGCTCGTTCCAAAGAGGGGTCACATGATATGGTTTTGCTGCAATCTTTCGAAAAATAATATTTTTTCAGCTGCTGAATTTGCATATTACGCGGGCGGATGCGGGCGATTCGTTGGGTAAAGGGTTAAGTTTTGTTTGGTTTTTTTTAGTTTGAACCGGGAATATCTTGTTTTGGTGTAGTTTTTCCAAACTGTTCTTTTCATTTTTATATATATCTATCCTACACCTATTAATTTATAAAAGGGATTTCCACTGTTCTGCCTGTACGATACAAATAAAGTTGTACAGCACATGTAGTGATACAAAATACGTTCGATTTCGTTGCCAACATAAACAGAGAAGAAATCCGTCAAAATATATCACGTCAATCATTGGTCGAAGGCAACGAAGTCGAGGAAATTTCAAGTTCTTCATTTAGATTTTTTACTCGGAATATTTAAACAATCACGTTCGAGTCAAAAATTTACAAAATAAAAAGAACATTCCGACTGCTTGTTCCTAGACGAATACTTTCCGCAACTGATCAAATAATGATGGTGATGGGGAATGCTAAACTTATTTGCTATTTAAAAACGTTTTGATGTGTTATTCCCCGCTCTTTAGTCAATATTTGAGGTTCGATTATTGCGACCGTGACACTGATCGGTGTCACTTGGTTTCGACCAAATGAATACCGTAAAGAGTAAAAATCAATTTAGGGTTGGTACCCATCCAACTTACAGTGAGTGATGTCTTGTTGGCAACGAAGGAAACGCGGCAATTATCCAGTTATTATTTATTTATTTATTGGTGTTTAAGGTCACATATTTCTGCACAATGGCTAACCATGACCGTGACAGTTTTACGGGTGGAGGAAGCCGGAGTACCCGGAGAGAACCACCGAGCAATGGCGAGCAACTGTCAGCTCCCCAACATACCAACTCCACACAAGCAGGGTTAGCATTGGTTGAAGACAGGTGCACCATCGACGTGCAGTACGCCTTAGTACACAGCGTGACCGTGCCCCCACGAGGGCAATTGGGGTGAAGTGAATTATCCAGTTACTTTTAGTTCATTTTTTCGTGTAGACTGATTGTTACATGGTGGGGGGGGGGGGGTGATAAATACAGAACCGCACGTACATTTAAATGGGCTCAGAATTATCGCATTCGATTGCGTTGGCTCAGGATATCACTCGAGCCTTCGGCTCTTAACCCATGCAAATGTATGCGCGGTTATGTATTTTTATTTATCTTTTTTTATTTATTTATTTCATTTTATTTATTTATTTATGCAATGCAAGGAAGTTGATATGACATTGTTATTGCAGTCAGTACTCCTTTTTCGTCTTTTCGCACATCTTTTCTGATAGTTTTGATCAAAGATTTTTCATACTCCCCGGAATGCCTTCTCATAACGTTCCTGGTATTCCGTCATTTTAAAATCTCATCTTCTTCTGAAAGGGGTTACATTTACGTATTCTGAAAAGACATCGTCACTAAAATTCATGTCTAACGATAAATTCACGGCAGAATACGTTCCAGTAGTTGTGTGAAGCCATAGACCTAAACTTACATATATCAAAATTACCTTGATTTTTCTGGTGTTTGCACGGTACCTTTTGAGTATATAGGGTTTTTTCTACTGCATTTCGGCCTTTTTTCTTTCGGTTCTGGAGAAGACGATTTTGAAAATATTACTTGATTGGAACAAATTGAATCTCACCCCTGTATGGATTCTGTATGCCATATATCAATGGTTCTGACTGGTGTTTCTGTAGAAGAAGAGTTTTAAAGATTATTTCCCATATTACACTGTTAAAATTCTGGCTCCAATACGGAGCCCAAATATTAACCCAAAGACTTAATTTGAATAACTTAGATCTGACTCCATAACGATGTTGTATACCAAATATCAAAAGATTCTGACTGGTGGAGCGGAAGAAGAAGAGTTTCAAAGATTATTCCTTATATTGCACTAAGTTAAAACTTGGGCCTCCATAGGAAGCCCAAATATTAACTGCGGGACTTGATTTGAACAACCTTGAGTCTGACCCTCATAGCAATGGTGAATACCAGACATTAAAAGATTCTGACCGGTGGTTTTGAAGGAAATATTTTTAAAGATTATTTCCCATATTGCTCTAAGTTAAAATCCGGCCTTCTGTATTGAGCCCAAATATGAACAAAGCGGCTTAATTTTAACAAACTTGTATCTCAGCCCAGCCCCCCCCCCCCCCCCCCCCCCTATGGATGTTGTATACCAAATATCAAAAGATTCTGATCAGCGGATCTGGAGAAGAATTTTATTTTCAATTTTTGCAAATATGCTGACTCAGCATTTTTTCGATGCCCCTTACAGAACACCCTAACATAACCGATGGTAATTTAGTTTACCATTTCATTCCACTGGTCATAAAGATGCTTCACACTAAATAACAGTTCTCTGTGGTTTGGGAAATATGAGCGTTTGAAAATATTTATATTTTTAGCTCCTGGGGTTCTCGTGGGAACACTGGATTTTTTTTGCTTGAATCAAGTATTTATGACTCAATAATACCACATACCAAATGTGGTTCAAATCGGACCATCGGTTCAGAAAATAGAAATTTCGGGCCGGGCCAAAAATCTTTCCCCTCCCATTACAAAGGCAAATATTGTTCCACGGACTTCGTTTGAACAAACTTGATTCTACACCTCAAAAGAATGTTCCATGCCAACTATCAAGACACTGCACCCACTGGATCATGAGAAGAAGTTTTTAAAATCTGGGTTTTTTCCTCCACCCCTCCCCATTGGGGCAGCACAATGGTTTGAACAAAAACAATGCCCATTCGGGACCATCACTCTCACAAACTTTTACTTGAATTAGCCCAGTGGTTTTGGAGGAGAGGACTCAAACATAACTTAGCGCGTGACTACGGACAAAAAGTGATGACAATACCTTAACCCGACTTTCAGTCAGGTGAGTTAAAAACACAAGATGATGAGATCGCAAACTGAATCTTAAGAAGGCATTAAACAAAGCATGGCCAGCGTCGAGTCGCCCACTGTGAGAGGAAGGTATCTGGATCATGAGTTCTAAAACAGCACTTTGTTTCAAACCTTTGCAGTGCAATATAATTATGACGTTGTCCGGGAGTCGGTAGGAATTGATTCTGTAGCGTTGAATATTTTCCGACAATGTGAACGAAAATATGACAGTGTTGTACTTCAGCTATTTATTTTGGTGCATGTGGGGTGTCTATTAATGGGAGGTAGGTGCCCCGGCCGTATTTACGTCATGTCTTTGGTATGTGGAGAGGGATTTTCCAAATGTTTTCAGCTTTATTTTGGGGCGCACGAGTACTAAAAGTAGAGCTGAAATGGTTAACCGATTAATCGATTAATCAATGATCAACGTCTTGATCGATCAAAAAGGTAACTGATCGGTTAACTGTTACTTTTGAACTACGGTATTAACTACGGGTTAATAAGGGAATAAACTTGCTCCAAAACAGGCAAAAATTGTCACACTGGCTCACATCAATTATATGAGACAGAGTAAAGCATGCCAGTTACGTGCTGACATACTTGTTCACTTGCATCATCATTACACTGTATTAGTAGCTGGAAATAGTCATTCTCAACCCTTCACCAAATGCGGGTAACAGACGACACTTGCACAAGAAATTCTTGAATTACTAAAGATTTTCAATGTTTGTCTCAAAAACATAGTTTATGACCCCCTCATTGGAACGAGCTCAACGAAACTATGTTTGAGACAAAAATTGAAAACATAATAAAATTAGAATGGACATTTCTATATGGCGCTGGCCGGTTTTGTCCGTTATGTTGAGTAAAGTTTTAATTATATAAATCATCAAAGGTTCGGCAATTATTCAGCTACCTATTAGGGCAAGTGATTAATTGGTTAACCAAGGTTAATCCATGTGATTAATAGATCAGGAAAACTCTTTAACCGTTTCATCTCTAACTAAAATGTAGCTCGATTTTGACTTCCTGCATTAAAATGTAATTTTGACATTTTCCCATACAACCTGGAATTATCATCATCGCGTGGAATACCTTGAGACAACGTGAATACAAATGCA
This sequence comes from Pictodentalium vernedei, assembly GCA_031216915.1. Taxonomy (NCBI): domain Eukaryota; kingdom Metazoa; phylum Mollusca; class Scaphopoda; order Dentaliida; family Dentaliidae; genus Pictodentalium; species Pictodentalium vernedei. Next base: position 82,341,644 of record CM062294.1, read on the forward strand.
CACACCGAACACATCGCGTTCTGTCTATTTATGTTATAATCCATATACAGTACGTGGAGAGTGGATTGTGACAAAATCACCCGCGGAGTGGAATTATCACCCAAGCTATAACTTTCAAATGTTGTACATACGACAAAAAACACAAGCAATGTTTCAGCCAATGGACCTCCGGGTTTAACCCGGAGGTTCATTGGCTGAAACTTTGCTGGTGCTGGTTATGCTTTGCAACAAATTTGCAATTATTGCTCGGGTGGAATACCCACTCTGCGGGTGATTTAGTGATAATACACTCTCCACGTAATGTAGATTAGAGTATATGCTGCAGGAATACTCATTATTCATAGGATTTTGGGGCTATATTCCCTCTCAGAGAAACATTTTAGAGCGCTAAGGGGGTGGGTATAAGCATTTGGAGTAAAAACAATGCAGAAAAGGAAGTGGTGGGTCCTGAAAATGGCCACATGCAAATTTTCGTCATATCTTGAACTTGACTTCTGCACATGTTTTACAACCCTGCCCTGCTCCCAGAGTAAAGGTTGAAGTGATATCACGTGGCATTATTGTAGCACAAAATTTAATCATACCACGAAATTTCCAATAACAGCCGGAAAACGTCAGAATTAAATTTCAATTTACGGATTTGAAATCTAAGAACATTTTCGTTTTTTGGTCCCATATATAAAGTTAAAACAATTTTGAAAATCCTACATCAGATAGCGGACGGAAAATTCAAAAATAAATTTCAGGACACGACGTTGAATCATTATGACATAATAGTACTTGTGGTCCAAAATACTAAATTGAAAAAATATTGAAAATCCAATATCAGATACCGGAGATTTGAGGTAAAAAGCGACGGGGGTACCACCTCACATTTGCTCACAGCCCTAACACACACACACTACAGAGGACAGCACTACATTTAGACCACAGGCGGCTAGAGGAATAATTAAAGCCAAGCATAGCCACTTTTATCCATATTGTCGGAAATAATGTTGACGCTATTGTGGAAATGCCTATCGAGGGACGTTTGTTACGACCCGTAATGTAATAAATGCCCATAATGTAATACCTACCCATAATGTAATACAAAAACGACCCATAATGTAATACGAACCCATAATGTAATAAAAAACGACCCATAATGTAATAAATGTAATAACGTGTAATAAATGTTAGGTACCCATAATGTAATAAAATTTTTAAAAAATTAGATACAAATTACACTTTTCCAGGCCCGTAATGTAATCAAATTCTAAGTTTGATTTTTGTTTTTTCTCTTTACTCCAGCAGTGCGTTCGGCTACTTATGACACATCGTGCGCCTTCATCAATGCTGCAAATGGCCCCTATGCCGTACACAGCCAACATGTGTTGGGATTATGATGGAGAGTATTCCGGGACCTGGGGCGGGTATACTCTGCTCTGAGTGGCAGGCATTATCCCTCTTCTATTTGTACTACCCGCGCAAACGTCTTCCTCAATAGCCTCTACTGCCCTGCCACAACCATATAGGTCTACCTTACCAGACATTTAGTAATTTTGATTCCAGGATGGTCTTTTATAACTGCAATCATCATATTCGACCGGCTGTCCACTTGCACAAAAGCAATGTGGGTAGCAGGTTCCTACTGTTAATAAATGCAAGTAACTCTGGCCAAAGTTGCTGGGGCAAAGGGTGGAGTGGGTGCCGTGGGATTTGGGTGCACCAAGACTGGATAGTGGCGGGGGGGGGGGGGGTAGTGTGGGATACAAGGAAAAGATGGAACAGAAGCAAGACGTTGAGTCAAGCGGCGCAGAGGAATATCGGTAGGCGATATGGTAGGTGTACTGGTATTAGGATAGGGGATATCCTATAGCTCGATGGGATTTGGATTAGGCTACTTTCCTCCAAATTAAGCGTACGATCTATCCTCTGTCTCTCCAGTTTTCACTACCTGAACAAATTAGTCATTTCCCTGTACTGTACTACTATAAGTTTATGTCACACCCACCGCACCTGGAAACCAATGAGCCCGATCCCAGGATGACACTTAATAACGACCACATCATATTCCCGATCCTGTGATAACATGAGTCAAGTAATATTATTAGTCCACCACACGGCCTTCCACTTAAACTACCTACAGTCATGGCAGTTCCTGGCGGTTGGCAGGGACTTCCTGCCAACCGCCTACTCTATCACATCGACTATTCGCGTGTTCATCTCCGCTATTGTGCCATCTTCTCCTAAGTTACACTCAAACAACATACATAGCTAGACACGAGGAGTAACATGGGCGTATCCGTTTGACCGGGTGTGTGACCTTGACCATCAAACCGGAAACCTTGAACCTGTGTATCTACACCTGCTGGGCGATTGTCCTGAAACTTGGTGTGTGGTTCGGGCGCCCAACAATTTCGCCACACCCGATGCCCGTCATGTGTGACCTTGATATTCAAACCGTTGACCTTGAACCTGTATCTCGGTTCATGCTGGGCCGATTTTCGTGAAACTTGGTATGTGGGAGTAGTTCAGGACGCTCAATATATATATATATATATATATAGAGAGAGAGAGAGAGAGAGAGAGAGAGAGAGAGAGCCCCGAACTACCCCCACATACCAAGTTTCACGCAAATCGGCCCAACATGAGCCGTGATATAGGTTCAAGGTCAACGGTGTGAATATCAATCAAGGTCACACATGACGGGCAACGGGTGTGGCAAAATTGTTGGGCGCCCGAACTACACACCAAGTTTCATAAAAATCGGCCCATACACAGGTTCAAGGTCACCGGATTGATGGTCAAGATCACACCTCACGGTCAAACGGATATGCGCATGTTACACCTGGTGTTTAGCTACGTAAGTTGTTTGAGTGTAGCCTAGGAGAAGATGGCACAATAGCGGGGATAAACACGCGAATAGTCGATGTGATAGAGTATGCGGTTGGCAGGAAGTTCCTGCCAACCGCCAGGAACTGTCAGGAAATGTAGGTGCTTTAAGTGGTAGTCCCCACAGCTCAGAAAATGCTGTGGAATGCTTTTCCAATCAACATAATCTCAAGAACCACCAAAACTACTCTCTATTATAGATCTGCATTCGTCCTGTGCATACTATGAGTGATGCCACACCACTGTTGAAATTTATTTGAGAATGCAACCCCCTGAGCTCAATACAAAGAGGCTGCTTTGTACAACCAAGTGATGTGCACATTAACTCGACTCAGTTGCTGGTCACAGCCACAGGTGAACATGACATACTCTTAACCAGTCTTCTCGCAAAGGTGGCCTGCGTGGATGATAGCAGTCTACAAGGCGTTTAACTTGCTTCGGTTCATATCAATTGAGGGTGTTCAATCTGGGGTGTGTTGAGGTTTTAGAAAAATAACACTAAGAGGAATTGAAACCATTTCACTCAGGGCTGTCACTATTGAAACTGATACAATTTTTATTGAAAATGTAAGGTCTTTCTTGCATGTGCGAAGTGCAAACTATTTGACTGGAAAGCATTTGATAATATAACTTGGCACATGTGATCACAGGACCGGGAATATGATGTGGTCGTTATTAAGTGTGGTCCTGGGCTCGGGCTCATTGGTTTCAAGGTGCGGAGGGTGCGACATGAACTTATAGTAGTAAAGTACAGGGAAATTACTAATTTGTTTAGGTAGTGAAAATTGGAGAGACAGAGGATAGATTGTACGCTTAATTTGGAGCAAAGTTGGGGCCTAATCCAAATCCCATCGAGCTATAGGATATCCCCCATTCCAATACCAGTACACTCACCATATCGCCTCCCGATATTCCTCTGCGCCGGTTGACTCAACGACTTGCTTCTGTTCTATCTTTTCCTTGTATCCCACACTATACCCCCCCCCCCCCCCCCCCCCACTATCCGGTTATTGTGCACCCAAACCCCACTGCACCCTCTGCCTCAGCAACTTTGGCCAGAATTGCTTGCACTTATTAACAGTATAGGAACCTGCTACCCGCATTACTTTTATGCAAATGAACAGCCGGTCGAATATGATGATTGCAGTTATAAATGACCATCCTGGAATCAAAATTATTGAATGTCTTGTAAGGTAGACCTATATGATTGTGGCAGGGCAGTAGAGGCTATCGAGGAAGTCGTTTGCGTGGGTGGTACAAATGGAAGAGGGATAATGCCTGTCACTCATAGCAGAGTATACCCGCCCCAGGTCCCGGAATACTCTCTATCGTAATCCCAACACACCCACACATGTTGGCTGTGTACGGCATAGGGGCCATTGGCAGCATTGATGAAGGCGCAGGATGTGTCATAAGTAGCCGAACGCACTGCTGGAGTAAACAGAAAAAACAAAAATCAAGCTTACAATTTTATTACATTACGGGCCTGGAAAAGTGTAATTTGTATCTAATTTTTTTAAATTTTTATTACATTATGGGTACCTAACATTTATTACACGTTATTACATTTGTTACATTATGGGTCGTTTTTTATTACATTATGGGTTCGTATTACATTATGGGTCGTTTTTGTATTACATTATGGGTAGGTATTACATTATGGGCATTTATTACATTACGGGTCGTAACAGACGTTAAACGTCGAAATTGAATTTCACTCCACACAGTTGAAATTTTAGGAGGCTTTAGAACTCGTGGTCCCAAATACAAAGGTGAAAAATTTTGAAAATTTGAACTTCAAACACTCGAGGTATGACGTTAATACCATCGGGCGTATTATTTCATCATTTAAGACATTTTGAACATTTTTCATTAAAAACGATTTCTTAAGATTCAGGTTGCTTGCTTCGTATCTATACTGAGCCAAAAAAGAAAGTGTATTAAACTTCGAGGAGCAATTTTTTAGTATTATCGACTTTAATCCCAAACAAATTATTGTAAATTCATATTTCGGGTCTAGCTGTATGAATTTGTATAATTTCATGTTCTTACTTTGCCAGCGTCACGTCAGGACGTCGCAATTCAGACATGGGGTGAAATGAAAAGTTCACACATGCAGTCAATAGCGTGTATGTCCACCGTTTGCCTCTTGGATGGCAAAACATCGACGGCGCATGGACCTGATAAGTCTGGATGTTACCCTGTGGTATTGCGTTCCACTCCTGCCTTAGAACATTACGTAAATCACCTAACGTCTGAAGATGATGAAGTGGTACCCGACGGTCTTCTTGATCTCAAAGATGCTCGATTGGCGACAAATCTGGTGAAAGTGGGGACCAGGGAAGAAGTTCGATGCTCTGCTCCTCAAGAAAGTCTCGACAGATACGCGCCACGTGACATCGGGCATTGTCTTGCAGGAATAACTGCAATCCGACGCAAGCGACGAACAACGGGACAGCAAGAGCGTTAAGAATTTCGTCCCTATATCACTGTCCCTTCAGATTACCATCGATGAAGATCAACTGCGTTCGATGGTGCAAGGAAATTCCTGCCCAAAAGATTACACTACCCCCGCCGAAACGGTCGCATTCCCGCACGCAAGCATCAGAAAACCGTTCTCTTCGTCGGCGATAACCTCTTGCCCTATCATCAGCGCGCCGTAGACAGAATCATGATTCATCACTAAAAAGAACTGTGCTCCAACGCTGCTGAGTCCAGCGAACACGCTGACGTACCCATTCCATTCTGACGGTACGATGACGTTGGGTAAGGATTGGTCAATGGTGTGGACGCCTACTTCGGATTCTGAGTTCAGCGAGTCTGTTGCGGACAGTTTGTGCACTGATTCTATTGTTAGTTCTACCAGGAGTAGTTGCTGCTGTCCTCGTCGCCGGAATGAAGCGATCCAACAAGTGAGACGTCCTGATGTGTCGCTCTTGTGCAGAGGTTGTAACTCTTGGTCGACCTGAACGCAGTCGGTTGGCAGTAGCTCCAGTGGTTCTATACCTTCCAATGAGACGGTAAATAGTGTCCACAGTGACTACGAACTCAGCAGCGAGCTCATCTGGAGATATCCCAGCCTCATGCACACCAATGGCACGCAACCTCTGATTTTCGGTTATCCTTGGCATGTTTTAAAATGTTGGAAGACAAAAACTAGCGTGTTTTCTCAATAACCCAGGCTGTCTTGCACAACATAACATAAAGAAAATCGTCGATCCCCCATTCAATTTGACATTCTCGGGTAGCACGTTCTATTTTGAAATTCGTAGAAAAATTGTATACGGTTGGGTGGACAACAACAATATGTCATTAAACTCTTTGCATGTCTTCTTGTCCGCAAACATGCAACATTAGAACTATTATATTTCATCCTTTATGCTATTTTTTCACATTTGTTTCTGTTATACTTTTTTTGACTCAGTATATAAATGACACAGCTATCAAACTTCACACACTGTTTTCGGGTTATTTTTTTTATTATTTATTTCAAATTTACTCACCCAATGTCAGCGATGAAAATTTTGCGTTATCGTTTATACCTTTTATTTTCAACCTTATTTTCAGCCTCAGACTTTCGAAATTTTGGCAATATAATTTCCACCAAACAAAGTATATCCAAAAATCTTGTGCCGTCCTCAGAAATTCCTAACCGTTATGGTCTAACGCCATAGGGGATAATGGGTAAAAAATCAAAATGCGTCGGAATTTTGGAAATTTTAGTATGCTATAGATAAGAAAAAATTGGAGATAGCTGTTTGCAGTTTTTTGCTTTATCGCCATTCTCGACGTATTAAAGTCGTTTCAATGTTTGATCATTCTTTACGTACTTATTAAAAACGCTAAACCTTTTTAAGGGTTAAAAACAATTTTCACGAGCTGAAAATGCTATGACCATGTTCGACAGATATCCTGCATATAACACTAAAATGTTTGAGAATCTGCTCCCATAAATTAGGCTACAATTTATTGTAAATAGACGGTACTGTAATTCCTGTGTAAGGTACGCTCGGCTTTCAAGCGACAGGGAGCAACGTAGGGCGCGTTATCCAGTGGCTCAGTACGTTAAAAGTCAGCGTTCACCATCTCGTTGTTGGGCCCACACGTTAATGGGTGTCTTTTGCTGAAAGAATTCTGAAAATTAGCTTTCGATTTCAAAATAATCTGGTTATTGATTTCGTCGGTCAAGTCTTTTGGTATGGATTGGCTCTTTGTTAAACATGGGTCGTATGTAGAAAGCTAAGCGATGGATGAAAAGTTTTTAACAATATCATTAACCCTTTACCCAACGCAGACGATCTCAAAATTTATTATTTTAAATGACATTTTTTAAAATTTTTCAAAAAATTTCAACAAAACCATATTATGTGACCCCTCGTTGGAACGAGCTCGACGAGCTCGTTCCAACGAGGGGCCACATGATATGGTTTTGTTGAAAATTTTTGAAAAATAATATTTTTTCAACTGCTGAATTTGCATGTTACACGGGCGTATGCGGCCGATTCGTTGGGTAAAGTGTTAATACAAGAAGAGGAAAGTGTCTAATACTGAGACCTGAAGCTATGATTTATTTAAGTTCTGAAAAGCGACCATTTACTGCAATACTATTTTTATCTGGGTTTAAATAGCTGTGGAACTAGGGACGGAGAAGACACGTAATTACTTTATTTTTAATAGGAGTCCGTTATGAAAAGTCTGTCAGATGCTTTAGAGATGTCACAGAAAACACTGCGCGTTTATCCATAACATATTAGAAAATAATTCTTTCCAATACTTTATCAATATAGCAGAGTACAGATATTGGTCTGTAGTTATTTGCATCAAAATTATCATTTTTCTTGACTACTGGAATGATATTAGCTTGTTTCCACTTTCTGGAATATGGAGCTATTAGATGATTTTCTATCCAAGGGGAACGAATATTATTTATTTATTGGTGTTTAAGGTCACATATTTCTGCACAATGGCTAATCATGACCACGACAGTTTTACGGGTGGAGGAAGCCGGAGTACCCGGAGAGAACCACCGAGCAACGACGAGCAACTGTCATCTCCCCAACATACTAACTCCACACAAGCAGGGTTAGCATTGGTTGAAGCCGGGTGCACCATCGACGTGCAGTACGCCTTAGTACACAGCGTCACCGTGCCCCCGCGTGGGCAATGGGGTGAAGTGTCTTGCCCAAGGACACAACGCGGTTGCCGCAGGTGGGATTCGAACCGAGGACATCTCGGCTTGCAGCCTGCACCTCTACCTACTGAGCCACCACACCCCCTTAATGGGAACTAAACAACGGATGAGATACATGATTAATAATCAATTATTTCATTATGAGAATCTTTTCGTCCATTTTACTTTTCTTATCATGTCATTCAGTATCTCCGCTTACGCGTTTCAGCATCCGATAACATTTTCCCAAAATTCCATGTCAATACAAAGCGTTGGTGTACGTTCACCTTTTGAACTGTTAAGGAAACTTAGACACCTGCGAAAATTGTTTGGGGTTCTTTGTTTATTATTAAAGATTCGTCAAGTTTATTCATGCATGTGACTTTGGCAAACCTTTTCATATCATTCATTTTATTTCGTATTGTCTTGTACTTAGTTCAGTGGTTTTGTTACAGAAACTGATTCAACTGAATTAACGTTATAGCGTTAAACATTTTCCGACTATGTTAATAAAAATCGACGTTGCACCACTTCAGTTATTCAGTGGTTGTTTGTGAAGTTATCCTTTGGTTCTCGGCCAGCAATACATTTTATAAGCTTAAATGCACGAAAATATTTCCAGTTTCCCTTCCAGTGTATGATTGCCAAAGAATTTCTACAGGACTGTAAATAAGACATTTTGCAAACATAATGTTTACTTTTCTGGTGTGTATTTTGAAATCCAGTTTAGTGACTCCAATTAATAATTTTACAATGAAGCATTATTTGGAATCATTGTATGGATAGTACTGAAATACACAAATACTGTGATGCAATGTGCTTTAAAGTTCGTTTGTTTGGACACTGGAGTATAACGACACCTTAAACAATCAGAACCATATCGTGAGGGACAGTTTATGAGCGGAAGAAGCTTGATTACCTGTTGAGCACTACCGTGCAGCGGCGAGAAACTGCCAACGTGCACTACGCTTTAGTACACAGCGCCTCCGTGCCCCCATTGGGCGATCGGGATTAACTTTCATGCCAAAGGACACAGCGCAGACGGCGCGGATAAGGATCGAATCGTCGACCTTCCGCTTAAACGTTAAATGTTCTGACCAATGTGTCATAGTGATCTCAACGTGTTAGTATTAAAATAGAGCGAAATATATAGATACAGTACCTGGAGACTGTATTATCACAGTAGTATAGCATGTACCCGATCGACCCTCATTACCCGGAGCTTTGCCGGTGCAGCTAGTGTTAAATTCCCATAGGAACCGGAGCCATTGCCGGTACAGCTGTTGCCGGTGCAAAAGTTCGGCTCCTTGAAGCTAGATCCGACAAGTGGTGTACCTACTGCATATATAGTATACTATGGTATGTATAGTGATATATGTACGCATGGGGCTATGGGTATAGAGTATGGGTATGTGATGGAAAATGGAAGGGGAAAATGAGTTTTCTTGAAAGTTTTTTTCCGCGAAACGGCTGACGTTGCTATTGACGTCGTGACGTCATGATTCGCAAGCGACATCATAGAGATGCTGACCACTGTTGTCGTCCACAAAACAATCTGGCATAACGCTGTTCGGGTCAGGGGGTATCGTACTTCTCGTATGGGGTGGCGGTGATATGATAGTAATGGTGTATATCCATGTAGGTATACTATTGGCCCTTGGGTCTTCATATTATCCTATGTCTGCTATAACTAGGTCAAGCAGTATTGTGGGGATGGGGGTAATGCATGTTCGCCCAGTGTGGTATTGCGAGATAGTCCTTGGTGGTTTAGATTGGCAGTATAGGATGAATGGTCTGTTGGCCTATTATTCCCTTAGTACTATTTACCTACCGAATCCTTTGTATTATCTTATTGCTGGTATTGGTAGTTCGTAATGCTAGGTCACGCAGTATTATAATCGTTTGTTTAGAAGTGGGGCATAGCATTGCATATACCGCTGTAGGTCCCCTGTTAGTCCTCGGTATTATTAACCAACCGATTGTTTTGAATTATTCTATGACTGGTATAGGTAGTACGTTATGTCAGGTCAAGTGGTATTGTGGAGTGAGGGTGGGGGAATGCCTGGCAGTATAGAACGGCAGTATAGTATGGACGATATATACCTCTGTACCCCCCCCCCCCCCCCCCCGAAAGCCATTGGTACTACTAATCGACCTAATGCTTTATGTGACTGGTCTAGGTACTATGTAAGACCAGGCGTTATTGTCGGGGGGGGGGGGGGGGTTGTAATGGTAGTTCAGTGTTGTAGTATACGATGTACGCTTTGTACCCCTACAGGTCCCATGTTAGCCCTTAGTACTATTAATGTACCTAATGCTTCATGTTATCCTATGAATGGTATAGGTAGTATGCAATGCTAGGCATAGGGGTATTGTAGTACAATGAACAATATTTTCACGAAATAATTAAGATGCTTTTTCAGCACTGAGTTAAGATAATTACAAAAACGCCCTGCTTCAGAAAAAATAACGGTTTGTGCAAGGTAGTCGCTTTTACTTTCGGACATCATCACCAAAGGGAGAATTTTGAACGCCCAATTCTAAATAATTTAAATCCACATTACATGTGTGTTTTTACCTGATTTCAACTCTACGGTCCGGATGTTACAACCGATTCTGAACCGACTAAATCCTGTGTATTTTTTAGGTAGCTCGGATGTCTATTTGCTACAGGTTTAAGATGATAATCAATTAGTTCCGAGATCGCATAAGATTCAGGGTTACAATCTGATACAATTGGCTTCCCGGGTGGAGTTACGTCATCCGTCCATGAAGAACGATCCTTGTGTATCTTTGGTAGATTGTAAAATTGTCTTGTTTGAGCCATGAGCTTAGCTGTTAAATATTTCAATTGTTTTTTGGTTATGTGATCTTCGTCGAGGAAAAATTTGAGATCTTATTGAATTTATCGACATTACTAGGCCAAATAAGTGAAATTATTTTCTTATAATGTTTTGTATTGCTGAGTTGTCTCATGGCTTCCTTTATAAAATTATCCCGAGATAGAACGACTACCGATCCATCTTTGTCGGCTGGTTTGATAACTAATTTCTTATTTTTCCGAAGTTTCGTGACGGTCAACGTTCACCAGCTGTTAAATTGTCTTTATCGGAGAGTATGTTCACGCTGAACACATTTTGGAGGATTCGTTTGTTAGCCTCAATAATTTCGAGATCTACTTCACTATCTGGAGGTGACCAGCCAGATGATTCTGTAAAAGGAAGTTTCCGGCTGCTGGAGTTTCTAAGGCGGTCTGCTAATTTCATTTGCCTAAGAAACACGCCAGGCAATTAGGAGTCCAACACCTAATCCATTTGACCATCGCACAACGTCAGAAAAGATTGCTGGAATCAAGCCTTTTAGAATGAAATTCTCGTGATTAATAGGTTCATGTGCGTGCGTGCGTGCGTGCGTGCGTGCGTGCGTGCGTGCGTGTAACCCCTAACATCAAAGTACAGACCGTTGATGGAAAATACTTACCCCAACCCCTTTACGTATTCAAGCAGGTAGTAAATGATTCTGATGTCAAAGCAAAAACTTGAACAGTTTTTCAAATATTGGAGTTAAATATCTTTTTACAACATCGTCGTTTCTCTCTGGTAATACTCCCTTTCAGTCTCTGTTACAGTAAAGTGAAATTTATCGCTGTTAAAGTCAATGAACGGAATGGGTTTCAAAGACAGGACATAATTAGGCAGACAGTGGTCAAAAATAGGTGAATCTTTCCAGTGGAGAAGGAATTGCTAAAACTAAATAAACAATAGAGATTATACTGATCAACGAAATTAACTTGAAATCTAAAATTTGGTTTACTCGTGAAAACTACTTATATGCATGCCGTTTACTGGCAGTCGAGAATTAAGAAAATGATTTGATTATCGGTTAGGAGGCAATAAGCAGGACACGATTATTTTTCCGACTCTCTTTCGTCTTTGCTAGCTTCACTTAACTCCGAGTTGAAGAACACCCGTTTTTTTAATTTCGTGGAGAGTTTATTAAATTTATTTCTAACGAATATGACATCGCTGTCCATCTGAGCATGTTAATATATCCGGTAACACCGTGGAAGGCAGAGCAGCAAAACCGGCCTAATACAAGTCAATCACTGAGTATAAGATTCCATTCAGTAATTACAAACCACATACCAGTATACATACATCAAATCTATGTGGTTGACGGGCAGGGGTGTGGCCATAAATAACAAGCTGCATCGCTTCCCACCAAATATTTCTGATAATTATGTTTTCAGAAAGCTTGGTAGAAAAATCATGCTATTTTAACATGTTGTCATAATGGTCATACAAGACTAACACATTCCTTTTTGTTCGAAAGTAATATGCAACCAGAATGTGCTCCTTTCTAGCATATGTTGACAGTGTAACTCATTTTATAATACCATCTGTTTAATTTGACCAATCAACGTGCTCTAATAGTATCGGTGGACTATGCGATATTGGGTTATCCAATGGGGAACCAGGTATCTGATTGAGTCCACACACTGCCTGTGACCGTGTATGAGCCCATACACCCCTCTGCTGGGTGTCATTTTGTTTTCGAATTAATTTTCCCACCTCAAGCTTTCACCTATTTTCGTGCAAATAAAAGACAGTTTCCTGATAAATATTCAAAATGAAGCGATTCGGATCTTTAAATTTATTATTTCAGTCGTTTGGTGGCATCATAAATGCGTTATAGGACGTTTACTTGCCAGGTATGGCGTCATGTGAGACTCAGCGCGATCAATATTAGATTTGACCTAAGGCCTCGCCTAATATTAATCTCAATTCGCCTCATGTGACATCATACCTGGCAAGTAAACGTCCTGTAACTTATACTCTTACCCAATACTGATTTTAACCCTTTGAGACTTTAATTATCCTGACGTTCAAACGTCACTGATAATTCAGTTTCTTCAACTTTTTTTCAAAATGCGACGTCAAACGTCGGAAAGTACAAATAAGGTATTTTTCACATTAGTGATTATCTGGTTGAGGGCTACATTATTTTTGATGGCCTGAGTTTGTTATTTAAAAAACTTGTTTTATTACAAATTATTGGAGTGTGCCCAGAGGCAAGGAAAGTGTTGGCTTTTGCTCTGGTATCCTCATTTTTCGAAAGCCCTGATAGTGGCTTCTGGCACTCAACAAGTTAAGAAGTCTTGACAGCAGGATTATATTAGTATTTTAAGCTGCGATAACATTTGGTTCAACAGTTATCACTGAACACTATTAGGGAGAAAATAGGAATTGAGGTTAAAACTTTAAAAAATCGAAAAATAATAGCAAAACAAATAACCACAAAGTATCAACGCGCTGTTTGATTTCGTACGTCATAAGACGTACAAAAGTATTAAAGGGTTAATCAACGGTATAATACTATAGTGTCAGACGGTATAATACTATAGTGTCAGACGGTATAATACTATCATGTCAGACGGTATAACACTATCATGTCAGACGGTATAATACTATCATGTCAGACGGTAGTATTATGCCGTCGAGTCTCTTCAAGATCTTATTAGTTACACAGTTTGTTGATGGCCTAATATGGTATATATGGTGTCGGTTAATTTCATATTGGACTCGAGCGAAGCTACCAACAAGCTGTGTAACGAATATATCTTACCGACTGCTGCATCGATGCACAGAACTAATAACAACAGCGATAAAAATTAAATGAGAGAACTCTCACAATGTGTTCACGTGTCTTTGCCTTGTTACAATTTATGGGAGAGTGCTAGGCACTCTCCCATAAATTGTAACAAGGCAAATTCATACATACCAAACAGTTTCATTTCGAAGGTAACATGACACACATCCACAGAATATGAAGCCTTTTAAGTTGCCTAACCTGCACTTCATATCAAATATGGGCTTCCAACACTCAATCTTTCTACTTGAAGCGTTTATCGGCTACCGCCATTTTGAATAATCAATTAACAAGAGGGAGATTACCCATAGCTGTCAGCGTATATTGATGTTGACAGGCAGTATATGGTTTTATATGCAGTCTGCATGTGACGTCTTTGAACCAATGAAATTCCCAGATACTTGTAGGGAGTAAGATATATTTTATTACAACAGCCCCCTCAAGATATTGTTGTTCCGTTGTTATAAATTTTCAATTGTTTTTATACTTTAACCTAGATTTCACCTTCAAGTCAACTCAAATCAACGGGTTGATTTACAAAGAATTCTCTAAATGTCATGTATCCTCACTCATTACTCTCCTAGCTGTTCATTCCTGATTCTAATGTAATTATGTCCTTATTTTAGTCAAGTATTTTACTTCATACCTGTCACTGATCAGTTTTACTCTACTACCAACACTTGTCTTCAAACGCTGTTAAATCTGGTTGTATGTTTGTATGTTGGAGAGTCTGACAGTTGTTCGCCGCTGTGCATTGGTTTTCTCCGGATACCACCACCCGTGAAGCTGTCTGACACGAAGTGACTGTCTGACACGAAGTGACTCTAGCTGTTGAAAGTGTCATTAACAAGCAATCTCTCTCTCTCTCTCTCTCTCTCTCTCTCTCTCTCTCTCTCTCTCTCTCTCTCTCTCTCTCTCTCTCTCATATCATAGTGTTAATACTTTGCATTATCACTCGCTGGCTCCGAAAAGTACCGAGGACGGGATTTTAACTTAAATAGAAACGTATCATTTCCGGCCGGCACTTTCTCTCGCCTCACACTGATAAACACCAGATGCCATTTTTAAAATTTGTTTTCTACTTATATAGCTTGTGTAAGAATTTTTTCTTGCATCAGCCACTTAACATAATAAGAATGCATAGTGGATTCTGTTTAGTAAACTGGGAAAGAGTATTGTCTTCCAAAAAACCAAACATTGTCTACTTCTTATGGGGCATTCTTTTTCTGTAGGTGAAAGTTTACAATAAAACGTTACACAAAGCTCAGTATGTTTAGAAAACCTCTTTCCAACATTATTCCAACCCTGTTCAATCAAATCCTGCATATACTTTTTATTCGTACAAAATGTATTTTCAGGCTCTGAGTATTGTGAATGAACCGAACTGGTTGTCAAAAAACGGTCAGCCACCAAAGGATTCGCCAGTCTGCGGGTTTTTCAATGAACTCTGTCCCGATTTAAAAGAAGGTATGATAATCCATTTCATTTCTTTTATTTAATCTGTTTTCTGTCTGTGTTTTCAATAGATCGGAGCATTTATCTGTACGTTTTTGCCGCTATAATTTTGTCTCAGCGTAAATTGGTTTGAAAACAAACCATTGCATGTACCACACAAACGAAACAAGCATTTTTTGTTTTACTTATTTAATGCAATAAAAGTCAGAAAGAGGGTAAATGTATTTCACTCTAGTGTTATGAAATTCATGAAGCAGTATTGTAGAAGCTACAGAAATGATCTTTGGAAATCTAATTCTGTAATGCTGATTATCTGTCTTCTACACTAGGACTGTCACGATTAATATATTAATCGATTGTTGATCGGTCACGGCGAAATCGATTAGTGTTTTTCGTTGTCGAATAATCGGTAAATTGTATCCCGCTTTAGACGTTTAATAATTAAAAGAAAACTGGATGAAAAAACTATTGTTTCTAAAGGTAAAGAGTTAAGAACATCGATGTTAAACCCCAAGAAGCCGTTGGAAGCATTTGTCTTTCATGTACATTCATCAAAGCTTTGATGTTCTGAACTTTTGAACCGTCAGTGTAATAATCAAGACCGGTCGGCAGTTGCGAACTTCGCAACTGCCGACCGGTCTTGATTATTACACTGACGGTTCAAAAGTTCAGAACACCAAGGCTTTGAATGTACCTAAAAGAGGATCGTCTTCGTTGTTTACCGGAGGTAGGTCAACTGACTTGAACTTCGTTTTTTATCGACTTCAGGGAGAGAGGGAGAGGGGATCATCTAGGTAGGATTAATCGATTATTATCGCTTATTTTCGACGATTAATCGATTCCTAAATTAAAAAATCGTGACAGCCTTATTCTACACAGATTTAACATTTTATTCTTTTCATAAATAATTTTACAAAATATATCCCGCCTTACTTTCTGGTCGAAAAGGGTAAAAAACTAAAGTGATATTTCGTGAGGAAAGTAAAACACACCATGTTATTTATGGCAAGCTTTACATGAGTTCGATGTCAATGTCTGGAATCACCGGAAAGAATTTCTTAGTTCAAAAGTTCTTTCATAGTCTGAACATCCAATAAGATAAACATGTATGTATCGGTGCAAATATTTTAGAATAAAGGCCAATTTACACGATACAACTTTGTTCAAAATCTCCATCCAACATTTGTATGATGATGTTCAAGGGAAAATGTTTTATGTTGTATATTGGAATTTGAACATCTGCGAACAAGAGCGAAAAGGTTGGACGATGTTCGAGAATGCACATTAATTTGAACAATGTTTGACGATGTTTTACGTCTTGAACCAATCAGATTACATCTCTGGGTCACATTGTACAGTTAAAACTAGAAGTCCTGTCACGAATAGTGCGCTTTTCTAGGCTTAATTGCGCGTTGGAATTGCCATATCGAATGGCATCCAAAGCACGGCAGGTTCTCTTGGTTACTCATAGCAAACACATGCAATGTTTCTGCCAATGGACCTCCGGGTCACCCGGAGGTCCATTGGCTGAAACATTGATAGTGCACAGGCCATATGTACAGAATTTGATAGCTTTACTTGGGCCATAACGCGTACATTAACGCGCATATCAACGTGCTATTTGTGCGCATTTCATGACAGGACTTTTAGTTTTAACTGTATATTGGGTCACATGACAATCCATCAAAATGGCAGCCTCCACAAGCATGTCCACCACAGGCACAATGTCACAAAATACTAGGAAGAAGTGGACACACCAAGAAACTGTTGATCTCATACAAATGTTTGAAGACAGTCAGTGTTTATACAACACGAAGTGCATGAAGACAGAAACAAAAGAAACAAAACTCAGCAGCATGTAGCAGAGGCATTTAAAACAACAGGTAAGTCCTGTACACTTAACACTTACTGGTTATAAATAGCCTAGCCTAGCATGCTAGGCGCCACATGTATAGCTCCATAGGCCTATATGCACATAGTATATGCACATAACCTACATGCAAATAGAATGTAGTATGGATGGAACTATAGCAGGCCTCTGTATTGTCAAGGCCAAATCTGTAGTACATGCTCTGTGCAAACCATTCCTATCATGACTCATGTCATTGGTATGCAGTGACTGCCTACATCTGGGACAGTCAAGGGAATACTGTCACTGTTTTGTTTTATTAACCCTTTGACTTTTGAGAACCCAAAAAACTAAAATATTTTTTTTTCTGCGTACTAGAATGTATATTTATTGGCCCTGAACTCCTATTTACATGTACACTGTGCCTAAATTAATACTGGCAGTGGGGGTACATGTATGACAGTTAATATTCATTATTTTTTATGGCTGAAGATGAGAAATACAAGCTGAATTTCCAGTATAATCGCGAAAGGGGAAAGGCGGCTCGACCAAGAAGTGGTGGCGGAGTAAATCAAGCGGCCGTCATCTCTTCGGCTCACTAAGAATCACTTCACTTTTTAAGAGAATTCACTGTTCAAAAGTCAAGTCTGTCTAATCTGTCACGTTAGAAAGTCAGATAAGAGATTACTTTTATATCATATTCCACTGCCATGGAACCTCTCCTCACTTCGAATTAAAATATTCATAGAGCTTATCCCTGGCATCTTTAGCTATGTTTGACTTCCTGCATGTAGCTCTCTCTCCTCTATTTTTTACAAAGCGTCATGCACGACTGAGGCGGTAATTGAAAACTCTCTTCTCTTTGGATAGTCCACGTAGACTGTACGGTTTCAAAATATATCTTTTCAGTGGAAATGCATCGTCAGCCATAAATGCATATGGTACAGACACGTCAGTTGGTATGAGGATACATTCAGAGTTAGCTTGTAAATTCTTCTGTTCTAGTGCCTGGTATAGCGATGAGTTCTTGAAAGCCCCCTCCATCAGATATGCGTACAACCAACATCTACATAAGAGATGTAGTCCGCATCAACTATTACAAGGAGAACTTGGCTGAATTACCCTTTGTAGTTAAAGTAGTCTGAGCCGGAGTTGGGAGGTGGCCTTGTGACTACGTGTTTCCCATCCATTGCTCCCAGACAGTTTATGTATGAAGTGCCACCTTTCATGAAACTCTTTAGCAATGGCTCTCCACTCATTGTCTGTGCATGTTACCTGAAACAACATTTAATTAATTAATTTTACATATATCATACAAGTATATGTTACCTCTGTAAATTTATGTTTACTCTAGGACAACTAAGAGATTCTACAGAAGCCCTGGAGACTCACGTGGACAGTAATGGTGAGACAGATGAGTAGAGATCACGACATGATATCGGTTGCTGATCCCGATGATATAAGCTATAGCAAGCCATCAATAAAGCGACCATTGGAAAATAAAAAGAAGATGACAAAACACCAGGGAATTGAAAGAGAAGAAGACATGATGCTAAAACAAGCTAGCATCGGCACTTGAAAAAGCAAATGCGCCAGTCATGCAAGTGAAGACCTCGACGCAGACGACCTGTTTGGAAGATACACAGCGAGTGAACTAAAGACTACAACTGGCATAAACACTAAAAGAATTGTTATACACAAAATACAAACCCTGATATTTGAAACCCAGTTACCTTCTTTTGGATTAACCAGACAGCTCTAAGAATATATCGCCACCCCTAGTCAGTCCTAGAACCTTTTATTGCTTTTGAAACCCAGGGTACAGTTTCCAAACCATGCTTGGTCATGAATGTCCCTTCCTACATGATTCACATCAGGGTAGGAGTAGTGTTTTCTCCCACCAATACAACAGACAAAGTGGCCCTTCCCTTTGCCCCAGCTATGCCAGTGAGAATTCAGCAAACTCTAGCGCCTCTGGTTATTCGTATAATATTCTTTAGATTTATATACTGAGTCACAAAAGAAAGTATAATAGAAACAAATGTGAAAAAATAACATAAAGGATGAAATGTAATAGTTATAATGTTGCATGTTTGTGAACAAGAAGTCGTGCAAAGAGTTTAATGACATGTTGTTGTCCACCCAACCGTATACAATTTTACTACGGATTTCAAAAATAGCAAGTGCTACCCGAGAATGTCAAATTGAACTATTTTCTTTGTGTTATGTTGTGCTAGAGAGCCTGGGTTATTGAGAAAACGCGCTAGTTTTTGTCTTCCGACATTTTAAAAAATGCCAAGGTTAACCAAAAATCAGAGGTTGCGTGCTATTGGTATGCATGAGGCTGGGATACCTCCGGATGAGCTCGTTGCTGAGTTCGGAGTCACTGTAGCCACTATTTACCGTCTCATTGGAAGGTATAGAACCACTGGATCTACTACCGACCGACCGCGTTCAGGTCGACCAAGAGTTACGACCCCTGCACAAGACCGACACATCAGGACTCACTTGTGGGATCGCTTCCTTCCGGTGACGAGGACAGCAGAAATTACTCCTGGCAGAACTAACAATAGAATCAGTGCATTAACTGTCCGCAACAGACTCGCCGAGCACGGCGTCCAAATAAGGCGTCCATATCACGGACCAATCCTTACCCAACGTCATCGTACCGTCAGAATGGAATGGGTACGTCAGCGTGTTCGCTGGACTCAGCAGCGTTGGAGCACAGTTCTTTTTAGTGATGAATCCCGATTTTGTCTACGGTGCGCTGATGGTAGGACAAGAGTGTATCGCCGACGAGGAGAACGTTTTTTTTTATTCTTGCGTGTGGGAATGCGACCGTTTCGGCGGGGGTGGTGTAATGGTCTGGGCAGGAATTTCCGTGTACCATCGAACGCAGTTGATCTTCATCGATGGTAATCTGAGTGAACAGCGATTTTGGGACGGAATTCTTTACGCTGTTGTGTCCCGTTGTTCAACGCTAACGTCGGATTGCACTTATTCCAGCAAGACAATGCCCGATGTCACGTGGCGCGTATCTGTCGTGACTTTCTGGAGGAGCAGAGCATTGAACTTTTCCACTGGCTCCCACTTTCGCCAGATTTGTCGCCAATCGGGCATCTTTGGGATCAACTGGACCGTCGGGTACGACTTCATGATCTTCAGACGTTTGGCGAGTTACGTAATGTTCTAAGGCAGGAGTGGAACTCAGTACCACAGGGTGACATCCAGAGACTTATCAGGTCCATGTGCCGTCGATGTCTTGTCATCCAAGAGGCAACCGGTGGACATACACGCTATTGACTGCATGTGTGAACTTTTCATTTCACCCCATGTCTGAATTGCGACGTTCTGACGTGACGCTGGCAACAGTAAGAACATGGAATTGTGCAAATTCATACAGCTAGACTCGAAATATGAATTTACAATAATTTGTTTGGGATTAAAGTCGATAATACTAAAAAAATTGGTCCTCGAAGTTTAATATACTTTCTTTTTTGACTCAGTATATATTAGTAATTACTGATGCCACGGAAAATGCAATAATTTAGCCCACGATTTGAGGAATGACTTCTTTTATAGTTTGTTCTTTGTAGAGTCCGCAGTGTATTGTTTGATTGGACAAGTGTCCAGTTTTTATACCGGTGCATATGTAATTATTCTCCACTGCAAAATTTCTACCTGCAAATTATTGGCTTCTTTAAAACAATGATCAATTTTGTAACATGTAACATGTAGTAGGTGATAAAGAAATGCTTACCTTCAGATAGTCTTCGTGTAGAACTTCATAAATGGTTTCACAGACTTCTGGAATTATCTTTGAAATGGTTGGGGTTGGAATCCTGTACAAGAACCGGAGGCTTGTTTTAGTTTCACCTGTATTTTTAACCCTTTACCTAACGAATCGCCCGCATCCGCTCGCGTAATATGAAAATTCAGCAGTTGAAAAAATATTATTTTTTAAACAATTTCAACAAAACCATATCATGTGACCCCTCGTTGGAACGAGCTCGTTGAGCTCGTTCCAACAAGGGGTCACATGATATGGTTTTGTTGAAATTTTTTGAAAAATTTTAAAAAATGATATTTAAAATAATAAATTTTGATATCGTCTGCGTTGGGTAAAGGGTTAAAGATCGGTTCACATTATCACAAAACTAGTCATAATGTTTAAATACTAGGATTCAATATAAATACAGTATTTTAGTTTTAGTTCGACATTTTGTGCAATAAGAATTATCACAATTGTTATCATTCCCTGTGTATGTTTCACCTTTAATTTTACAGATCGATTTATCACAAAACTACTGTCATAATGTTTTTATATTCAGTATAAATTTAGTTCTAATTTAACGCCGTCTGTAATAAGAATAATTAGTCATGATTCTTAGCAATACATGTGCAGTGTCATAGTTCAAGGAGACAATCAATAAACACTTTTTTTAATTGACAGGGTTTATCAAATTAATTCAATGGTTGATTGCAATGCTTACCAGAGGCAAGGTATCTGGGGATTAATGGGAGCGTTCTCCGGCAGATATTGCTGGTCTCATCACTGTATCTTCCTTCGAAATTAATGGCTCGACTTTCATCAGCAGTTCTTCACAGGTGGCTACGTCCATCCTGAGAAAATGTTTGTAAGATGACTGGTCTTCATCCCCCCAGTTACTGGAGAAGAGAATCGTATGCACCAAAAAATCCCCTCCTCTATATCAACTGCTTTGCCCATACACGTGATGCTCTTAATTGATTTCTCCTCCTACGCCGAATCACTAACAGGATTATATAACCTGCAGCTCCAAAAGAAAGCAACCTCCATGATGGAAAAGTGAGACTTCTCTCCCCAAAATCTATGAAATATTCATAAATAATCTTGAACAAAGTTATATGGTGTAAACAGGGACATCTAATGACCTTGAACAAGTGCTAATTTCATCATACAAATGTTGGATGGAGTTTTTGAACAAAAGTTGTATCGTGTAAATTGGCCATAAGACAGAATATACAACGAGGGCGGAGATTGGAATCAACGATGCGAGCACAGTTAGAGCTTTCACTGTATTTCACCTGCGCCGAAGACGCACATAAAACACAAGAAAAACCCCAACACGGGTCGTTGATTCATGTCCCCCGTACCCTACCCGCGTTGTGTTTTTATTAATATCACGATTCCATTTGAATTAAGTGAATGAGGTTGATAATTTTGAAGAAAAACATCACCTTTGGCGGTCTGTTTACATTCTTGCTTGACACTGTTTTTGAGTCGAAGCATTGCATTCACATCATAATGTCACTTAAGCCTGGGACACACTTGCGAAATTCGCAGCGATTAAATCCGCAGCGAAATACGCGCCGATTATTTTCGTACAAAAAGCTAGTGGAGACACTACGCGATTCCGTATAGTGACGCCCTCACGATATTAGTCATGTGATTATACAAAATGGCAGCCTCCAGGAAACTGAAGGTTGCTGCCGCTGGTTTGTTGTACATTTTGTTGAAAAGACGGGAACGTCATCGATTGCGATGGCGAAATCGATGATACTGGACGAAACCCTGGCTTCTCCGTCGGAGCAAGCAGTCTCTGTACGTGAACCTTGTAAAAGATCTGTCGACAGAGGACCCGGAGACATATCGGAAATATATGAGAATGTCGCCAGAATGTTTCCGGGAATTGTTTCAGACCAGAGAACGACCAATTCGTCCTCTTTTTCGCGTGTCCACGCTTCCGACATGGTGGCTGACATATTGAACGGTCACATGACTCGGCTGCTTCGTCATGCGTATTTCACCCGTGTAGTGGGCACACTGTGCGAATTTGTACTTGGCGACAGAAATCGCGGCGAAAATATCAAACATGTTTGATCGGCACGATTTCCGCAGCGGAAAAATACGCGGCGAATTTCGCAGTCTCAGAAGTGGGCACACTACGCGAATTTCGCGGCGATTTCAAAATTCGCCGCGATCATGCGAAAATATACGCAAGTGTGTCCCAGGCTTTAGATGCCTTACGACCTATCAGATGCGTTCTTGCCTAACGTTTTTACACATTGGGCGGATTCCGCGCGTGGTGTACCCAGCACATTTTTCAATGTCTGTATTGAATCGGGTAAGGCTGAATACACAGAATACACACAACAATCGTGGTATAAAAACCATTAGTGGTGGCATCATTAACCTTTACCTAACGTAACGGCAAAATCCGGCCAGCGCTATTCACAAAAATCGCCAATTAATTTTCATTATTTTTTTCATTTTGTGTCTCAAAAACATAGGTTATGACCCTCATTGAAACGAGCTCGCCGAGCTCGTTTCAACGAGGGGTCATAACCTATGTTATAAAAAATAGTTATTCAAGAATTATATTTGCAAGTGTCGTCTGCTTTTTATGTTAGGTGAAGGGTTAAAGATCATGTAAATTCAATGAATTCAATCGCGACAGAAGATATGTCGTACATTTCAAGTAACAAAAATATTTCTCCTAGGTTTTCAATTTCCTGACGCATCGCAATCTGCGGTCATTTTTCAAATAATATCCTTCGATGTCTGAGAACAATTAATACGTTGATGATGTACACATTTTTCTTGGCAATTCAAATTGAATATTTACAGCATATTTTAGTTATCAATGACGTCATCTTAGGAGGGGCTCGTTGAATATCGATGTTTTTCGCTGACGCCACTGCAATCCAGTTGTACTGAGGTTAGCGCAGAATATTGATTATCAAAAAGGACCTCCCATTGACATTGGTGATCCACCTGTCATGGTGGATGACGCAGCGTTTCCCCTACCTCATGTGTGAACCACCATGGATCTTATGAGACACGTCCCTAAGCTGCAGTACTGAAGGCGGAGAGATGATGATGATTATTTTTATTATTATTATTATTATTATTATTATTATTATTATTATTATTATTATTATTATTATTATTATTATTTTAACACATCCTAATCAGAACAGCACCCAAGCGGCGTTTGACTTTGAATATTAATTTGATTCAAATCAAGAGAGACGCAGAATGCAAAAGGGACATCAACAGTATTTCTTTCTTTCTTCTTTTTTCTGTCTTTGTTTACTGCTATATATTCATATTTATTTATACACATACACACTCATATATATAAACCTTTTTAAATAGTTTATTTTACATTTATGAATTTCAAAAATTTGTTTGTTTCGCCATAGTAACATTTTCTGTATTTATGTTATGGGAGTGGAGGTTTCTACTTAGTGGAAATCTCTTGTCCTCCTATCCCTTTTTGCTTAAGAGTTATGGCAAATAAACATATGTTCAACCTGTCATGGTGACCGTGTTGGATATGGGCGAATACTGATTATCAAAAGGAACTTCCCTATAGTTCTTGGTAATGAACCAGAAAATACGGGGTCTATTGGACATCTGGATTTCAAGCAAGCATTGCGAAAACTCCAGGATAATTCCAGGGAGGCTATGTCGGATATGCTGGGACACTGATTACCAATGAAACGTTTTCGCTTAAGTCATCGTTAATCAACTATAACAAATGGGATCCATTGAGAGGTTGAGTTTCAAGTTATTGTGCGGGCAAGAAAATATGACAACAATGGCGACCATATTGAGTAAACCAAAATATTGATTATTGAAAGGAAGCATGATTAACTGGTTGAGTGCTGGAAGCCCATATTTGGGCTTTATTCTGATGGTCAGGGACCATAATGTAAAGGCCTCATATTCAGTGGATATGCCTCATATTATCTTTGAAGTGAAACTATTTTGTCTGTATAGGCTTGCCTTGTTACAATTTATGGGAGAGTGCCTAAAGGCACTCTCCCACAAATTGTAACAAGGCAAACACATGTGAACAAATTTTGATGGTCAAAAATAATTTAGCACTCTACCAGTTAAGTCATCAAAATGCTCCGTAACTGTAGCAACTCTTTCACTTGACATTTTTAAACGGAAACAGAAAAAGGGAAATCCGTTCGTCAATAGCTTTTCAAGAAATAATCACCCCAAATCCTGAGGTGGTCGTCTGGCATCCACATTAGACATGTCAAACCATACGAATTATCGAAACGAAGCTTCGTGTTGTCAGTAGTATTACACCAGGAAAACTGTCAGTCACTTATCATTCGTTTTTCAAGTTAATGTACAGACAAACAAAACTCATAAAAAAAATCCAAGATGACAGTAATATTGTCGGAAGATGCGCGATATCGGAAGATGTGGGATGTGCCAGAATGCGCGATGTCGGAAGATGTGGGATATCCTATAATCAAATGTTCGGGGAAAAAAACGAAAACAACGAGACACCATATTCGTTGAGGCAGAGGAGCCATCGCTTGAGAAGCGCCGACTTCAACTGTCATTCCAATATGTTTCAAAACTATTGGCTAATCCATCAAACCCCGTCTATCATTATGCCTCAGATCCTCTAAATGTAGAATTCTATAACCGACACCAGAAACATATTCCTCCATTTGGGAATTAGAATTGAACCCCATACGGAGTCTTCTACGCTTGAATCTGATTCTATAAAAGAGAACCGGGAACCATACATTCCTACTTGGCATCTACGGAAACGAACTGACAGTTTGGACTTAGCTTCCTCCAAACAATCTGAGACGAACTCTCTGGAATTTAAATAAAAATATGCCGAAATAAAGTCTAAATATAGAGCATATGAAAGGATCTACACGGATGGCTCTAAAGATGGTGACAAAGCATCATCAGCCGTTGTTGCTAATGATCAGATCACCTCAATCAGAAAACCAAATAAAAGTTCTATTTTCACAGCTGAAGTAAAAGCTTTACAATAGCACTTGAACACATCGAGAATGCACAGGAAACGACGTCTGTTACGACCCGTAATGTAATAAATGCCCATAATGTAATACCTACCCATAATGTAATACAAAAACGACCCATAATGTAATACGAACCCATAATGTAATTAAAAACGACCCATAATGTAATAAATGTAATAACGTGTAATAAATGTTAGGTACCCATAATGTAATAAAAATTTTAAAAAATTAGATACAAATTACACTTTTCCAGGCCCGTAATGTAATAAAATTCTAAGCTTGATTTTTGTTTTTTCTCTTTACTCCAGCAGTGCGTTCGGCTACTTATGACACATCCTGCGCCTTCATCAATGCTGCCGATGGCCCCTATGCCGTACACAGCCAACATGTGTGGGTGTGTTGGGATTACGATAGAGAGTATTCCGGGACCTGGAGCGGGTATACTCTGCTATGAGTGACAGGCATTATCCCTCTTCCATTTGTACCACCCACGCAAACGACTTCCTCGATAGCCTCTACTGCCCTGCCACAATCATAAAGGTCTATCTTACAAGACATTCAATAATTTTGATTCCAGGATGGTCATTTATAACTGCAATCATCATATTCGACCGGCTGTTCACTTGCATAAAAGCAATGCGGGTAGCAGGTTCCTATACTGTTAATAAGTGCAAGCAATTCTGGCCCAAGTTGCTGAGGAGGAGGGTGTAGTGGGGTGCAGTGGGGTTTGGGTGCACAATAACCGGATAGTGGGGGGGGGGCGTATATTGTGGGATACAAGGAAAAGATAGAACAGAAGCAGACGTTGAGTCAACCGGCGCAGAGGAATATCGGGAGGCGATATGGTGAGTGTACTGGTATTGGAATGGGGGATATCCTATAGCTCGATGGGATTTGGATTAGGCTACTTTGCTCCAAATTAAGCGTACAATCTATCCTCTGGCTCTCCAATTTTCACTACCTAAACAAATTAGTAATTTCCCTGTACTGTACTACTATAAGTTCATGTCGCACCCTCCGCACCTTGAAACCAATGAGCCCGAGCCCAGGACCACACTTAATAACGACCACATCATATTCCCGGTCCTGTGATCACATGTGTCAAGTAATATTATCAAATGCTTTCCAGTCAAATAGTTTGCACTTCGCACATGCAAGAAAGACCTTACATTTTCAATAAAAATTGTATCAGTTTCAGTAGTGACAGCCCTGAGTGAAATGGTTTCAACTCCTCTCAGTGTTTTTTTTCTAAAACCTCAACACACCACAGATTGAACACCCTCAATTGATATGAACCGAAGCAAGTTAAACGCCTTGTAGACTGCTATCATCCACGCAGGCCGCCTTTGCGAGAAGATTGGTTAAGAGTATGTCATTTTCACCTGTGGCTGTGACCAGCAACTGAGTCGAGTTAATGTGCACATCACTTGGTTGTACAAAGCAGCCTCTTTGTATTGAGCTCAGGGGATTGCATTCTCAAATAAATTTCACCAGTGGTGTGGTTTGACCGTGAGGTGTGACCTTGACCACCAATCCGGTGACCTTGAACCTGTGTATGGGCCGATTTTTTATGAAACTTGGTGTGTGGTTCGGGCGCCCAACAATTTTGCCACACCCGATGCCCGTCATGTGTGACCTTGATTGATATTCACACCGTTGACCTAGAACCTATATCTCGGCTCATGTTGGGCCGATTTGCGTGAAACTTGGTATGTGGGGGTAGTTCGGGTCTCTCTCTCTCTCTCTCTCTCTCTCTCTCTATATATATATATATATATATATATATATATATATATATATATATATATATATATATATATATATATATATATTGAGCGTCCTGAACTACTCCCACATACCAAGTTTCACAAAAATCGGCCCAGCATGAACCGAGATACAGGTTCAAGGTCAACGGTTTGAATATCAAGGTCACACATGAAGGGCATCGGGTGTGGCGAAATTGTTGGGCGCCCGAACCACACACCAAGTTTCAGGTCAATCGCCCAGCAGGAGCCGATACACAGGTTCAATGTTTCCGGTTTGATGATCAAGGTCACACACCCGGTCAATCGGATACGCCCATGTTACTCCTCGTGTCTAGCTATGTATGTTGTTTGAGTGTAACTTAGGAGAAGATGGCACAATAGCGGAGATGAACACGCGAATAGTCGATGTGATAGAGAAGGCGGTTGGCAGGAAGTCCCTGCCAACCTCCAGGAACTGCCATGACTGTAGGTAGTTTAAGTGGAAGGCCGTGTGGTGGACTAATAATATTACTTGACACATGTTATCACAGGATCGGGAATATGATGTGGTCGTTATTAAGTGTCATCCTGGGATCGGGCTCATTGGTTTCCAGGTGCGGTGGGTGTGACATAAACTTATAGTAGTACAGTACAGGGAAATGACTAATTTGTTCAGGTAGTGAAAGCTGGAGAGACAGAGGATAGATCGTACGCTTAATTTAGAGGAAAGTAGCCTAATCCAAATCCCACCGAGCTATAGGATATCCCCTATCCCAATACCAGTACACCTACCATATCGCCTCCCGATATTCCTCTGCGCCGCTTGACTCAACGTCTTGCTTCTGTTCCATCTTTTCCTTGCATCCCACACTACCCCCCCTCCCCCCCCCCCCCCCCCGCCACTATCCAGTCTTGGTGCACCCAAATCCCACAGCACCCACTCCACCCTTTGCTCCAGCAACTTTGGCCAGAGTTACTTGCATTTATTAACAGTAGGAACCTGCTACCCACATTACTTTTGTGCAAGTGAACAGCCGGTCGAATATGATGATTGCAGTTATAAATGACCATCCTGGAATCAAAATTACTAAATGTCTGGTAAGGTAGACCTATATGATTGTGGCAGGGCAGTAGAGGCTATTGAGGAAGACGTTTGCGCGGGTGGTACAAATAGAAGAGGGATAATGCCTGCCACTCAGAGCAGAGTATACCCGCCCCAGGTCCCGGAATACTCTCCATCATAATCCCAACACACCCACACATGTTGGCTGTGTACGGCATAGGGGCCATTGGCAGCATTGATGAAGGCGTAGGATGTGTCATAAGTAGCCGAACGCACTGCTGGAGTAAAGAGAAAAAACAAAAATCAAACTTAGAATTTTATTACATTACGGGCCTGGAAAAGTGTAATTTGTATCTAATTTTTTAAAAATTTTATTACATTATGGGTACCTAACATTTGTTACACGTTATTACATTTATTACATTATGGGTCGTTTTTTATTACATTATGGGTTCGTATTACATTATGGGTCGTTTTTGTATTACATTATGGGTAGGTATTACATTATGGGCATTTATTACATTACGGGTCGTAACAGACGTCGATTAATTTTTCCGACTTACTTTCCTCTTTGCTGGATTTACTCAACCCCAAGCTGAAGAACCTTCTCATTTTGGTACTTCGTGAAAAGTTGACTACTCTCATATCTGACCGATATGACATCGCGTTTTGCTGGTTACCTGGACATGCTGATATCTCCAGTAACACCAGGGCAGACAGGGCAGCAAAACAGACTTTAACAAAACCTCTCACTGATTTTAAAATTCCTTTCAGTGATTTTAAACCACATATCAGTAAGTATATCAAATCTATGTGGCAGGCGGAATGGGGTGGCGCGACAAATAACAATCTCCATCGCTTCCGAACAATTATTACTCATAAGTATCCATTTAGTAACCTTTGTAGGAAAGATCACGTCATTCTGACACGATGTCATATTGGTCACACAAGACTTACACATTCCTTTTTGTTATGGGGTACTATGCGATCAGAGTGTGTTCCTTACCAGTATATTCTCTTACACTATACTGATTTTTTTGTCTGTGCATTTTAACTGGCAGAGTGCTGAATTATTTTTAGTCATCAAAATTTGTTCACAAGTCTTTGCCATGTTACAATTTATGGGAGAGTGCCTTTGGGCACTCTCCCATAAATTGTAACAAGGAAAATCCATATGGACTAAATAATTTAGATTCAAAGATAATATAAAGGACATTCACTTAATTTGAAGCCTTTGAGTTGCAGTACCTACACTCTGGGGTAAATCCCAGTTAAGAGGGCTGCACTTCAGCTGTTGGATCTCGAAGAGATCTGTTTTATCATACGAGCCCGCACAATATTCTACCATTTCTGAAAGTAATCAACCTTTTTAATAAATTTTAAAATTGTTTCTATTCTTTCAATCTAGACTCTCCAAGCCTCAAATCGCCAGGTGGATTTATAAGTTATTCACTTCACTTGTCTCATTATTCATTATTGATTCAAATCACTCCTGTCTTTGATATTCCCATTGTAATCTATCGTTTCAATGCTTTTCTTCATACTTGACATGACATGTTTTACTTTTCACCGTTTTATCGCCACGATATGGCCCTAGCTGCTGATGTGGCGTTAAGCACCAATAAATAATAATTATCAGGAGGGAGTATGCTTTTTACTTTGCTGATCAAGTAGAGGGTCTTAGATATCGTGAATGCGATATATGGTGGTCGAAGTTTAACTTTTCACCAAAGAAAACACTATACGTTTAATTGTTTTTCTTCAGACAAAATTCCAATACCAATTAACCTTGTTTTATTCATAAATAAGGAATATCGTGATTTCATTATGGGTTGGTTAATTGATATGTATTTCACTTTTTAGCCTGAAGAAAAATGTTTCAAACCACACGTTTATTTTAACAATCTCATGATTAATATTATAGTACAAGAAATGTTATTTCCACCAAGACGTAGAGGTTATAGTGCCGTCAGCGAAACATAACATATTTATCAGATAGTTGCATCTAAGTACTTAATTCTACGAACTGCACTTCAGAAGAAATCAGCGACACTTGTCTTTTTCAAATTTCTCGAATTCCATAGAATTAAGAAAGGACGCTGTGTTTTGTTTACACTGGCATGGCGGGGGTTCGAACCCACGCCGAGAGAGAGTTTCCCCCGGCACCAACCGCCTAGCGAAACTATACTGAACCGCGCACACCACTCGGCCACCGACAGACCCCGAAGGAAACTCTCTCGGCGTGGGTTCGAACCCCCGCTATGCCATTGATAACATATTTAGTATGGAAAATTTGCTAATGTTATTAATATAAATCATGAACAGTAGCGGCCTAAGTGTAGTGTCTTGAGGCATGCCATTTGTGATTGGTTCAAGGTCAGATGGTGGCCTGTGTATGCGATGAACTGTAGTTTAATATCATTAACGGTGACAAAATGTTTTTTTAAAAAATCCAAGAAACACATAACTTACTATGTTTAATTATTTTGTTGTTATTGTCAAAGATATGATACAGGAGTTGCAAAATAGGGTGATACAGTTAAAACTAGAAGTCCTGCCACGAATAGTGCGCTTATGAGGCTTAATTGCGCGTTGGAATTGCGCGCAATTGCCATATCGAATGGCATCCAAAGCACGGCAGGTTCTCCTGGTTACTCATAGTAAACGCATGCAATGTTTCTGCCAATGGACCTCCGGGTTACCCGGAGGTCCATTGGCTGAAACATTGCTTGTGCACAGGCCATATGTACAGAATTTGATAGCTTTACTTGGGCCATAACTCGCACATTAACGCGCATATCAACGTGCTATTTGTGAACATTTCATGACAGGACGTTTTTGAAAACCATGTTGATGTCTATACAATATGTTGTTTTCATTTGGGCAACTCTTGTGAATCTTTCACTTTTCCAGTAATTTTGAAAAACGGGCTTAATACTTATCTAAGAACTGTGTATCTCCTGATTTGTAAATTGGGATTACTTTTGTAGCCTTTATTTTATTTGGGACTCGTCCACTAAAGAAGGATTGATTTATTACATCGATCAGTGGCTCTGAAACTCGTGTATCGCTTCTTTGAGTAATTTTGTTGATAATCTATGACCATCTGGGTTTTATTTAGTGTTAAGTGTGCTTAATGTAGTGATAATTTCCTAACTGTTCGTCTATGTTGGTTGGGATATTGTAAAAATATTATTTTTATTATTGCCCGAAAGGCTATCAGAGAGATGGTTGTACTCAGAAGAGGCAAAACCGTTAGTTTTTGTCCCTATTTTGGAAAAAAAAGGAACTGAATTCTATTGCAGTTGATCCAGGATCTTATATGTGATTAACGTTCACAACAAAACTGTCGGAGAATAGGTGAACAGTTTTTGGGGCTTTTTTATGTTGACTGTTTGACGCAAAACATCGCAGGTCTTTCGAGGTCACATTTGTTGTAAAATAAAACAGTTGTGTAGCATATGATTTTTTTGTTGTACGTTTAAAACTATCTGATGTAAAATTGTAATGTTTGTAAGTATTTGTATGATGGTCACTTGTGTGTCTTAACATCAATTCCATAAGTTGATGTGTTTTTGAAGGACACAATTAACAATTAGGGGAATTTATCGTGCTGATTTCTGATTGGAGGATTTAATACAATTGCCCTCACCCATGGTGCACGTCAATTGCATTCACTGGCATTAGTTATCGGTTTAATAGGGAAATCTTTATTATATGCGTCAAGATAAATATGCAGAAAATTATTGAAGGCAAGATTCGGATCAGCAGCATTATACAGTACGTATAGAGTGTATTATCACTAAATCACCCACAGAATAGAGATTCCACCCAAGCAATATTGCAAATTTGTTGCAAAGCATAACAAGCACAAGCAAAGTTCCAGCCAATGGACCTCCGGCTTAAACCCGGAGGTCCATTGGCTGAAACATTGCTTAACATTTTTGTCCATTTGTACAGAATTTGAAAGTGATACTTTGGGTGATAACTCCACTCTGCGGGTTATTTTGTTACAAACCACTCTCCATGTACTGTAAGTAGAACTAAAAATTGACTCTGTGAGATGGTTTTGAAACAGGCAACATTATTGGAACAGAATGAACGCTTGGATAAGTACGCTTGCTTCTTGTTTGAAAAGTCTATCCATGCAAAGGTTGCAAACTGGTCTGAAACGTCTGGTATGTTGATACCCGAGTTGTAATTAAAACCCGGGTCATTAGTGCAAATACGACAAGGGTGCTGAATACTCAGTCACCGTAGATGGTTTTGTGACTAATGGGAAGAACCCCTGACATAAAAGATTATCAATACAATAATTGGTTTGAGGGTGCACCGACGTTTTCAGAAGATCAATATTGAAGTTCCACTTTAAAACCGCCTCAAGACTGTCTTCGTTTGTGTTTTCAAGCGTTGCTGATAATTTGTCGATGAAAAAGACATTCATTTTGGGGTGGTATTTGACCTGTACATGGCGGTTTGTCTTTTGTTGCTAACCCGAGGGCTAACCGCTTGAGGACAAGGGTATTATAAACGAAGGAAAGAATACCCAATAGGTGGACAATAGAAACGTTTCGTGTTAGGCACAGTTCCTATTACTTAAGGTACTGAATGGAAGCCCGGACACCCGGTCGGACAGACAGGGCCACACAATAATACGGCCCGCTTATATGAGCGGCCGAATAAAACATCAACATAATGACCCATAAAAAAGAAGTTAGTGCGTTTCGAAAGGGTGACTGGTGACTCCCAAAACTTTCTACAGAGAAAAAAAGAATTGTGAGGAAAAGCAGATTCACTTTCGCCAGTCCACTGACGCAAAACAGAGGCCATGTTCAAGGTAACCAATGACTATCCGAGTCCGTTTTTGTGATTTTCAGGAATAGTTTGGTTGGCAACGTGTCATTAACAAGTGTACAGATGGATCGAATATTCTCTTGCAAGCATTGACATTGATTGATGTGGGAAGAAACGCCAAACCCAGCCACTCCCAAACACACCGAGAACAGACGACATGCCTCAAAGATAGATTGATTTGTAGGGAGAGTGATGAAAGACAATATTGCTGGACTGTCGAGTAGGCTGGGAGAATTTCTATAGGAAAACAATACCTTATCTTTTACAGCCCAACCACTCCTCAAACAACTGAGAACAGAAGACATGCCTCAAAGAGAGACTGATCTTTAGGGAGGGTGATGAAAGACAATATCACTCGACTGTGGAGTAGTCTGGGAGAATTTCTATCGGAAAACAATACCTAATCTTTTATTTTCTTTATCAGTTCTTCTACTCTTTAATGTGTGACAGATTCAGTTGAGAATGTTCACCTTCAGTTGATATTTCCCACAAACTGTATATTCCAAAAAAAAGAAATTCCCTGTGCAATCCAAATACTTAAAGGAAGCCGATTTAGCCGATCCAATAACGAGCTTAGTCCGAACAGTTTTCTAAACAAATTTGCCCAAACCTGATGAACAGTGGTCAGTAAGAGAAATACAGTTAAAACTAAAAGTCCTGTCATCAATTGCGCGCAAACACCTCGCCATTTAGCGCGTTTATCGGCGCGTTAGGTCAAATGCAAAGGCTATCACATTCTCTACACATCCTGTGCACAAGCAATGGTTCAGCCAATGGACCTCCGGGTTTAACCCGGAGGTCCATTGTCTGAAACATTGCTTGTGTTTGCTGTGAGTAATGGCAAGACTCTGTGGTAATTTGGGTATTTTCAATAGGAAAATTGCGCGCAATTCCTGTGCGAAATTGTGTCAAGATAAGCGCGCAATTCATGACAGAACTTCTAGTTTTAACTGTAGGGGAACTGAGTGGAGAATGCAAGCGTCAAATCACCATAAAATAACCTAAATATGTTAGTGCACACTGAAATTCCTTGAAATAAGCTGTTCACAAGAAAATATAAGAGATGGCAGGACATCGCCATTAAATCGAATACTTCGACTTCGTGAAATTACCCGAGTATGCTTTGGGAGCTGGAACACTTGTTTTTTTTAATCCCCTTTGATGCGAGTCAAACTTTGGTGTCAGGTCAAACCATTGCACCGAGTTAGAATGTTACGATTGCATGTGCTTAGATTGAACAATGACACCTCTGTGAGAGGAAGCAATTTCATCTTACATATGTTTCACCTTGACTGTTCCCTCTTGTGCGATTCACAAATATTAAATTCAACTTTTATTACTTTTTTAAATGTTTACATAAAAAAATAGCTAATGACCTCGCATAGTAACGAGCTCGTTAAAAATGAATTTTTGTAGTTAT
The DNA here is from genome assembly GCA_031216915.1 of Pictodentalium vernedei. NCBI lineage: Eukaryota > Metazoa > Mollusca > Scaphopoda > Dentaliida > Dentaliidae > Pictodentalium > Pictodentalium vernedei. The sequence goes on from CM062294.1 coordinate 82,376,513, forward strand.
TCAGGGATGTGTGTGCAGGTATCCTTCTCTGTTCCTTAGCTAAATGGTTAACTGGCTGAGTGCAGAATTATATTTGGTCATCAAAATTTGTTCACATATCTTTGCCTTGTTACAATTTATGGGAGAGTGCCAGTACACTCCCCAATAAACTGTAACAAGGCAAATCCTAACAGACTGAATAATTCCACTTTAAAGGTGATAAGTATAACATCCACTTAATATGAAGACTTTCAGTTGGGATACCAATAATTCAGAATAAAGCCCAAATATGGGCTTCCAGCACTCTACCAGCTAATATGGAGAAAAATGATTTTCATTTTATCACTTTATTCATGCATTTTTCTTCATTTTCAGATAACTACGTAACCATTATTATTTCAACCGCAGCTGGACTGCTTGTAGTGATTGTTCTAGGGGTGGTAATCTTTAAAGTGAGGTGAGTATTTACTTTCAAGAAAAGCTCCGTCATGATTACAAAACACTTACTGATATAAATTTGTGAATCTGTGAAATCAAAAGTCACACTAAACACAACAGCTATATCCTTTGAGATTATGTAAGACGAAAACTCTGCGTGACGAATTTGTCTCCCAATGTATTGTTTTAAATGTTAGTAATATTGGCAGCTGGTTTTAGAGTTTCATTTATGATTTAAAATGCGTTTTTCAGGGAAGGAAGCAATATATTGTTACTGCTTCCCCACTTTCGAAACCTTTAATTAAACTTTAAGCAGTCACATGTTTGGAGCAAGGTTGGTAGTCTATAGTCGGTAACGGGTTAGTCGTTGTGGTTACTTACCAAACAAACATTTATTTTGGAAGGTTCAACCCTGTAACAACCAGTCGTGTAATAATCACCCAGAAGTATAATATTAACCAGTAGTGTAATAAAAATTGGCCAGTAGTGTAATAAAAATTGACCAGTAGTGTAATAATCAGCCAGTAGTGTAATACAAATCAACCAGTAGTGTAATAAACTTGACCATTAGTGTAATAAACATCCATGAAAACCAACAATTTTTCAACAAAATTTGAAAAATTTTTGGGGTGGCTCAAATCAGAGTTTGCGTACATCTTAGCGATTTTTAATCATTTTATCGTACTTTTAAAGGCGATTTGCAGGTCAAACATCATTTCGTAGGTTCAATACGGCGAGAAAAGGTATTTTTATGTGATGTGCGTATTTTCTGGTGTTTAATGTCACTTTCTGCATTTGTAGCCTTATGTAAATTCAAAGTTGGCCTTATTTATAGTAATGCTGTGCTTTTGAGAGACTGCTTACCGCAGGCATAAGTTGTCAGGTTCTATCATATCAGAAAACTTATGGGTGATAAAGTGTGGTATTTAAGGGCTAGAATTGTGTGATCTCCTGCTTTGTCTACAATTATAATATTTAATACGGTCCCGGCGAATCTCTGAAGGTCTCCTTCACATCCACCCATTCCAGTCGCCGTATCATTATGCGTGGCTTTTTCAGTCTAGTTGACCGTTTTGAATTCTAAAATTCGTTTTTCTTATGGGATCTGACGAGCCTCCAAATGTAACAGGAGGAGAGATAAGTTTGGAAGCCGGGGTTCGAACCGTCGACCTCTAGCACACAAAGCGACCGATTTACTACGAGACCAAGAGATCCGGACAAACCAGGCTGGTTGGTAAATGGCCTTTATACCTCGACCGCTACATTAGTAACTTTAAAACTCGTTTTACCAATTGTTTACAATGTTCATAATTCGACAATGTAACGAGTGCACCGAGTAGATTAGGTTTGGCATTGATAATTTATACACCATAAAAATAGTTATGCCCTTTAACATTCACATATAGTACAAAAGAAAAATGTGTATTACTTCCTTCGACCGATTCGTCTGAAGTTTTTATATTTTCTTCTCTGTGACAAATTTAAGGATAAATTCAATTTCATTCATATGTTTCCACTTTTGTTGTTAATTTTAAGCAGAGAGCAGCTTTGGAATTTTTTTTATATCATTCAACGAGGTTTCAAATGTCATATTGTTATTGTCATTTTCGTCTTCTTCCTAAGATCAACTTTACAGATTTGCACTATTTTTCCCAATTATTTGTTTGATGGAGTTTATGGTGTTGACTTGGCCGAAATACACACGAAGCATTTTTACTAAAGATTCCTCTTGCAGTTAAAACTAGAAGTCCTGTCATGAAATGCGCACAAATAGCACGTCTATCTGCGCGTTAATCTACGGCTATCACATTCTGTACTTATGACCTGTGCACAAGAAATGTTTCAGCCAATGGACCTCCGGGTAACCCGGAGGTCCATTGACAGAAACATTGCCTGTGTTTGCTATGAGTAACCAGGAGAACCTGCCGTGCTTTGGATGCCATTTGATATGGCAATTGCGCGCAATTCCTACGCGCAATTACGGCTAGATAAGCGCGCAGTTCGTAATAGGACTTCTAGTTTTAACTGTACTTCAAAATGAGACTGATCGACGTTTCTATACTTCGATCAGCAATAATTCGAGGTTTTTTTGCGATTTGCCTCATTCAAACTGCGCAGTATTAATTATAAGCTAGATGGTCTTGAAATCGCAAAGATAATTTCTTGAAGTCATTCAACGAAACACAGCCAACGCCGAAGCGCCCAACAGCGAGGGGAAGTTTCTGTCGTTTTTAACGCAGTAAGTAGATAGAAAAAACGTGAGCCGTCGCTTGTTTTTAATGAAATATGACAAAAATAACCTAAACTTTGAAGTGACGGACAAACATCAAAAAATGATACATCAAACAACTAAAAAAACCAGCTATCTCCTATTTTTTTAGCTGTACAACATAATAAAATTTCGCGAATGTCCCACGTATTTAAATGTTTGACCCTTTGACTAGAGCTGAAACGGTTAACCGATTAATCGATTAATCAATGATAAACATCTTGATCGATCCAAAAGGTAATTGCTCGATTACCCGTTACTTTTGAACTACTGTATTATATGGGTTAACAAAGGAACAAACTTGCTCCAAAACAGGCAAAAATGGTCACACTAACTCACATCAATTATATGAGATAGAGTAGTAAAGTATGCAAGTTACTTGCTGACATACTTGTTTACTTGCATGATCATTATACTGTATCAGTAGCTGGAAATTGTCATTCTTAACCCTTTACCCATTGCGGGTAGCAGACGATACTTACAGAATAAATTCATGAATTACGAAAGATTTTCAATTTTTGTTTAAAAAACATAGCTTATGACCTCTCATTGGAACGAGCTCAACGAGCTCGTTCCAATGAGGGGTCATAAGCTATGTTTTTGAGATAAAAATTGAAAACATAATAAATTTGAATGGAGATTTTTGTATACAGGCCTAGTCGATTTTGTTTGTTACTTTGGGTAAATGGTTCATGCTGTAAATCATCAACGGTATGGCAATTATTCAGATATTTATTTGGACAAGTGATTAATCGGTTAACCAAGGTTAATCCACGTGATTAATCGATCAAGAAAACCCCTTAACCGTTTCAGCTCTGCCTTTGACCCTCTATGACATGGCTCCATTGTTCGGCCATAACGGTTTGGAATTTCAAACCTTTCGAAAGAGAAATTTGAATTTTACGTTTTTTGCACCTCCGTCACATCTGCCATCATAGCGCTTCATTTATCGCGTCAGTGATCATACAAATGTACCTATACATCATTCCAAATAACCTCTTGCTCTGTATTTGGTTTCTATGGGGGTATTTGTTTTGCCGTTGTTGACGTACAGATGCGACCAAAAAACAACTGACGTAAAAACGTCGAAAATGACGTTAAATAAAAAAAATATGTATCTTTTTTTATTGTTCGAGCTCCACAACACACCAAATTTTTATGTGAATAGGACAAACTTTAATTTTTGCGTGGTTGACGTCCTACCGTCACCGCAGTGGTAACCCCAAAAGGATTGCTCATCGGCTGAAAACTGATTGCATTTTTACATGTGGTTGGTTGTTATTGGAGAATGCAATTCCACAATTTCGAGCGAGCGTTCAACAAGTGGGCAAATAGGAACCCTTCATGAGAAAAAAACGTAGTGTTGTAAATGTTGGACAAAGATTTAAATTTGAAATTGTAACAAATCCATTTAACCCTTTACCCAACGCAACGGCCAAAACAGGCCAGCGCTATTCTCAAAAATCGCCCATTAATTTTCATTTTTTGTCTCCAAAACATAGGTTATGACCCCTCGTTGGAACGAGCTCGACGAGCTCGTTCCAACGAGGGGCATAACCTAGGTTTTTGAGATAAAAAATGAAAAAAATTAGTTATTCAAGAATTTTTGTTTGCAATTGTCGTCTGCTTTTCATGTTAGGTAAAGGGTTAAGGTGTGTTAGATATGCTTGAGGATGTTCCATCAGGTACTGAACAACGCGACGTTTTTTAACGTTGTGATGACGTCGGCGGTACCTAATATTTATTCAATAAAAACGAATGCTCTAGAAACCCTTGCTTCACTAATAAGGCATATTCCCCCTACTGCAAATAGCAGGTTTTCTCAGGAGAATTTACCCATTTACTGTATACCCACTAGAGCTGTAGCTTAACCGAAACAGAACCGAGGTTTTTAGTTTTTTTAAAAAAGCGAAACCGAAACCGTCGACATCTAAGGTTTTTCGTTTTTTTTATTAAATACTCTCTTGCTGCAGAAATTCACAGGATGTAGCCATCCCAGACTAGTGAGAGTACCCAGACACTGCCAATGGCAGTGTCTGGGTACTCTCACTACTCTGGGAAGGCTACATTCTATGAATTTGCGACATTTCAGTTTAGTTGTGTTTGCAGCTTTCCTCAAGTTGCGTGTAGGTGTCAGACCTCGAAAAATGGCCAAGCACAATAAAAGTTCTGTATATTTAGGCAATTATTATATTGGCCTTCCTGATTCTTCATGTATTATATCTAGGTGAAGGGTTAAAATAGCCATTATGAAAGTAAAAATGTGTGAAATGCCAGAGCTGTGTGTATTATTTACACGCAGCAGTGTGTTTTTGAAACTCAGTGTTTTCAATTGGAAATGTGCAAAATAAATCTTAAATTTGAAGTGACGTGAAAAGGTAAAAAAATGGCAAAGATTAAAAAACAGAAATCTCTTAATGAACTCTACAACATACTAAAAAATATATAAAAAATCCTACATATTTTAATTTTTAACCTCTATGACGTCACCTAAGAATTCGATGATAACGCTTGGGAAATTTTTAGGACGGCGCCAGATTTATTTCTGGAGATTATATTCCCCAAAATTCGAATGGTGGAGGTTCAAAATGAAGGTGAAAGTAAAAGATTAAGAAAAAAAAATTAAAATTGGCATCGCTTGCATCAGGGTTGGAATTTGAAAATGTTAAAAAACAAACGAATTACGATTATTATCTACAAGTATGATAAATTTCTTGAGTGGGAATGAAGGGAAAATATTTTAACCCTTTGAATCCTTTGGTATATTCCATGGCAGTTCAGATCCATCATCTGGTAGAGTCTTTATTCATTACTTGGGGGAAGATCAATCAATATTTTCAACGTGCTGCCCCAAGGCTGCACGTTGAAAATCTTGATTGGTCTATCACACAAATTTACTGAGCAATTATCTACTTTATGAATTCCGGTCGTATTAAGATTCAGGACCGGAAAAGCATCCTTTCGGGTTCCAGGGGTTATAATTAAATCATTTGCCCCGCCTCTGCGTTTGATTGGTTGAAAGCATACAGCGTGAAAGTCGGCAAAATCGTATAAACCAAATCACGTAATGATTTGGAATGTCAACACGTTCGCACATGTATCCGATCCTCCGATCCAACTTATAGTTTTTTATATTTTAATATTACAGCCGGATTAAATTATAAGAAATAACTGTTGTTTTCCTTCGGTTTATGCGATATAAACCGAAAATTTTCCGCATAAGCTTAATCATAACTAGCGACGCGAAAATTTTCAGCATAAGCTTAATCATAACTCGCTACGCGAGTTATGATTAAGCTTGTGCTGAAGATTTTCGGTTTATATCGCATAAACCGAAGGAAAACAACAGTTATTTCTTAAAGATTTGCATCAGAAAAAAGAAAAAATGTATGAAAAAGGTGAACTATCCCAATAAGACTAAATAAGCCTCAAAAACTAAAATCGGCTCTCCTTTTTCACTAGCCAGCGCACACTGGAGTGTAAAACATCTGAATCATTTTTAAAATTTCAGTAATTAGTTCATATTGCAAATTACTAACTTCTGATTTATGCCTCCAGTCCCTTCTGAGAGTGGGCATAATACGGCCACCTTGTTTCTTCACCGTTCATCCTCCGGTGTTGAGTCGTAAACGTTTGGTTTCCGTCTAGTAACTCAAAAACGCTTTCATTGATCATTCTCATCTTTTGGCGATGTGTTGATGTTCCATTCGACAATTGTCTGGATTCGATATCCAATATAGCTGCTACGGAGGCATATTGATTCTGATGTCCGCCAATGACTCACGAATGCCGTCATTGATCAGTCTCATCTCTTGGTGGGTAATGGAATATTCCTTTATAGAATTGTCAGGATTCGATATCCAATATGGCAAAACCGCAGTCATCTTGACTTTAGTTTTCGTCAATTAACACAGGAATACCTTGACCGATGAGTCTCATCCCTTCTTGATGTATTGAGGATGGGTAGTGGAAGGTTCATTCCCATAATTGGCTGGATTCCATATTCAATGTGGCTGCCACTGCAGCTATAAAGATTTGTAATGCCAGCCATACTGTTATTCATATTGAATTGCAGCAGAAAATAAAAAAACAAATTGATATCGCCAATAACGAGTGAGTTTTTAGAGGGAGGTAAACAGAGTTAATGTGGGTGCTTGTTCAAAATAGGATGTCTTTACGCCACCTTGTTTTATATTAGTATAGATGGGAACTGACACATGAGATGTTTGGGCGGCATATGCTATCCATATCATTGTCGGAGGGAGAGGCGGCAACATCCACCAGCAGTGAATCTTCGTGCTTGTAGTCTGATGGCGTAACCTAACTTTTCACGGCAAAATAAAATTCTTCTGGCTTAGAAAAGTACCAACATTGGCAGAATCCTTCTGTAAATGCACAAAGTAGAGTGGCGGATCCTTTAGGCATAGTAATTATTTTTTCAGGCCCATGTCTGCAATTGTCCATCCCACTCCACTGAAAAGTCCCCCAGATTTCCCATTCTTAAGCTAATGCTGGTCTTTAATGTGACACACTATTGAGAGGGATCACATTTACTTCTCTCGGAGTTTTTATTTTTCATCTCGCCTGCAAAAGCAAGGACCAAACGTTAGTATTACAATACACTCTACAGATCATTGTTACCTTCTTTCACATTCAGTTAACATATTCACTACAAAATATTCTCTCAGACCAAGGTCGTCAGACTGGCTTTCTAAGCTTCAGTTCACTTTTCGTGTGATTTTTTCCAAACATGGATATGTTTGTTCATCATGTAACTTATTTTAATAATAAATAGACCTTTCAATACGGATAGCTCATACTCTCTAAAACTCAAGCTAAAGACCATCTGTTGGACTTAAATTTAACTCACTCTCTCTCTCTCTCTCTCTCTCTCTCTCTCTCTCTCTCTCTCTCTCTCTCTCCCACCCTCTCTCTCCCTCCTTTTCTCTCTCTCTCACCATCTCTCTCTCTCTCTCTCGGTGATCATAACAGGCATTAGCGGGTTATTTCATTTCCGGTACGGTCATTCATCTGCGCGGCACCTTATAGATATCTCTTCAGTTGCGGATCCCATTTCTCCTCGCAGTTGCGAACAACGTCTTTTGTGAAACTGTTAAGTTTTTGGCTAAAGACTGTTCGCCGCACTTTAGCACAACATACTCCCAAAGAATTTCTTCCATACTTAGCGCACGTGTTCATCACAAAACCTCTTTTCATACGTGGGGCCCTTATTTCCACAAGAATCAATGTGAAGAACGTTTGTATAACTTGCCCAAGTTTTAGGTTAATTTCTTTTTCAACTTCTAAACTACGTTACATTATATTCTTCACATGCACACATTATTTTCTCTCAAAGTCAATGTCAAAGATATTGTAACCCCTTTGGAAGGCAAAACATATAACCTCTCAATTCAGGATCAAGGTTATGTTTAACCCTTTGAATTCCGATGGTATCTTCCATGTCAGTTCAAAAGCAGCAATTGGAAGAGTTCATATTCATTATTTAGGGGGAGACCAATTAATATTTTCAACGTGCAGCCCTTGGGCTGCACGTTGAAAATATTGATTGGTCAACCCCTCACACTCACTTATCAGTCATACTACATAATGGAATGACGACGTATCATGTGTCTGGGCCGAAAAAGCGGCATCTCATGTCCAAAGGGTTAGGGTTTATTTATTTATTTATTTATTTATTTATTTATTTATTTATTTATTGGTGTTTAAGGTCACATTGATATGCACAATGGCTAATCATGACCGTGACAGTTTTACGGGTGGATGAACCCGGAGTACCCAGAGAGAACCACCGAGCAACGGCGAGAAACTGTCAGCTCCCCAACATACTAACTCCACACAATCAGAGTTAGCATTGGTTGAAGACAGTGCACCATCGACGTGCAGTACGCCTTAGTACACACCGCCACCGTGCCCCCACGCGGGCAATGGAGATGAAGTGTCTTGCCCAAGGACACAACGCGGTAGCCGCAGGTGGGATTCGAACCGAGGACCTCTCGGCTTGCAGCCTGCACCTCTACCTACTGAGCCGTGTACTTATATTTAAACCATCACATGTACAAGGGGTTCCTGACAAAAATGGTTAGCATCTTCATCGCGTAACTCCTCCCATTTGGTATGTTCCCTTAATCGTAATCGTTTTATAGGATACCTCAATTTCCCCTAACGTGGGGGTGTGGGAAGTTGGTGGGACGCTGTGGGGTGTTGGTTCTTCCTGGAGTTGGATGTTTTGGGGTTTGGGGTGGATTTTGTTCTGTTTTATGTTTTATTTTAGGGGTTAACGTTTTTTTGTGGAGGGGTGTTTGGTTTTCATCTTTTGGTATTTTTTTTTGAGGGGGGGGGGGGGGGTGAGACGGTTAGTAAGTTTTAGACTTTTGTTCTGTTTTCATCAGATACAAGGGGCATGTGGTTTACAGTATTTACCCCTGGGAGGGAAATTTTACGTATATAAGTGTAGCGTCATTGGCGGTCGTCTTGATTTAATATGTGGGAATATCGTCCATAAAAAACATAACACCAGTGTTTCCCTTCTTGCAGAATATTCAGGTGGAAACAGTCTACATCCTTACTATCATATATGTAACTGTCCCATATAAAAAACCTTGTTAAAGTTGCTTACTCGATAAACAAGAAAATACCAGCAGGGCTGATGGATGCTTCACGAATATGAATCCTAAGCCACCGCATGACGGGGATCTTCAGTCATGAGCAATTAACGAAGTGAAGTATGAACGAGATCTGTCATTGAATCAATTACTTTGGACAAGACAAAATTAGAACACACAAATGGTCTCTGACCTTGACCTTACAGTTATGGACTTGGGTCAAGGTCACGGCACATCATTGAGTCATAAGCAATTACTGTGTGGAGTATGAAGAAAAGCAGTCAGCTGAATATTTTTTATAGACCAAACAAAGTTAGAATGGAGAAACAAACAATCGGGTGGTCTGTTACCTTGACCTTGGATCAATGACCTTGAATCAAGGGCATAACAAGCCCTTGGTTCATAAGCAATGATTGTTGTGTTAAGTATGAACCAGATATGTCCTTTGAATATTTTTATAGACCGGACAAACTTAGAAAGGAGAAACAGAAAAACGAACGATCTGTGGCCCTCATCTTGGAGCTATGAACTTGGGTCAAGATCATCAGACACTCTTTGGTCGTAAGCAATCTTTACGTGAAGTATGAACAAGATCGGTCTGTTGAATGATTTTCTTTATGGACCGGGCAATATTAGAGTGAGAAACAAACAAACGAATGAGCTGTCACTTTGACTTGGGAGCTATGACCTTCGGTCAAGGGCATGACACACCTTTCGATCATGAGATATTTTTGTGCGAAGTATGGACAACATTGGTCCATTGAATGACTTTTTTTATGGATCGGACAAAGTTAGAATGTAGAAACAAACTAACAAATGGCCTGTGGCCTTGACCTTGAAGCTATGACCTTTGCTCAAAGTCATGACGCTCTCTTGGATCATAAGCAATCATTGTGTGAAAGGTGAACAAGTTCGGTCAACTGAATATTTTTTTATGGACCAGACAAAATTGTGACGGACTCACGGACGCACAGACAAAGCGGTAATTATATGCCCTCCGAAAAATTTTCGGGGATCGTAAAAACATGTCGAACTGAATAGTTATAAGTACACGAGATAAGAGGAATAAATAAATAAATAAATAAATAAATAAATAAATAAATAAATAAATAAATAAATAAATAAATAAATAGTAATCGTTGACTGGACTGGTAACGTGAAATAATTCATGAGAGGTGAGGGACGTTGTACAAACACGAGTGCGCGAATATACAATATACAATATAGTCCCTCGTCTCGAATTACTTTTCATTTTTAACGATAATTATATAATTTAACCCTTTGCCTGAAGTAATGGCCAAAAACGGCCAGCGCTGTTCTCAAAACTCGCCAAATAATTTTCATTATTTTTTCATTTTTTGTCTCTAAAACATAGGTTATGACCCCTCATTGGAACGAGCTCTTCGAGCTCGTTCCGATGAGGGGTCATAACCTATGTTTTTGAGGCAAAAAAGGAAAAAAATAGTTATTCAAGAATTTTGTTAGCAAGTGTCGTCTGATCTTAATGTTAGGTAAAGGATTAAGACATGTTTTTCAGTGTATATCCTAGTTATAAGTACATGAGACAAGAGGAAATAAATAAATAAATAAATTGTCTTCTGCTTTATATTTTAGGAAAAGACGTTTAGAAGAGACAATAAGTAGAATGATATGGAAAATTGATGTGGGTGACATCACATTGATTTCCAGAAACTTCAAGGAGGTAATATCACTATCAAGACTCCATTAACGATATCCCAGATAGTAATTTTGTGTCCCAATACTTCGCATTAGTCGTGTAACGCACCAAAGATGCGGTGTGTATTGTTCCAAAAGACAACCATACTACGAGATGTATGAAATTGCGCCTTGAATTCGATAAATTATACATAACTAATTATTGTGGATGCTGGTCATAACAAAATTTTGTTCAGTTCTTTCTTGCTGATGTATTTTCCTGGTGTTTCTCTCTTGGAGTTTGTTCAGACTCATGACGAAAGGCGACGTCTCACGGCCTATATTTGACGAACCAAGATTGCTAGGCCTTTTCCATCTTTAAAATTGATAATGTTTTGACGGTTCCGTGTTTGAAAATAGGTATTTATGAGCATTGTTTCTTTGCTTGTTTATATTAATAGAAATCAGCTTAGCGAAACTTAAAAGTTAAAAATGGATTAATCCGGAGAGCAGTAAGTTTAGATGGGAATCACTCGAAGAAGTTGAAAAGTTCCGAAAGAAGCAAGGAAAAGATGAAGGTGAAAGTACAGCATGTCCCCCACCCCAATAATCAAACATGTTGATTATCTTGATTGGTCTCCGTCGGGCACACATACTGACGAGGGGACAAAGACACGCTCGTGAGGGAGAATTGTGGGTTGCTCCGTGCTCTGATTACTCTGTCCGGGGCCACTGTCTTAAGAATTTAATTTAAGGGCCTTGAATTTCATTAACTGGTAGAGTGCTAAATTATTTTTGGTCCTTAATATGTCTTCGTGCATTTTTGCCTTGTTATAATTTATGGGAGAGTGCCAGTAGGCACTCTCCCATAAATTGTAACAAGGCAAATCCTAACAGATAAAATAATATCACTTCAAAGATAATATGAAGCACATCCTCAGAATATGAAGCCTTTAAATTGCAGTACCGTCTCCAAATAATAAAGCCCAAATCTGGGCTTCCAGCGCTCTACCAGTTCAAGGACTTTCAATGACACATTGTAAGCTTTTTAAAGGATCTTTTAGACAATTTTTGTAACTATTCCAAGTTGTATGTATTTAGGTTTGAGTAAGACTCCTGATTAAAACAGATATTAGTCAACGCCGATCGCCTTCGATGTTGTACAACAGGGGGAGTATTTATTGCTAATGCGTGAGTAACAGTGAACAAGAAAAACCATATAACCTGAGCGGTCATTTTTCGTCTGCTTATTCATGAAGATGACACTTGACTAAAAACATCTGCTAGGTCATAGGTCTTGAAACTGTTAATAAATGTTCTCTCATTTTCCAGGCTTGTATAAATTAAAACTTAGAATCAGTCTTAACTAACAAGAGCTTCCAACGCTAATGTGCAAATTTCAGGCACTTTCATGGTCTTGAAAACCCATAGTTCAGTTAAAGGTCTTTCAACGTTTTCGAGGATCACAGTGAACCTTGATTGATTTGGGAGGAAAGGGGATTGTTATTGTTTTGGTATTTTTGCGTTTGTTGTTGTTGTGGTTTTATTATTATTATTATTATTATTATTATTATTATTATTATTATTATTATTATTATTATTATTATTACGGTAAAAAGCCCATTGTGAGTTATCTAATTTCAAAAGTGAAAAGTGGCACATAAAGTGATGTCACTTCCAAAACTGAGCGGAAAAAATTCCTTTCGATTGGAGAACTGCTGGGACGTTTCAACCAAATTTGGCGTCAATGTTTCAGGACGTAAACTGGATATTTTATGAATTTGTGGAGGGTAAAATGCAGTGAAATCTCATTTTTCTGGAAACTCATAAACAGATTATCCCCACCCCACACCCACCCCTGACCGAGATAGATTACTTTCATTCTGAAATTCTCTTTTAACCCTTTGCCTAACGTAACGGACAAAACCGGCCAGCGCTATTCTCAAAAATCTCCAATTAATTTTCATTATTTTTTCATTTTTTAGCATACCCAGCTTTCAGTCCGGTGTCTACTGCGCATGCGTCACTTTCGAGGAAAAAGTGGGTCTAAATCTTAACACTGATGCCTATGGACAAAATATTTTAAACATTAATTACACAAATAACCTGTTGAAAGACAATATTTTACGCGTTATTTCCATTTAGTTCCATTATTCTAGTTTAATGTAATATGTTTATGTTGATTATAGCGCAATTATTTTTTGCTTCCTTTTTAATTTGAAAATTGGTCCTGAACATCGTGTAGAACCTTAGTAAATTTTACGAAAAAGGCCGACCCCAAGTGTATTTAAATGTATTTTTTGACCTTTGAATATGTTAGGTGAAATTTTTACGTGTTATTTTAGTAATCTGCAATAAATACAGAAAACAGTAATATAAATATAATGAATGTACGATATTTTGTTTTTGCTTCCTTTTTTGGCTGAAAAAGAGCATTTTTCAGAATATTTCAAGTGAGCGTCAGATTACGCGTGAACTGAAACTCTTCTTTTAAGAGGCAGAGTATTTCTCTTTACTTCGGATAAAGTAGAATATTCATGTGCTATGTGATTTTTGTTCACAATTTTACATTAAGGTGATTATAATTTTCATAATTTTTAATTTTTTTTTTTTTTCACTCGTCATTTCTGCTTCTCTTATGTATAACGAATCTGAAATTAAAGGCACGTGAGCATTGGTGATTATTTTCTTGAAATACAATTGAAATAAATATGAAAGGAAAGAAAGAAATCTCTATCAAAGAACACTACTGCTAGGATTAGTTTTAAAAAAATGAAATTTCTCCTTATTGCCATAAAGAAAGGTTAAAAATCTCCCGGTGAGTATATTTTTTATTAAGGTGATGATAAAGAATACAATCACAGTTCAGAAAATTGCACTGGATTTCTCTCATGCTATCTTTCTTTACACTTGCAATGGATTAATCCAAGTAATTATAATCCTAAGACATGAAGCCTCGAAGAACAATGGATAAAATATATAAACCAGATCTTCTGTTAACAGCTACAGTTTAGAGACGGGCTAAGGTGTTACTAATATTGTCATATATGATCGAAGTAATAATGACGATCCAATGGTACTTCTGATTGTTTTTTACGACAATCACACACCATTCGGTTAATTCTCTCGCTCGTTGATGTTTTCTGCATTCGTTCACCCCAGTATTTCGAGTTAATTCCCCTACCGGACAGAAAGCTGGACATGCTCTAAAGCATAGGTTATGACGCCTCATTGGAACGAGCTCATCGAGCTCGATCCGATGAGGGGTCATAACCTATATTTTTTAGACAAAAAATGAAAATAATAGTTATTCAAGAATTTGTTTGCAAGTGTCGTCTGCTTTTCATGTTAGGTAAAGGGTTAAGTGAGCACAACCGTACGTGTTGGGCCAGAAACTATTCGATAGAGTAGATATTTTCAAGAAAAACTTCATAATTCTTCTAGACTTTCCAAATGATGGCTAATATTTCTTTGTCGCGTTAAAAATGCGTACGTTCATATAAGTACGCTTTTCTTCTCTTCGCCTTTTTACCTTCCGCATTTTGAGAAAAAGAACCCATATTTAAATTGTTATTGATTAACTGGTAGTGTGCTGAATTGTTTTTGGTGGTCAAAATTTGTTCACGCATCTTTCTTTGCCTATAGGCACTCTCTCATAAATTGTAACAAGACAAATCCTAAAAGACAAAGTTATTTAACTTCAAAGGTACTAAGAAACTCATCCACCAAAAATGATGTCTTTAAGTTCCAGCACCTGCACTTCGTAGTAAAGCCCAAATATGGGCTTCCAGCACTCTACCAATTAAAATGCATTTTCCAGCTTTGGAACTACAATGGAACAAGTTTGAACTAATTACGGCTCGGTTATACACTATGTATAAAAGGAAATCGTTCCATTTGTAAGGCAATGTTTAGTGTAACTCTAGGTGCACCAAAAGCTAACCTTCAAAATAGTTTTGCATTTAAAGTGTCCTTTCTAAAATGTAATGACGCGATCATATTTTAACACACAAATGTAATAATGATCTTATCATATAATTGCATCACTTAATTCTACATACTGTACCTCATGTACATCAGTGTAGTGGTTCAGTATAGTTTCGCTAGGCGGTTGGTGCCGAAGGAAACTCTCTCGGCGTTGGTTCGAACCCTCGCCATGCCATGGTTTTAATGATCGCTTTTGGGAAAATATTTTATACCGCAAAAACCAAATAAACATCCTTGGCGCAATTTGTGAATAGGTATTTGCTTTCTGCGAGTTTGTCTGTTGTCTATTATATCGTCAAGTAATCAGCCATTTGGCTGGTAAAATAGAATTTGACATGCATGCGGCAAATAAAATCATTTACCATTCAAGCGCCATCTTGTGGTTTGTAGAGAAGTAAAAACAATTGAGGAAAATTCTAGTATTAATTCAGTTCCCACTTACTCTCAAGCTCCATAAAGTCACTTTATCTTTGTCCTAAGACATGGAGGATATAATAGATTAGTACTTTCCAATTTAACCCTTAACCCAATGCAGACGATATCAAAATTTATTATTTTAAATATAATTTTTTCAAATTTTTCTAAACATTTCAACAAAACCATATCATGTGACCCCTCGTTAGAACGAGCTCGACGAGCTCGTTCCAACGAGGGGTCGCATGATATGATTTTGTTGAAATTTTTTGAAAAATAATATTTTCTCAATTGATGAATTTGCATATTACGCGGGCGGATGCGACGATTCGTTAGGTAAAGGGTTAATTTGAGTCGATTCTCGGATTACAGATTGGGAAAAAATAGAGAACTGGTTCCACACCTTCATGGTTTTGCTATCGAGGCCCATCAATAGTACACCCCATCCCATCTCCAAGTCTTCCTGGAATATAATTTAGAGCGGTTATGGAATAGATCCAGCTTTGTCAGAGGTCACTTACAACCAGTAAACCTGATTTTCGCATGTTCGATAAACCTGGAAACGATATTTTATCGAGTTTTAGTGTTTAAAGTGATGTAAACGTTATTGCAAAGTTTCAAAAGGAGTTCACTAAATGTACGAATGTAGATTTCGAAATGTCTCACTAGTACCTCCATTGTCAGATCGACCTCACCGATGTCCTCAGCGGATTTGTTTTGTATCCCTCTGATTTGTTTGGACGCACAGGATGCAAAACTGACAGCGATCTTATAAAATTGCGATGAAATTTCGTGAAGTTGCTGTTGTTGAGTTTCCAAACAGTCCAGATACCCTCTATTGTTTAATTTTTAATTGCAATATGTTTTTTAATAACATTCGCACTGAAAGCAAAGCCACAATGCGTACCCTGTTCACACTCTCCCGCCCCTTTTGGTGTTTATAGATTGGACTAACCAGGAATAATTTTGGACAGCCTAACTGGATAAACAACGTAAGACAATATCCATCTTTACTCTATTTGCAGACCACATTTAACAAATATTTCGTCATCAGCCGTTTCCTTGTCTTCCGAATTTGTTTCTAAACTAAATTAATTGGTTATCGTTGCATTTGTTGTTGACTGATTCCAATTAGTGTGTGGTTTATCTGTATTGATTACTGGCAGTGGGGCTTACATTTTTATTGTGTCAACGACTCCGAGGAAGAACACCGTGAAAAATAACCGTGCTTTCGTCAAAAACTCCAGTTTCCTTAAATTGCAGTAAGGATCAAATTAACCACCCAAGTTGGTACAAAAGAGCGAGCTGATAATAAACTAGAGGTGTGACTCTCCCAGATGGCCTGTCTAGACCCCCGCCGCCATGATTATTCTAAGACGAAAAGGGGCACGACTCTGGCAAAAAAAATTCCAATCGAAGCTACAATCGCAGGTGCATAGGTTCTCGTGGTAGTGAACATCTGTACCAAGTTTCAAAGGAATCTACCAATAAACATCTGAGAAAATCTCCGGACAAAATTCAGGCATTCTAAAACAAAAAGGGGCATAACTCTGGCAAGAAAAGTCCGATCGAAAGTTTAATCGCAGGTGCACAGGTTCCTATGGTAGTAAACATCCATGCCAAGTTTCAAAGGAATCGACCTATCAACATTTGAGAAAATCTCCGGACAAAATAGTCTAAGCAATTCAAGCATTTTAAAACAAAGGGGGCATAACTCTGACAAAAAAAGTTCGATCAAAACTATAATCGCAGGCGCACAGGTTTATTCCAGTATATCCCCCACAACTTGGGCATAAAAATGTGCATGCCTCATTGTGTCTACATTATAACAGACATGCCGAGGTGGGTTTGTAATAAAATATGCCAGTTTTGTGGTTTTGTGTTTGGTCCTTCCCTGATACAATAGAGATCATGTGCAGGTCGTTTTGAAAATGTAAATTATTTAGTCTGGGCGAAATAGATATGATCTTTTCGTGTTTGATAATACGAGCAAACAAAATTTCTATTTATCTTTTACCAAACTTCACTGACAAGTCCCGGGAAGAATGCAGTGAGTTAGTGGAGTTCGATTTTCTAAATGTATTACCTCTTTCCACTGTATCAGGTTGTTAGGCTTCTCATTTACCCCGGTGCATCAGCTTGGAAGCCTTCCGGTTCGTGGTGACGCATTGGATTGTATCCTGCTTGAATGCTAAAAGGACATCACCTTTTGTTCTTGTATATACTCTTTTCAAGGTTCTTGGTATGTTCATCTTGGAAGCTTTCTCTGGTAAAAGCTCATCCCTGAGTGTTGAGAG
The DNA here is from genome assembly GCA_031216915.1 of Pictodentalium vernedei. Classification (NCBI taxonomy): domain Eukaryota; kingdom Metazoa; phylum Mollusca; class Scaphopoda; order Dentaliida; family Dentaliidae; genus Pictodentalium; species Pictodentalium vernedei. The sequence goes on from CM062294.1 coordinate 82,394,176, forward strand.
GTGCAGATTATCCTAGTCTCTGGTGAGACTTTAGAAAGTAAAATAGGTGGCACCAGTGTTATCTCACGGTGAGACTGCAGATAAATAGAACGCTGGTATCTACCCAGAAACAATATGTTATCTTTTAAATATATGCGTTACGATATTTTAATTGTGTTTAAAAAACATTTTAGTTTTAAAAACACCCAAACGCCAAAAACGAGCAGTGATGCTGATGAAAACTTATTGCGTAATATGCGTCAGTTCCGCAGAGATATTCTCTTATACCTATCATAGCAAATTTAAAGATATAAAAAATATTTAATTATTCATCAGAAAGTTGCATCTAAGTACCTAATTCTACGAACTGCACCTCAGAGGAAATCAGCAACACACTTGTCTTTTTCAAATTTCTCGGATGCCATAGAATTAAGAAAGGACGCTGGTTTTGTTTACATTGGCATGGCGGGGGTTCGAGTGGTGTGCGTGGTTCAGTATAGTTTCGCTAGGCGGTTGGTGCCGAAGGAAACTCTCTCGGTCTGTCGGTGGCCGAGTGTTGTGCGTGGTTCAGTATAGTTTCGCTGGGCGGTTGGTGCCGAAGGAAACTCTCTCGGCGTGGGTTTGAACCCCCGCCATGCCGATGTAAAAAATAGTTGTTTGTCATTTCCCACTGACATGTTTGTAAGATATAATAAAATGTGGTGTTTTGAACTTTTCAACAAAATTTTTTTTTTCCTGTTTTTGTACATTTCTCTATCATTTATAGTTTAGTTTGAGAAGCTTGCATTCTGGTGGCAGATCCAACCTGATATCAAACCAAAATAGTGTGGAACCTATGTCAGGCTGTGCTGGGTTATATCAAGGTATGATTGTCTTTATCAAGGAAATCGACACACAAAGAGTGACACTCTCACGGAATACACTGATGGATCTCAAAAACGTAAGTATTTATCAAAACCAATAGTTTTCCCAAGTTCAAGTATACTGCCCAAAAAAAGTTAAGCCCCCCCCCCCTCCCCTCCCCGCCACCTCCCTATAATACCAGTGGGTATTAGAGCTGTAGGTTTTTTAATTTCTTGTTCGGTTTCGGTTTTGGTTTTTCAGGTGGAGTAAAACCTCGGTTCGGTTCGGTTTTCGGTTTCTTCATGAGGCCAAATAAAATTCAATAAAACTCATTCTTATATCCGGAGCCAAAACTGAATGGTAGTGAAATTGTGTGAAACTCAATAAATGCCCGAAATAAGCTATAATACATGGAGAATCAGGAAGGCCAATATAATAATTACCTAAATATACAGAACTTTTATTGTGCTTGGCCATTTTTCGAGGTTTGACACCTACACGCAACTTGAGGAAAGCTGCAAACACAACTAAACTGAAATGTCGGAACTTCATAGAATGTAGCCTTCCCAGAGTAGTGAGAGTACCCAGACACTGCCATTGGCAGTGTCTGGGTACTCTCACTAGTCTGGGATGGCTACATTCTGTGAATTTCTGCAGCAAGAGAGTATTTAATAAAAAAAGAAAAACCTGTTTAAACAGAACTGGTTCCATCTCAGGGACAAGATTAGAACCAGTCTTGGTTCTAAAGAGAACCTATATTTTTTGCAGTGTACGACCGAAAACATTCTTTAAATGTCGCAACGTGCACAAAAATTTCAACAATGGCTACGCAAAGCGTGGGCCAGTGCCCCCGCCCCGCAGGCATGTTCGAAGTAGCCTTAAAGGTAATGTGGGACAGAAAACATTTCTGAGTCAAAAGAGTGAAAACAGAAATATTTTCTAAAAAGTCCGAAAAAGGGCCATAACTCGGGGAAAATTATTGCGCGGATTCCGTTCCTTGTGCATATCCGTTCCCCCACGTGGGTCTATCAGCATACCAAAGGTGATCCAAATCCGACCAATAGCTTTGAAATTCCAATGCAAAACCTTTGGACGGACGGATGGACGGACAAAGAGCTTCACTAGATACTCCCCAATCCTCCTACATTCAGTTACCTGGTAAACTTCCTATATAGGAATTTTGGATTTGAAATTCCGATGTTTTCCATTAGATTTCATTTAACTAATTGACTTAACAATTTTATGGAAAACTATCAGATGGATACGATATCGCTTGTAATCCCACGTCGGGCGCATTTTAAGTTTTTGGAGTTTGACCTCCCGGGTCAGTTCGGCCTTAACCATCGAGGATTTACCGGGTCGGCAACACACTTTAGATTAACATAACATTAACACAAAATTTTAAAAAGCTGGGTTTAAAATAAGGTTGGAAATGCAAGATGTAAGAAAATTCGTAAATTCCACATTGTTCACATCGCTATGTGGAAATTTAAAACAAAATATGGAGGTTCACCACGTCAAATAATCAGAAAACAGAGTGTGGAGTTTAAATCTGTGTCGTTAATAGTTACGGGGATCTGCTTATCACTATAGTAACAATTTAATGCAAAATGGGTTAATATTTGAAGTGACATAAAAGTCAAAGATGGGGGTAAACTGAAAAAATAAAAATAGCCATCTGCTAATTTGATTAATTGTCCAATATATTAAGATTTCATTTTAAAATTTGTACTTTCCATTTTATTTTGTAATCATTAACCCCCTATAACGTCACCTTGGAGTTCTTTCTTAACCGTTCAGAATTTCCAGAACGAACACATACCTTCAGATATTGTTTTTGCAGGAGATTATATTTCCAAATTTTCAGCAGGAACCGCGTCTTCAAGACAAATAGAATATACCCATAGTAACTAGGTGTACCAAATGTTCAGTACGAAAGGTGAACATTTCGTCCACCAAGCTACTTTGGGTATATTTTATTTATATCATGATTGCCAGATTATTAAGAGTTTAAATGTTAAATACAATATGAAATATGAAATTCTAAACAACGCCCGTACACACGTGCGAATCTGTTTTTGTTTACATGAGCACCGGAGGGAGGTACTTCCGCTGTCAATTTTATCGCCGAAACGAAATGGAAAAAGAAATGGGCAAATCACGGGGCCTTTTTCATTTTAATAGCATAATAACATACAATTTCGAGTTATGGATGCTTTATTAACATAAGACAAAGCATGTTTGTTAATTTTTGGTATCTTATGAGGTAAACTCATTTAAAAACGTAATAAATAATCGGCGGGTTTATTTCACTCTTCGCGAGGCGACCAGTGATAAATTTAGACACGTTTGCATTCAGGTCAAGGTAACCAAAGGTCAACTTGGATGTAATTCAAATGTAGGTGTAAATTTTAACTGTTGAAATCCCATTGCTGGCGTGTTCACCACGGTTGGTGGGTAAAGCTAAAATCTATGTCATAGGCTTTTATACAGTACGTTGAGAGTGTATTATCACTAAATCACCTGCAGAGTGGATATTCCACCCAAGCAATAATTGCAAAATTGTTGCAAAACATAACAATCACAAGCAAAGTTCCAGCAAATGGACCTCCGGGTTAAACCCGGAGGTCCATTAGATGAAACATTGCTGGTATTTTTTGTTCATATGCACAGAATTGTAAAGTGATACTTTGGGTGATAACTCCACTCCATGGGTGATTTAGTTACAATCCTCTCTCCATGTACTGTATAGTAGAATAGATAATCATGGTATAAATACAGTGTACATTCACTCCTATACATTTTTGCAAGTTGTTCATTATACCCCATGCAAACGTATACTGCAAACTAAATTTCATTTCATTTCATTTCAAAGTTTAAAAAGCCTTTTAACTTTCAATATGTCATTTCAATTTCGTTGGATGACATAATAAGCAAGTGGTCTCTTCTGTTCAATTTTTACAAATTTCAGCAACTACTTACTAGGCGACTGTTCTGTCAAAGGGTTATAATTTTGCTGTTAATGACGTCGCAGGTTTGACGTTAAAGCGTCATTTTTAAACAATTTCGATTTCTCATATGTACAAAAGTTGTTCGCTTCTGACATTTGGGAAATAATCTCCCATAAGAACGATATACACAAATGCAATGAGTTTTCACCGGACGAAGAAAAGTCCCTCCTAGAAATATTGTGAGGTTTTGACCCTAACGTCGGAAAAAATGAAAGTCTGTCCGATTTTGTTTACATTTCCGTATCTTGAAGAGCTCAGAAAATTGACCAGTATTGTTTTAGATTTAAGGTCATTTTCGACGTTTTTACTTCTTTTCAAAAGTTTACATTTTGAAATACAGCTCATTTAGGGGTCAGGATAACTCAAAAAGTACAAAAGAAACTTCAAAGCAATGTTGGGACGTCTTCCTCCTTCTTTCTTCAATCAGTGGAATAAATCTGAGCGTATACTCACCCTAGTCTCCTTAACCCTTTGAACACTGGTGGTATCTTCCATGTCAGTTAAATGGCAGAAATTGGAAGAGTCCACATCCATTAATTGGGGGTAGAGCAATTAATATTTTCAACGTGCAGCCTTCAGGCTGCACGTTGAAAATATTAATTGTTCTACTACACACGTCTCCTTAGTTGTCATCCTACTTAATGCAATTATGACGTATCGTGTTGTTGGACCGGAAGAGCGGTCTCTCGTTTTGAAAGAGTTAAGCTGTTGGCTTGGCTTGTCAATCCACTGGCAACTCAATCGATACTTGAAGGAATGCAATATTATTTTTGATTTCGATGGACAGAATATTTTGACGCTAAGGCGACGAAGTCACAAACGTCGGAAATTAAATTTCACTGGGTAAAGCTGAAATCAATATACATGTTAGTTATTATAGTCAAATGACATTTTAGTACTAATAATTCCAAACTGAAGGCTGAAAAATTAAACTCGAACTACAAATACCGGACATATGACGTAAATACCGAACATTTTGACATTTTTCATTGACGATACAGATTTTGAAACATTTCACAGTTCCATATTGATAAGACACACAGCTATGAAATTTTACACACTACTTGCTACGTGTTCATTCTAGCAAACGGTTATGTTGTCGTTAATGACGTCATAATTTTTGACGTTTGGACGTAAAAAGTCATATCTAAACAATTTTGATTTCTTATATATATAAAGGGTCTTTGCTTCTGAAGTTTGGGAAATATAATCTTCCATAAAATTCGTATCCCAAAATGCAATCCGCTTTCACCTGACGATGAAAAAAGTTCACGAGTGGCGAAATTCTGAAGTTATGACGTCTGCTTCGAAAAAATAAAAGTTAGTCTGATTTGGATGAAATGTATGTTGTAGAGCACAAAAAATAAAAACATTTTCTTATCTTTTTTTCGATTTACTGTCATTTTCAACGTTTCTGGGTCAATTTCGGTTTTTTGACAAGTATGCATTACTGACACGCCTGCAGCCATAGTTGTAAAACATAGAGCTACAGAAAATCCGCATATAAATGCAATAGTAAGAGATGGAATGCAGCGTCGTGATTCGACCACGCTGTATCAGATCTCTCGAAGTTACAGCCATAAAAAAAGTCAAAAACATGGTCCAAATTACATTTGACCGGATAATGTTGAAATCAAATACCATTTTGGTTCATTTTAGTTCAAATGACACTGCAAAATATATTATTCTAAATTCAAAGGTGAAAAAGTTTGAAAATCGAACTTTAACCTTTTAAACCCTAGCGGCCGCTTTTCCTGCCAAGAAAATGATACGCCATAACCTTACTACATAGGATGGCTGTTCGGTAAACGTGTGCGGTAGACCAATCAATATTTTCAACGTGCAGCCCAGAGGCTGCACGTTGAAAATATTGATCTCCCCAAATAATGAATATGGACTCTTCTAATTGTTTTTTATTGAACTGGCATGGACGATATCACTAGTGTTTAAATGGTTAAATACCCGGGATATGGCGTCAATATCGTCGAACGTATTACTATATGTTTTCATCCATTTTAGAAAGTTTTCATTAAAAAGTCTAATTTTACTACCGACAAACCTCCGTGGTTATTAGGGGCAAAGCTTTGTAACTTCATAGACCCCGTTTTTTGGTCATTTGAAATTAACAACAATGCCTTCGATCCGCGAGGCGAATTTTACTTTTTCCTTAATCTTTCGTTTTTTTCCCCATTTTAAACTCATCGTTGTGAAAGTTTGAAATTGAAATAGATTCAGTTTTTACATCCTACATACACCAAAGGGAATGCTTATATTTATTCAACGTCACATTCGTATTCACATTGATATAATACATTCAATATTATCATGCTAAATCCGACCGAGCGTCAGAAAATTTTAAAATGAAATTTCATTGTATAAAGTCGAAATTAAGTGAAACATGATGTTGACACCTCCTTGAAGTGACAAAATTCGCCGTTGGTAGTTGGATGGTATCTGGAGATTCGCTCGCGATCTTAGATACACCTCAGGTTTCTGTTGGTACTTCAGCCTCAACGCAATGTAGAGTACAATGCCCAGAAACTTGAAAAAGTTGAGAACACTATAATCGCCGAACTAGGTCATTCAGATCCAAGCTGATGGAACTTGAAGATAAGCTCACTCTTTCCAAAATTCAGAGCAGAAAGTGCATTCACCTTCTGGTGTCACCGAGAAGAAAGATGGTGGCTTGAAGATAGATGGTAATACTTCGATGGGTATTATAAAGAGCGATGTTAATATGCATACATTTTCTTCCACAAATTATGGCTGCAAACAACCTCCACACCCAAACCAGTAATAGACAAACTGGGCTGTGACAATGATAAACAGATTCTGGTAAGCGCAGCCAGAAGCTTAAGAGAGGCTAGATTGGGTATACGCACATATTTTTTCTACTAATTGAAGATAGAAAGACGAAAACTTTCCAGCATTGTTTTCAAGTTTCGGACCGAGAAGGGCCTTAACCCTTTGAGCCCTCGTTTCCTGGAATGGTATCGCCTTTGTGTACACTTACAGTGAGATCGGTTAGTCCAATACCATTATACAGGGAGGATAAAATAATAACTGCAGTCTGAAGCCGTCTGGCTGCAGACTGCAGTTGGTATTTTATCATCAATGCCCCGTGTATAGACCTCTTATAATAAGGCAAAAATAGGACGAAATTATGCCTTGGACCGAAAAATCGGTCTTACGAGTTAAGAGGGTTAAAACTATGATAAGACTAAATGGTGTACGGGTAATTCTTGAAGTCAGAGATTCTGCCACTTCTAAATGGAGAGAGGGTGTTGAATAAAAACACAAACTGGCAACTGAATGTATTGCGTATCTAACCTTTATCATAAAAATAATCGTATCAACCAAAAATCATACTTAGTATATACTTGGTGTGTACATTCCAGCTCGTTGCAGCATTTAACCCTTTACCTAACATGAAAAGCAGACGACACTTGTAAAAATAATTCTTGAATAACTAACTTTTTTCATTTTTTGTCTCAAAAACATAGGTTCCAACGAGGGGTCATAACCTATGTTTTTGAGACAAAAAATGAAAAAAATAATGAAAATTAATTGGCGATTTTTGAGAATAGCGCTGAACGGTTTTGTTCGTTACGTTAGGTAAAGGGTTAATGCATTTTTGGGATGTAAAAGGCAAACTGCATGTAGTGTTTACAACACACACCTACACTGAAATAGAAAAAGGAGGAGATGGAAAATGATAGAGAGGGGAGTAGAGAAGGAGTGTGAGAGTGAGATAGAAAAAACAAAATTCATACCTATATACCTGATAGTAGAAGAGTTCAAGACGAGATGCTTCGTGGGATTTTGAGATCATATCGATGATTCGATAATTTCCAAATCGGCGCGACTGAAATCGAATCGAATCATTGGTACGATTTCGAATCGAATCGAATTTCGAAGGTTGGCAGAACACTAGTAGGTAAAGGGTTAATCCTTTGAACCATGGTGGTATCTTCCATGTCAGTTCAACAGCAGCAGTTGGAAGAGTCCATATTCATTATTTGGGGGTTGACCAATTAATATTTTCAACGTGCAGACTTGGGACTGCACGTTGAAAATATTGATTGGTCTGTCCCACGCATGCATTTAGCACCTACTTTACTTAATAAGATTATGACGCATCATGTTCCTGGTCCGCAAAACGGCCTCTCGAGTTCAAAGGATTAAAAGGTACAGTGTTTTAACCCTTTACCCACCGTAACGGCCAAAACCGGTCAGCGCTATTCTCAAAAATCGCCAATTAATTTTCATTATTTTTTCATTTTTTGTCTCAGAAACATAGGTTATGACCCCTCGTTGGAACGAGCTCGTCGAGCTCGTTCCAATGAGGGGTCATAACCTATGTTTTTGAGACAAAAAATGAAAACAATTAGTTCTTCAAAGATTTTTTTTGCAAGTGTCGTCTGCTTTTCATATTAGGTAAAGGGTTAAGTCAAATCACCCCGTTCGAGAATACCACCAAACCTAAAAGTGAAGTACCCGAGAACGTTCTTAGTGTTTGTTCACAAACCGGTACGTTTGAGAAAAGCTATGTTACTACAAACAGTTATGCTTGTTGTTTTCGCTCTTCGGGCTTAAAGTTGGTTAGCAATCTGACTGCTTAGTGCAACTACGTAATATTGGGGAGGATTCCCTGGATTTTCAGCTGCATTTCCATGTGTGTCTTTTTTTATTTTTATTTTTTGAGTTATGATGTCCCTCATTAATAAGAGGAAATTATTCAAAGAACTTTCTCAATCATTCTTTGTGTAAATAATGTTTAACGTTCACCGACGATTCCCGATTGGATGGGTATCCATTTATCTGAATAGTGGTAAACGTGAAAGTGGCCGGAACTGTGATGTCAAAATGACATTCCATATAAACGTTAATATGTGCGTTTTGTGTTTTGATTATGTTTAATAACTTGCTACTTTCAGATGAAAGAAATGTCTCACGAAAACGTAAATGCTTTTATTGGAGCAGCCATTCTGCCAACAAAGGCTACTATCTTGTTTTCATATGCTCGGAAGCAGAGTTTGCAGGTACTTTTTTTCAAAATTGGACATATAGTATGTTTTTTATTAAATGTATTTATTGATATGATACAGATATTATGTGTCCATTTTTTCAGACTTAAAAGAGGAGTCTCACATATCAAGAATATTTTGAATGATACTCAAAATAAGCATGAACTGACGGCAACGCATCTGAGGTAAAGGGAAAATGGAAGTACATGTGCATCAAAAGAGAATAACTTTTATATTTGTTTATTTATTTATTTGAAGTAGCTATACCTTTCGCTTTCCGAAGTTATCATGCTAACCTATAATAATAAAAAAAAGCATTTGAACCTAAGCCTTATGCATTTATTTCCAATAGAAAAAATGCATTTCCTAGCCCTTCAATGTGATTACTGTAACAGATGCTTAACCATTTACCCAACGTAACAGCCAAAATCTGTCAGCGCTATTCTAAAAAATCTCCAATTAATTTTCATTATTTTTTCATTTTTTGTCTCAAAAACATAGGTTATGACCCCTCTTTGGAACGAGCTCGTCGAGCTCGTTCCAAAGAGGGGTCATAACCTAAGTTTTTGAGACAAAAAATGAAAAAAATAGTTTTTCAAGAATTTTGTTTGCAATTGTCGTCTGCTTTTCATGTTAGGTAAAGGGATGTAAACGATGTTGTTATTCCACTAAATTAAATTGCTTTCCCCTTTATACACCTTTATACAATGTTTCTTTTCCAAACTTCTAACAGTGGTGACTGTGGGTATACCTATTCAAAAAGCATGTATCCTCGAAGATTTCCCATCATCATTAATTTGAGTTATTATAGAAGATAGCTTGAATAACTTCAACGCGCGTG